>JAPQRN010000016.1:546959-577114 GCA_037367275.1 Coranthus polyacanthus
ATCTGACGTCCATGCACATATCTGACGTCCATGCACATATCTGACGTCCATGCACATAGCTGACGTCCATGCACATAGCTGGCTTACATCATGGCTCTTCCTCACAAACACATTACATTTCTGATGAACAAGGAGAAGGTTTGCCTCAACTGAAGCTGAGTTTTCATGTACTGCCGTAAACTGTTATTCCTGAACCGCTCACAGTTCCGTTTCCAGCATGTTGCTTTTAATGTGACTTCACTTTAAAAAGTAATGAGTCAGGAATCTAAGACTGTCTCTTTACCAAAGACAAACAGACGAGCAGAGTGAAGTGAGGGAGAAATAAAAAAAGAAAAAGAGATGCTGGTTTGGCTTTTATAAGGTAAATGTTACCAACAAACACATGGCCAGTCTTAACATTTTCAGAAATGATGTTATTGTGATGGCTTCATTTTGAAAATGTTCACGGCCCCAAAGTTTCATACTTTTCTGATAAAGGTCGTTTATTAAGTTGCTTTTCTTCCAGTGTCACCACATGTTTGGTTTTAAAGGACAGACTCACAGTTGTCATGTCATGTTCAGCTACTCACATGAACACAACCTGGTTTTGTTTTATGTAACTGTATTTTTGCTCATTGTCCATGTTTGTCTCCTCCGTCTCTCCTCGTTCTCTATGGTCCTGGTTTCGGACTCTGCAGCTGGCTTTTCCAGACGAGAATGAAGACACCCTGTTGCTGAGATCAGTTATTGACGTTAATCTACCCAAGTTTCTGGCCCATGATCTGAAGCTGTTCGAGGTGTGTGAGACTAGAGCTGCTTTTTTCTGGATTAATGGAAGTCGACACATCAACCGATGCCAGCTCCTCTAAATCTGAGTCACTTATTTGAAACAACAATACAGAAGAACTATTCAAGTCTGTTAGAATCCGAACATTTCATTGGAATATTTGTTAATATTGTGCATATGAAAGAGAGAATGGTGATTATTTACACTGCACTACACTAGTTCACATATTCCTTTCTCAGTCGCAGAACTAACAGGCAAATATACAGGTTCAGTATTTAGCGTGATCTGCATTTACATGAGGAAAAGAATCCGAAACGATAAGAAACGTCTGACGTGTGTTGAATGAAACCTACTGTAAAACAGGTCACAGTAAATACTGGACACTTTGGTCTGTACAGACTGTTTACATGACATCATGAAATATGTAATGTTTACATATTTCCTGTATATTCTGGCTGTATCTTGATTGAGACTGAGAATTGCATTTACAGCTGTGGAAAAAATTAAGAGACCCCTGGTTTTACAATTTACAGGTAGATAACATTGCTCAGCATTTATTTGCAGAAAATAACAACTGCTCAAAGTAACAAAAATGTTTTCAGTGTTTTCAGACCCTAAATAATTCATTTTGAAACAACACAATAATGATTTAATTTAGCTTCAGAAATCAATATTTGGTCAAATAATCTGGATTTCAATGGACACTTTGAAGCTCTCTTTCACTTTGCTCTTTGTGTTTTATGTAACTTAAAGCTCAGCTTCATTTCAGAGGTTTTCACTTGGTTCAGGTCTGAAATGTCAAGTGGTCTCTTATTTTTTCCACAGCTGTATATGGTCTTTGGAACCTTAAAACAACAAACCTAATGTTGTCTTTTAGATGTCTATTCATTCCACTACATTTCCCTCTCCCTCTCATCCAACACCTTAACCTTTCTGTCTCAGGGCATCACCTCTGACCTCTTCCCAGGAGTCCAGCTCCCAAAACGAGACTACAGCATTCTGCTCGAAGCTATCGAAGAAAACTGCAAGCGCATGAACCTGCAAGTCACCGAATTCTTTACTGAGAAAATCCTCCAGATCTATGAGATGATGATAGTGAGGCATGGGTTTATGCTTGTGGGCGAGCCCTTTGGAGGCAAGACCAGAGCTTACCACGTGTTGGCAGCAGCTCTTCATGACATCTACAAAAAGGTAGAATCCCAGATCCCGGACCCTGGATCCCAGCTTCATAATGTGTGACTTACAAAAAGAACACTGTAAATATTTCTAACCGAGGCTACATTCGTTCATCCATTGTTCATCTTGTGTTGTTTTTTATCGTTTTATTTCATCAGCTCTTTTCCTCATTCTTTTCACTCAAACTGACCTTTGAGTTGTATTTTGTTTTGCAGTCTCTTCAAAAGGAAACCTGTTAACGTTGTCATCCCTACCCTTTTTACTTGAGTTGATATTTTTATGTACGTGCTGTCTGCCTTTTGTTTGTGTCACACCAGGGTCTGATGGATGAGAACCAGGTGCAGATCACGGTCATTAATCCGAAATCCATCACCATGGGCCAGCTGTACGGCCAGTTTGACCCCGTGTCTCATGAGTGGTCGGATGGCATCCTGGCTGTTAGCTACAGAGTGTTCGCTGCCTCTGAGGTCAGATAATATACCCATATGACTCCAAGACAAGGGAAATAAAACACGCTTATCAATCTCATACAGACATGACCCTGGTACAAAATGTGAGGCTAATTGGGTTCGTCACTGTGAATATTTTATTTGTATATGATAGTGTATATACAAAATTAAGGAAGATACTGAATAATAAGTAAAGGTTCAGTCTGTAAAATATATGTTCAGTTCAGTTGAGTTAGTTTATTCACAAACAAGTAAAATATGAATACAATGATGAAGATATAAATAATAATTGGACACACATAGAGCTGTCAAGAGCTTGAAAGTAGTGGACACCCAGTAAATAACAGTGAAATATACAGTTACTGACACTTTGAAATCTGGATGTATTCATTTTAAACCTAGATTTGCTGAACTCTGTTTACATCACAGGATTATTCAAACGCAGCTGTGCATCAGACTGTGTTGATAAAGTTCTTTTTCTAAATCTCATAAATGTTCTATCTCATGTGTACCAGAGCCCAGACAGGAAATGGCTCATCTTTGACGGCCCCGTTGATGCGGTGTGGATCGAGAACATGAACACAGTACTGGACGACAACAAGAAGCTGTGTCTAATGAGCGGTGAGATCATTCAGATGTCACCACAGATGAGCCTCATCTTTGAGCCCATGGACCTGGAGGTGGCATCGCCAGCAACGGTGAGAGTGAAGTGATGTCAATCACACCTGTCAATCAAAGCCTGACACAGACATCGAAGCTTCTATTTGACCTGATATCTGATTAGAGGAGGAACAATTTAAAGATGGACCACAACACTTATTAGAGGGTCCAAATAAAACCAATGATACTGGAATGACTCCTGGGAAAAATGTACTGACTTAGTGTTTTTAGAGAGAAGTTCAGTGTCAGGGCTTTATGGAGCGGCATCTAGTGGCCCTCAGCGGTATTACACTTTAACATACTTACAACGTATTGGCTTCATTTTGGAGCTGAGGTCCTTGCCTCTTGGTTCTTAAATATCGGTATTATTTGCAGATCTTCACCCATGTTTTCTCACCTGTCTTTTATTGTCACTTTACCTGTACACATTTGTGAAGATAATTCTCTGGTGAGAGTAGGAGCTTTGGGTTTTCATTAATAGTCATCATGTACTTTATCACATATGCAGTTTGTATATGAATCCTGTTTACTCAACGATTTGGATAAAGTTGTTTCTGTCAAATTAGGGCCACAACAGAATGCTACAGTTCCTATCAAAGCCAAAGCATTGCAACCAGTTATGTTTTAATAATCACTAAGCTGTAAATGAGAGTAAAACTTGGATATTTTTGCAAAGTATTCATGGCAAACACTGTAATAAACACAAACCTCTGGTGAATCAGTATTACTGTCCATGTGTTTTTCTTGATGCTGTCTATGTGTGGCAGGTGTCTCGCTGTGGGATGATCTACATGGAGCCTCATATGCTGGGCTGGAGGCCCCTCATGCTTTCCTGGATGAACACCCTGCCGGCCACCGTCACTGCAGGAAACAAAGAGCTGATCTCTGGCCTGTTTGACCGCATACTGCCGGCCTGTCTGGAGCTCATTCGCAAGGATGTCAAGGTGCATAGCTCTCTTATACTGTTCCCTCTCCAACTGGTTTGTGACTGATAATAATCTTATTAATTTATCCAAGACCAAAAACACATTGTTCATTTTGCACATACATGAATTTTGCTTCCCATCAAGTTTTTGTAGTGAAAATGACAAAAAAGAGGATACGTGTTCAGTTACTTATTGGACAGCTGTGAATGTGCCCAATGTAAAGTTTGTATGAAAACCAGAATGAAAATGCAGTAATTTGATTTGATTCTGAGCTCACACTAAATGTGTGATGTGTCATGTGTGAATGTGAAGTTCAAATGAATGCTCATTAAGGTACAGATGGTTGTATGTTGGATAAGAAGCTAATTACATCACTGGTCTCCACGGTTTGGCACACACAAAAACAAAATAGTTAAGAACAATAAACAGCAGCCACCCCAAAGCTGAACTCTCAGTAGACTGTTTCATAATGGTCAACACTACTGGCCCAAGCATGTAGGCTACACAGACCAATCTGTGCATAGACACTTTAACTGTACTACCACTCAGTATTTTTGAATGACCTGGGCATACGACGTTTCTATGTGTGATATGACACTTACTTTACACTATCACTGAGCACATACTTAGTTTTTTGTCTGATATCAGGAGCTGTCCCCGACCTCTGACACCAATCTGGTCAAGTCCCTCATGAATCTGATGGACTGTATGACGGATGAGTTCAAAGACGAAGCAAACACGAAGAGTATGAGTGAAAAAGATGCAAGCTCCTGGTTAGAGGTCAGTGTATATTTCTTCTTCTTCTTCATTCATTCATTCATTTTCTGTAGGGTCGCGGGGGGGCTGGAGCCGATCCCAGCTGACATCAGACGAAGGCGGGGTTCACCCTGGACATGTCGCCAGTTCATCACAGGGCTGACATATAGGGGACGAACAACCATTCACTCTCACATTCACAACTATGGGCAATTTAGAGTGACCAGTTAACCTGCCAGCCTGTTAAGCTTCTTCTTATTATTACAGTATTATTATAAGATCAGGTGTCTATACAAAGTGACTCTGCAAAGACTTCACCTGACCTGAGACAAACAACCAAACGCTCGCCAACATTTTTCATGCCACTTTGATTCCAAATGCACTCATTTTCAGAATACAAATGGAAAATGTTGTGATACATACAAATTGCAGCTACCATTGTCAGAGAGACAGAGAAGCTGCAGTCAGTGTGAAATCACTGGTTTGCCAGACTGAACAGCAAGAGAAATAAAAGCACAGGCAATCAGGGAAAGAATAAAGCTCTGTATAAGAGTCGATAGTGTATGACGAGAGCCAGAGGTGGCAGCTACACTACAAAACTACAGGCAACTATTGTGTCAAGCATCACGGTAATAGTATACTGTCAAAAATAACACAACACAAAAGTTAGAAAGGGTTCTCTTCCTAGCTTTGGTTTTTCATATGTCTTCTTTTAATATTTACTGCATTGTCCAAATGATTCATAAACTGTACAATGACTGCCAAGGTTTTAGCAGATGAGTCCTTCTACACGAGTTCCAGTTGATTTTCTACCTCTGAATCATGTCTTTTGAAAACACTGCTATGATCGCCTGTGCCACAGTGCACTGATGAATGAAGCTCTTTCTCCCATGTTTCATGCTCATTATCAAAGTGTTGAATTAATAAATCCCATGGCTTTGTTTTATTAATTTTTTTTCAAATGTTAATATCGTCTGGTAATTTCAAGATCTTTTTATTTATTTGTTGTGAATGACCTCTGGGAATCACTGCTTTAGATCTGAAGTTACTCTTTAGTGTTTTTTTCATTCAAAATGTAACACAAAATCCCCAAAGTAGTCAAAGGTAAATGAAATACCAAAACACTGTGTAAAACAGTCCATAACAGTTGTACTACAAATTATAGAACTACTACAAAATGCGAAACTGTGTCGTCTCTTTGGAGGATTTGAGGACTTTATCCACCAGCTGGACCCAGAGTTCTGTTTGAGTCGACTCTATGTGAACTATGTCTCAGGTGTCTTCTCATCCACAGGGTATCTTTGTCTTCTGTCTGGTGTGGTCACTGGGAGCCAGCTGTGATGACTCAGGCCGTCGGAAGTTTGACGCTGTGGTCAGAGAGGTATTGAAGGGCCCCTTAAGTGAGGAGACCCGGGCCCGCCATGGCATTCTGGCCACCGTGGAGGGTCCAGTTAAACAGCTGACGGTGCCCCTGCCCACGGAGGGAACAGTCTACCAGTATCGCTTTGTTAAAGAAGTAGGTATCTTTCAAGAAACCCGTGCTTGTATCATTTTATCTTTGTGGAGGTTTTTTCCTCAGTATTTATGCCATTGAAGAGTTTCTGTCATTACTGCGGTCGATGATAGTACACACAAGACAAACTGGCTCCTACATCAAACACTTATATCTATGTAATAGAGTTACATATTTGTGCAGCCAGAAGTGACCGTATTTGGACAAGAGGGTGGAGCTAAGTGAGGGGTTAAAAAACAATGAGTCAACAAATACATTCTGTGTTTGTCGAGTATTATTGCACTAGGTTAGATTTTACATGCAATGGTATTAGACAAAATAAGATAATAAGATGTATTTATCTTACATGTATGTTCTCTTGTTTTGAGGCAAAGAGGACTGGATTGAAAGGTCCAGTGTTTAAGATTTATGGGGATTTAGGAGGATCTCAATACAGAAATAGAATACAGTAATCATAGTTATGTTTTCATTACTGTAGAATTGCGAAAAATGAGAATGGTGTTTTTGCTACCTTCCAGTGAGCTGTTTCATTCTACAGAAGGATTGAACCTCTCGGTTTCGACTGCCGCTCAGAACAGACGTCCCGTTCTTCTTCTTGTGTTTTAGGGTTAGGATGACAGGTGCCTCACCTCTGTGTGACGACAGAGAGACAGAGATCACACACTGGAATATTTTTTTCATGCCTTTAAATTCTGATGTATCCAGACAGACTATAGTGAAAGGTGTGTTCAGTAGAATATATCCATTACATGTCAAGTTGACTCTCTTATAAATGACATGGGGCTCTACAACAGACAGCTCTCCCACAGCTGGTGTGACTTCAGGTAACGCCATGGTCATTTACCACACCTCTTCTCCATCTCTTACATGTTTTTTTTCTGTTTTCCTTTGCTCTTAAGGGTCCGGGCCGGTGGGAGCTGTGGACAGATGAGCTGAAGAATGCGGCCCCGATACGCAAGGACATGCAGTTCAATGAGATTATTGTGCCCACTGAGAACACGGTGCGCTACATGGCCCTGATGGAGCTGCTCATCACCCATCACAAACCCACTGTTATCATTGGCCCCACTGGCACTGGCAAGAGTGTCTACATCACAGTGAGTTGTTGTTTTTTTCTTCATTAACTTTTATACGGTGTCAAAAAAGTCTGTGAGGTGACCAAACAGTAGAAGGAACCTCATCACCTCTAATAATAGGTTCTGGAAGTCCACAGTAATATAGAAACGACTTGGCTCAAAGGTGTCCAGTGATATTTTTTTTGCTGTGGTCTAAAATATGTATGAGGAAATGCAGATTTCAAATGTTCATTATCTTCATCATGAATATCTTTATTTTCACATTTTTACATTTCCTGATTCGTTTCCACTTTGTTAATGTACATATTGTGTATAATACCCAAACATCCTTTACAACAAAGATTCAGTTCAGTTCAATTTTATTCATAGAGCCCAATATCACAAATCAGAGATTCTCCTCAAAGGGCTTTACAATCTGTACAATATACAACACCCCCTGTCCTTAAACCCTCGCTTTGAATGAGGAAAAACTCCCCAAAAAACCTTTATTGGGAAAAAAGATTAAGCCACAACAGTTTGAGTCAGTGGTATGGAATGGTATACGCCTCCTGTATCCACACGGATACGCTGCATTTACACATATTGATTTATCAGGTATCAGGTATCCTGTGTCTCTGGTATCGGCTGATGCCAAAAGCTAGAAATGTGAGGGATGTGTGCATCCAGACTTTGATAAGTGATTTGGATTCATTGTTCGTCTGTTCTTTCCAATGAGAGGAAGCCATGACAGTCTCTTCAAAGAGGTTTGAGGAGTAGTTAACCCTGAACCAAAAGCCAAAATGCTGCAAGAGACTCATTTTTAACTGTTAATTCTCCAGGTAGTATCTGTTTTTTTTTTTGTTTTTTTTCCGGGTATTATCATTTCACATACTATGAGATTGAATTGGTAATCTGTTTTTTTTCCAGGACTTCCTACTGAATAAGCTGCAGAAGGATATATACAACCGATTATTTATCAACTTCTCAGCCCAGACGACAGCTGGTCAGACCCAGAACCTTATCATGTCCAAGCTGGATAAACGTCGCAAAGGAGTGTTCGGCCCTCCACTCGGAAAGAAGATGGTACAGCCTCTTTCAGGAACTCATGAGATGTTCTGTGTTGGTTTGTGTATTTTCTGGTGTGCACTCAACAAATGAGACTCTTAACATACAGATAGTTGTAAAGATTTTAGAACCAGTACCATGTTGAGTTGAACAAATAGCAGCACAGACTGAAAACAGTACTTGATTATATCACAAGCAGGCTAAAACCATATCTGGTATCTCAGTAATAACATGGTAATAAGTCATTCTGATGGAATGTGGTCACAGGTGTGTGCTTAGAGAGTTAATTTTCCGCACCTTTGAAAGTGATTCAGCCAATTAGAATCAAGAAGCAGACAGAGCCAGTTTATAAACCAAGTTATTACCAGATTGTTACCTATTTACATGGTAAGTACTTTCATGGTATTGATTATTACAGCTTTATTACCTCATTACTGCCATGTTATTACAGAGCTGTAATGTAAAATGTGACCCACAGACTCACCCACAGGTTATGATTAGTGACAGAGGAACCATGACGTCACCCACTGGTTTCTGAACTGATGTTTTGAAGCCAGTAGTTTGCGATTTGGTCGTCGCCATGTTGGCTCTTTGGAGCCAGAAGTGACCATATTTGGACAAAAGGGGTGGAGCTGCTGGAGCGCGACAAGTCATGAGTGAGCTGATGCTAAACGCTAACTTACCGACTCGATAAAACGGTAAACTTCATCAGACATCAAGCTTCTGTTCGACCTGAGATCTTATTAATGTATTGATCATTTACATACAGACCAGAACAGTTATGAGAGGATCCAAATTAAATGAATGAGAACAGAATAACTTCAGGAAAAAAATATCAACTTAGTATTTTTAGATAGAAGGTCAATGTGGGAGCCAGGGCTTTTTGGAGCAACATTTTGTGGCCATCAGCAGTATTACACTTTAAGATACTTCCACACTGGCTTCATTTTGGAGTTGGTGCAGAAGGTCCTTGCCCCGTGGTGAAGCCTCATATCTTGTCAGGTGGTGTTTGTGGATGACGTGAACATGCCGGCCCGAGAAGTGTACGGTGCTCAGCCTCCGGTGGAACTGCTACGCCAGTGGCTCGACCACTGGAACTGGTATGACGTGAAGGACTGCTCCGTCATCAACCTGGTGGATGTCCAGATCATATGTGCTATGGGACCCCCTGGTAAGAAGGACCTGTGGCTGCCAGTGGCATCATGCCCATTCAGTCTGGGGGGATTTTTGATATATGGCTATTTTTTATATTTCTATTTTACAAATCTTATTTCCACAAAACGTGGAAGCTTTATGTAACTGACAAAAGTACAAGGAAATATTTTCAATGCTTTCACTGACCAAGTTAATTGTATTTTATAAATAGAAACACATTCATTTTGATGACTGCAGCCAGATACAAAATGAGACTGAAAAGTTAAGAGAATATACAAGTAACACAGATTCCACATCAGCAGGTAACAGGTGAGGGGATCATGATGGGACATAAAACTGAAACTAAAGGCTTAGTCTCTTTTTAAGGATGGATCATGGCTCAACACTTTGTGCCAAACGTCATGAGAGAATTGTCTATCAGTTCAAAAACAGTATTTCTCAATGCAAAACTGCAAAGAGTTTCAGTCTTTGACCATCTACAGGACATACTATTTTGAAAAGATTCAGGAAGTGTGTTGAAGATGTGTTTGTCGTTTGTCTTTAGGTGGAGGCCGGAACCCTGTCACGCCACGTTTCCTCCGCCACTTCAACACCATTACCATAAATGATTTTGATGACAAGACCATGAACATAATCTTCTCCAGGATCATAGACTGGCATTTCACAATACGGTAACTAAACAGCACGTCGTTATCAAGATGCCCTTATGTTGACTTACCTGACTGTAGTATTACTTTACTATTGACCTGGGGCACAGCTGTGTGTTCTTTTCATTTAGTAATGTATTGGATCTCTAGCGATGCGTCTAAACATAGGCTCTAAACTGTCACATACCTTTACAGTACAGACAGTGAATATCAGGATCGTCTGTCGCTTGTTCGCAGTCCAAGCGTCAACAATGTTGCAATCCTATTGTTTTTGACGAGATTTTTCTTCTTCTGTTGTATTTTGTCATCTGTCCGAGTTATCCGTTGTGCCCTTTGTCAAACCATTACATATTTTCCAAGTAAACTACACGTAAACTACCTGAGAAAGTAGTCGGTTCCTCTGCTGTCAGTTGTAAAAACTCAATGAA
Source organism: Coranthus polyacanthus (assembly GCA_037367275.1). NCBI lineage: Eukaryota > Metazoa > Chordata > Actinopteri > Kurtiformes > Apogonidae > Coranthus > Coranthus polyacanthus. Next base: position 557,556 of record JAPQRN010000016.1, read on the forward strand.
ACTAAGCTAACATCACTAATGCTTTTTGATGTCCGCTGTTTGATAACATAGGGTCATCTTTAATGAAACGCTTTATTATTATTATTATTATCAGTATTATTATTATTATACATTATATTTATCACACATTGAGTTGAACTGATGAACCTCACATCACATATTCACTCGATATCCATGTGTTCCTCGTATGGAGCTACATCTGATATGTAAACCAGAATAAAACCAGTCTTTGAACTAGCCTGTGTATGTTTGTCTTGACAATCTGAACCAACAAGACAAACTGTCTTTTGCATGGTTACTTTGGCTTTTGGTGGAGGTGCTTGGACCCCATTATAATTGCTTTCATTTCTAGATATTATTTTGAACTTACTCATTTATTGTTTGATGGAACAGGTGATGTGTCATTGTCATAAGTTGTGTTTCATTAAAAAGTTAGAGATTACAAGGACCTAAATCAACCAAAAATGTAAAATTTTAATGAATTTTCTCTTGATTTGTGAATGTTTGATCCACAGGTTTGCTTTCCCCAACCCGTTTGCAGCTCTGACCTCTCAGATCGTCAGTAGCACCATGTCAGTGTATCAAGAAGCTACCAAGAACCTGTTACCTACTCCCGCAAAATCCCATTACCTGTTCAACCTGCGTGACGTCTCCCGTGTCATCCAGGGCATCTGCTTGTCGAGGCCAGAGACCGTGAATGAACCGTCTGTCATCAAAAGACTGTGGGTGCATGAGGTCAGGTTTTAAACAAACAGGAGAAAGTACAGCTGGAATAACATAACTTCATATAACTTTAATTAACTTATAGAACGCATCCACACAAATGTACAAACAAAATGACACAAAAAATGAAATGCTAAATTATATGGAGAAATACAGTACATATATAGAATATATTACAGGTGTGCATCTCCCTCACTGAGCTGAATAGGTTTAGTATGAAATATCAAGGTGAAAAAGTAACAAAAAGTATAAATACATAACACTAACATCTTAATCTGTCCTTTGTGGTACCTCACTCAGGTTCTGAGGGTATATTATGATCGCCTGGTCCATGACACAGATCGGTCCTGGCTTGTGAGCCATTTACAGGTGGTGACCCCGAGTCATCTGAAGGAAGACTTCCATCAGCTCTTCCAGCACCTGGACCAGGACCAGGATGGAAAGGTCACTGAAGACGACCTCCGAAGCCTCATGTTCTGTGACTTCCACGACCCTAAAGGTGAGGACCGCAGCTACCGCGAGGTCCACAACCTGGAGCAGCTCCGCCAGGTGGTGGAGACACACCTGGAGGAATACAACAACATCAGCAAGACACCCATGAACCTGGTGCTGTTCCGCTTTGCCATCGAGCACGTGTGCCGCATTTCCCGAATCCTCAAGCAGCCCAGCGGCCACGCTTTGCTGGTGGGGGTGGGAGGGAGCGGCCGTCAGTCTCTCACCCGATTGGCTGCCTACATGGCAGAGGCAGAGCTTTTCCAGGTGGAGATCTCCAAGACGTACGGCACCGCAGAATGGCGTGACGACCTGAGGCTTATCATGAGGAAGTCCACACAGGGGGAGGCTCACGGTGTGTTCCTCTTCACCGACACTCAGATTAAAATGGAGTCATTCCTGGAGGACGTCGGCAACCTGCTCAACACCGGTGAGGTACGGTGGCTTGGAGGGGACATGGAAGGGGGCGCCATGGATCCAAACATCCAGGTGGACAGATGTGTAGACAGATTAGGATAAACTACTGATAAATGAATGGATTATGAAGTGGACACATTGATACAAAACAGAGAGAAAAGGTGTAAATGTATCTGATTTTATAAAGGAAGTGCTCAACTAAAACTGGCATCTTTTATATTTATACTGTTTTGTCTTTTTTAGGTGCCTAACCTGTTCGCAGTGGACGAGAAGCAGGAAATCTGCGAGCGAATGCGCGTGTTAGACCGGCAGCGTGATCGTGACAAGCAGACGGATGGCAGCTCCTTGGCCCTTTTCAACATGTTTCTAGAGCGCTGTCGCACACAGCTGCACGTGGTGTTGGCCATGAGTCCGATTGGAGATGCCTTCAGGAACCGCCTGAGACGTTTCCCTGCCCTCATTAACTGTTGCACCATAAACTGGTTCCAGGTGGGTGTGTGCACTAAAGATAGTGTCGACAATGTTGTAGTGAAGATCACCTAAACTGAGACCAAGTGATGACCAAGACCAGTATCGATACTGAGACAAGACCGAGACTTTGAGGGGTTGAGGCCGAGCCGAGACCAAAACCAGACCACATGCACAGCAAGGGCATTATGGCAAATATTTACACAAGAATACGACTGATATGTATGATTTGACCAAACTAACTAACCCTAACTCAAAATGAACACTCCTGAAGGTGCAGGGTGTGACATCGAGTGATATGTAGTGGTGAAGTTGCAGATTGCAACCAACTGACCCAAAATCCTCTGTATGTCTGACGTGACAGTGACAGTGGACTGTGTTTCCTTCCTTGTCAGACGTGGCCTGAGGACGCCCTGCAGGCGGTGGCGTGCCGCTTCCTGGAGGACGTGGAGATGACCGATGAGTCCCGAGAAGGCTGCATCAACATGTGTAAGAGTTTCCACACCTCGACCATCGAGCTGTCCCTTCGCTTTTCAACTGAGCTGCAGCGCCACAACTACGTAACCCCAACCTCATATCTGGAGCTCATCTCCACCTTCAAGGCCCTGCTGAGGACCAAAAGAGCGTAAGATTAAAATACAACATACTGTCTGTTTTTTTTATTACATTTTAACTGCTCTTCATTTTGCTTAACATGCCATAATTTGGAAATGCACAATTCCTTATGCAGCTTCTGCTGTTGGTCCAAATCAAAAGATTTGCTGTTTCAGCAACTTTATGTCGCTGAAGTGACATGAAGTTGCTGCATGATGAGCCACGGAGTCAAGCAGCAGTCACGTTTGGCTGAATGTGAACAGCGATGGGTAATTACAGCTGTCAGTTACATATTTAACCCCCTAACTGTCTGAAAACGCCTATGAGCGACCCGAAACATAGTCCAGAGAAGGGCGCAGAATTCTTGTTTCACTTAAATTACAATAAGCTGAAAGGTAATTATGGAATTTTTGGCCAGTGATGCCAAAAAAATAAAGCAAACCCTGCAGCTTTAAAAAGCATTTGTAGGAAAGATTCTGTCACAGTCTTTTTGATCCATACAAGTCGTGATCACTATAAGCTGTTTCCACTGTATTTGCAATCAAACTCTAAACATGGCATCATTTCTGTAAAGGTCGAGTGTGTGGAATTTAGGGGGATTTAGGAGGATCGAATTGCCGAAATGATATAAAATATTACCAGAATTATGCTGTTTACATCTGCAGAAGGATATCTGCCTCCTCGGCCTCCACCGTGTTACACCAACTTTGTCTCTTTTTCTGTTTCATAGTGGGTTGAATCCAGTGTTAAGGTACATACTCAAAGACGCTTTACATAACAAGTACAGAGAAAAAACAAACAAGAAAACAAAACAGAAACAAACAAACAAAAGGTTATGGCAGTTTGGATGAGGCAAGAGGGGTCAATCATTGCAGGCTTTTATAGGCTATTATATTGTAATATATAATATGTATAGAGTCATACCTTTAACTTTTAATGGTTTTGTAATTTCATAAAATGTGGTTTTAGTTTAACTCTGAAGGACTCTTGTGTTGTTGGAATCTGGATTTCTCTACTGGCCCATCCAGAAGGTGAAACGCAGCTCAGATTTGATCGTCAGAAGATGAATTCCAGTAACTACATTATGTGGTAACGTATGGACCTCTTTTCCCTTGTCTGACCCAGCGAGGTGATGAAAATGAAACGTCGCTACGAGGTGGGCCTGGAGAAGCTGGAGTCAGCAGCGGGTCAGGTGGCCACCATGCAAATCGAGCTGGAAGCTCTACAGCCACAGCTGCTTGTGGCCAGCAAAGAGGTGGATGAGATGATGCTGGTAATTGAACACGAATCTGTGGAGGTGGCTGAGACAGAGAAGGTGGTTAAAATGGATGAAGCAGTGGCGAATGAACAAGCCATGGCTGCCAAGGCCATCAAGGATGAGTGTGACGCTGACTTGGCTAAAGCCATGCCGATTCTGGATCAGGCCCTGGCTGCGTTAAACACTCTCACCACTCAGGTAAATACAGCACATTTTAGTTTGTTATGCACGAGCAGCGGAGTTGGCAAAAGTACACACATTCTTTACTCCAGAAGAAGTACAGACACTGTGGTAAAAGTACAAATACTGGTTCAACTTCTTCACTGCAGTAAAAGTGTAAAAGTTCAGGATCTGAAACATCCTCAAGGTAAATTTAAATTTCTGTTGAACTGAACCTCACGTGAAGACTATTAAACCATTTAACTTCAAATAGAATCAAAATCAATAGACTGAAAATGTTTTGTCTTTTTCCATGTTAATGTATCATTTCATTTTGTTTGTCTTTTACGTGGTTTTCATGTTGTTACAGTGTTTTTGTCCTATTACTTTCTTTTCTTTTTTCTCTTGTTACATCTTTTACGTCATGTCTGTCTTGTTTTTACCTAGTTTTGTTTTAATGTTTTGTCCTTTTAGGTTGAAATTGGTTTTGATGTTGTGAAGGCACACAGTAATGCAAAATTTAAAAAATGGATAAATCCCCTCAAATGCATTAAAACCTAATAAACAAGTGTGTTTTGTAAGGAGTAGAAAGTACAGATATTTGTATGAAAATGTAGGGAGGAAAAGTAAAAAGTTGCCAAAGAAATAAATAAATTCAACTTAAATAGAGATAAGTGAAAACGGCACTTTAATAATAATAGTAATGAAGTATTTTGTTCTCTGTTACTTCCCACCTCGACAAGATCCGATGTGATGGTTGGAGCATGTCCCACTCTTAGATGTGCATTTTCAGCTTTGTCTATAATGACGTGTGGTGTTTTGTATCTGCAGGACATCACGGTGGTGAAATCGATGAAAAGCCCACCCCCAGCTGTCAAACTGGTGATGGAGGCGATCTGCATTCTTAAAGGCATCAAGCCAGACCGTGTACCAGACCCCTCTGGTTCTGGCAAAAAAGTGGAGGATTTCTGGGGTCCAGCCAAGAAGCTTCTGGGAGACTTAAGGTTTCTCCAGAGCCTCCACGAGTACGACAAGGACAACATCCCACCAAACCTCATCGCCGTAATACGCAACAAGTACATTACTAATCCAGACTTTGTACCCGAGAAGATTCGAACCGCATCCACTGCAGCTGAAGGCATGTGTAAGTGGGTTTGTGCCATGGACAAGTATGACGAGTAAGTAACGCAGCTGTTCTTCATCATTGATGGTTGTGAAAAGTGATGCCTATAAATACACAACAACCATTGTTGGGGAGGAGTGGGATTAACATGTATTTAGAATACAACATATAACTGTATTTAATTACAATTATTATTAATAATTATTAATATTAATTAATAATTAATTATTAATTTATTGTATGTTTAAAGGCTTATTTTTGGTCCTGAGTGAAAATTGCAGAAACCAGGCAGTTATTTGTGGTTTGAAACTCGTCATTATGGTCAGAACATGACAAACATTTCAGAAATCTAGAGATAGAACATTGAAAATGATGAGAATCATAACATGTTTGTTCAGCACCAAAATTTGCGTTGCATTAAACAAGGAAACGCTGAAACATTTTCTACAGTAAGTATTTGAGCTGAAAATAAATCTAAATAAAAATTATATTGTGATAATTATCATTATGGTTGTATCGTCCAGCTCTAGTTTAGACAGATAATAGACAGACTACATATACTTGAAGGGATTTTAAGGGACTTTTTCAGTCTGTATTATTTGCTCTGAAATTTCCCCAAAAGCCCCTGATGTAAAACAAAGCATAAAAGTGTATCTGCACCATAGTAGACTGTGAGTGTAGTGAACCAGACCATACACCACACAGAGGATGGAGTTCAAAGAGACAATCAAACTACATGTAAATGTACATTATTATGTATGTTCTGTCTTTTTCGTTCATTTCATGCTATGTGAAAACAGAGAAGATGCAAGTTGTCTTTTGTGACTCTGTCTATTTGAAAAGGGTTCAGAAACTAAGTGAAAACGAGATATTCTACTATGGAAGTAGAAATTCACAGAGTTTGATTTTCACCCTTGTTCACTGGTTTTCTTTTCTTTCAAGTAAAAACGGTCCCTTCATCCTTGTTGCAGAAAAAAACATGACAGTACTTTATGTTTCCATCTGTACAGACAGTATTGATATCCATTCATATTCATTACCACTGTGCATTCAGAGCGACTATCCACTACTGTGTGAATTACACAGTCACGCTGTTACAGGCAATCATCATGGAAGACAATGTTGAAGTAATCCAAAGTATTGAAAATATTTTGAGAAATCACAGAACAAAATACAGTATACATTACATTTAACACTACGTCTTGTGTAATCTGCAGTCGAATCCATTGAAAAAGGAACCAGAACAACAGTGACAACAACATGACACTACACGAAGATATTACACAGATTAAAGAGTTTGATCAGGAAAGTGCAGAAGATGAGATCTTCTGAAGTAAATCTCCTCACTGACATGCTTTGTGTGTGGGTTTCCCTCAGAGTGGCTAAGCTGGTGGCTCCTAAAAAGGAAAAGCTGGCCCAGGCCGAGGAGGAGCACGAGGTGGCCATGGATGGCCTGCGGAGGAAACAGGCCGCACTCAAAGAAGTCCAAGATAAACTCGCAAAGCTTCAGGAGACTTTGGAAGCCAACAAGAAAAAGAAGGCTGAACTGGAGAACCAGGTCTGTGTTTTCATCTGTCTGTGTGAGTGTTTGCAGATGCATCAGTGAATATGTATGAATAGTCCTGAGGACAAGTTGCAGTTTTAGCACTGTATATGAATAAACATATTTTTCAGTTGTACACAAAGAGGATAGTGGGCCACTGACAGAACCAGACAAGAGAATATAATGGGCTCATTAACCTGCAGGAAGCAAACATCTCACTCAAAGCAGCAGCTACTGAACCACAAGCACATTAATTAATGGCACCTCCACCTTGGAAAACAACAGTCTTTCCAGCCCGTTCTGCTTGTGCCCTCCAGGTGGATCTGTGCAGCAAGAAGCTGGAGCGAGCCGAGCAGCTCATTGGAGGCCTGGGAGGCGAGAAGACCCGATGGAGTGAAATGGCAGTTAATCTGGGAGAGCTCTACCACAACCTGACCGGGGACATTCTCATCTCAGCGGGCGTAGTAGCTTATCTCGGAGCCTTCACCCCCACGTTCAGACAGGTGAGGTGACCTGACAGAGTCCTGCATCCACGCTTCAATCACATCCACAAAACGTGACTTTCATCATTCATTTACGTTTACTTTGAGTTTATTTCAGTGTGTAAGATTGTTTTTTTTTGTCATGATAGTTACGGTCCCAGTAACACTGTGTTCATGTTGAAAATGAAGCCATCAGTGGTACATGTGCTTGTGTCCAGGATCAGACAAAGGAGTGGATGAATCTTTGTAAGAGCAGAGGGATCCCGTGCTCCCCCGATATGTCTCTGATGAACACTCTGGGAGATCCAGTAAAGATCCGTGCGTGGACCATCGCAGGGTTACCCTCGGACAGCTTTTCCATAGACAACGGCATCATCATCTTGTGAGTCTTGTTATTTTTCTGTGAGAAAAGAAATTCCATACTAACCTTTGAGCAGACTGAAAACAAAGACTTCAGTTTATTATTTACAGGATCAGCCTGGTAAGTGCCAGAAATCACTGCAATATTTCTTTTTCAAATACCATTTGTTTGGGTTAAAAAACACTGAATGGAAGCACATCTAATGTCACTGTTGTTATTTTGTACTAACTGTAAATTAAGGTTGTATAGTTATCATCTAATCATACTGCTTTGTCCTACATTGTTGGAGATTAACCTTGACAACACAGAAATAAACACTGCATTAAAACTAATGCCTTTCACTGATTGACTACACGAAGTGAAGACGTCATTTTCTGCAGGGTGAACTCTTTCTCCAAAGCTTCTGTCTCCATCTCTGTTGTTAGCCTTCAACACCCCCTCCTGCTGCTGTGATGTTCCAACATCTCAGCTCTATTTGATCACCCACTACTCTGTGTCTCTGTGTTTGTAGTAACGGCAGGCGGTGGCCTCTGATGATCGATCCTCAGGGCCAGGCCAACAAGTGGGTGAAAAACATGGAGAAGGCCAACAGCCTGCATATGATTAAACAAAGCGATGCTGACTTTGTACGAACCCTGGAGAACTGCATCCAGTTTGGCACACCGGGTATGTATTCCTCTGGTTGGAAGTAAAGTCTTTGTAATCTACTGGTGGAAATGTGTTGTTTTCAGTGTTTGAAAGTGGCTGCATTGGACGACTTCGACATAAATATACTATATATATATAACGATTTAATGTTGGACATTTTCTTTCAGTGCTGCTGGAGAATGTGGGTGAAGAACTAGACCCGATCCTGGAGCCTCTGTTACTGAGACAGACCTTTAAGCAGGGTGGAGCCCTGTGTATCCGTCTGGGAGACTCCACCATTGAATATGCATCTGAGTTCCGCTTTTACATCACTACCAAGCTACGTAATCCACACTACCTCCCTGAGACGTCTGTCAAGGTGCGTCGCTTTTGCGTCGCGTTCGCTTTTATACTGTCACTCACTTCAAGCTCATTTGAGGAATAATAGCATTTGAGTGTTGATGTAAAAGTCAAGGAGGTTATGTTTTTACCAGTGTTCGTCTGTTTGCAGTCTAGTGTCCACAGTTTCAGACAGATCATCCTGATTTTCTTTAATGAGTCCCTGATGATGGTGATGATTAAATTTTGGCCGCTCTAGGTCAAAGGTCAAGGTCTAATTCCCATTTGAACATGGGGTGAAATTTTAAAGTCATATCTCAGTCAAAACAAGTCTGATTGTAATTTCCCTCAAACATGTGCAGTGTCGAGATCTAGTGTCACAAGAAGCTTGACTTTGAAAGGTCGAAGGTCAAGTTCACAGTGGACAATTTCCTCTCAAGGTTTTGTGTAAACAGATTTCTTTCAGATTTTAAATGAGGGTTAGGCTTAGGGTTACCATTCACCATTGTCTTCCAGAATGCAAAATTGGGAGCGAATTTGCATGAATTTGCATCACCATACAAATGTATGTACAGTATGCTGTGCATAATGATTAGGAAGTAAAAAAAATCAGCAACCTGAGAAAGAAACGTGCGTGTTGAGTAGCCCAGTTTAATTTTATTAATGACATATCCAGTTCTCTTTTCATATGTGAAACTTGCCGAGCCCTAACGTACTAAAAACACCAACCACACACAACACTGTTACGTTAAAAACACAACCCAGTAATGTCAGCTAATGCCAACTTTGTATAATGTATCAACACACTAATTAGTGGTGGCTGTCCTGATTAGCAGGCTAACTGACAAGCCTATGTACCGAAATAATGCTAACATTTGTTAGTGCTAACAGTTCAGGTATTGTAAAGAAAATACCATCAGTTTCATGAACAATTTGTGTGACAGAATTCTCTGATGGTGTAAGGCTTAATACAAATTAAACAGGTGAGTTATATAAGAATTCACTCCCAAAACTATTGTTTGTTGCTCACTCTTGGATCCAGCCTCAAGTGGACATTCACGGAACTGCAGGTTTTTGCACCCGTGCGCTGGCTTCATTTGTATTTAGTTTTTTTTTGTCTATTTATTTGTTTATGTATCTTTTGTCCTGCACTCTAGGTGACACTATTAAATTTCATGATCACACCAGAAGGCATCCAAGACCAGCTGCTGGGCATCGTGGTGGCCCGAGAAAGGCCTGATCTGGAGGAAGAGAAACAGGCCCTCATCCTGCAGGGAGCGGAGAACAAAAGGTACAACAACAAACCAAAGACCCAGGTCAAAAACAAATGTCTTCCTGTTTCATAGTGAAAATTTGTTTTGTGACAGACAGCTGAAAGAGATTGAAGACAAAATCTTAGAGGTTCTGTCCTCCTCTGAGGGCAACATCCTGGAGGATGAGACAGCCGTGAAGATCCTCTCTGCCTCCAAAGGACTCGCCAATGAAATCTCAAAGAAGCAGGCTGTGGCTGAGGAGACGGAGAAGAAGATCGACGAGACCCGAATGGGTTACACACCCATCGCAGTGCATTCAGCCATTTTATTCTTCTCCATCGCTGACCTGGCTAACATTGAGCCCATGTACCAATACTCCCTCACCTGGTTTATTAACCTTTTCATCGGTTCAATTGACAACTCCGATAAGAGTGACGATTTGGAGAAGAGGTAAGAAGGCCTGAAAAATCATATACTGGTTCCTACAACTCATTCACACATCACACATCATCAGCCAGTTCTATCATCTAACAATGCAAACATATGGATGCATAAAAAGAGATAAAAATGCTGACATGTCCTTCCTGTTATTTTCTTCAGACTACACATCCTGAGAGACCACTTTACCTACACACTATATATCAACGTGTGTCGCTCACTGTTTGAGAAGGATAAGCTGCTCTTTTCCTTCTGCCTCAGTGTCAACCTCCTTATGCACAACAAGCTGGTACGAACATACACATGTACACACATGTACACGCATGTACACACTCCCTGAAGATGGTAAATGCTAATTGTGGTTAATAGTGCACTAGCAGTATTAGCACAAATTTTATTGTTGTAAGAGCTATGGCTTCAGTTCCTGTTGTAAAGGGCTGTCTGATGACATGGTAAAGCATATCGCATTTCTGACTCAATCTCACAAATTATACCTTTAAATCCATTAAGATATTATAGAAAAAATCCATTTTGAATGGTTCATTAATAAGTGGTTAACTAATCAAAAAAGCTTTTCCACCCAATGCTATAAATCATCTGAATCTTGTATTTTTCAGGTCACATTAAATTGTAGAACATTCAAACAGTTTTAACTCAACTAATCACACATTGTGGTTGATGCTGTGTTAAAACTTGAATCACTGTAAAAGCTGACAGAGGTTAATGTTGTAGGTGGACGAGGGGGAGTGGCGCTTCCTTCTCACAGGTGGCGTTGGCCTGGATAACCTCTACTCCAATCCCTGCACCTGGCTCCCAAAGAAGTCTTGGGATGAGATTTGCCGCTTGGATGACATGGAGGGTTTCAAAGGTTTGCGCAAAGACATGGCTCGCCTCAGAAACGAGTGGAAGAACATCTACGACAGTCCAGTGAGTGCCATTAAGCTGAAGTTTACACAAACTTAAATGTCAGTATTTCAAATTTGGATTGAAGATGACATCTAATACTTATTATTATTGTGTACATAAGACCCTAAATGACATAGTTAGAAGGCTAATGTGTACATGGGTTTTCAGAGGATTTAAATTCATATTCTGTTCATCTTTATGCATCTGGTAACAGTTTGCTTTGTAGTTTTTTTTCCAGCAAAAGCCATGTAAAAATGAGCGCAATATGTAAAGTGAATGAAACCCAGGAAATACTGTACTGTGCTGCAAATGAGTGAATACAACGATGTTTGAGTCCGAGTCAGTGTTGTCTGTGCTGTTCATACATGTCCAGAACCCCCATCGGACTCCGTTCCCTGAGCTGTGGCAGGACAAGCTGAGCCACTTTCAGAGGATGCTGGTGATTCGTTGTCTCAGACCAGACAAGGTCAGTTATGTTTCCAATATTTTGGATGGTTCTAGAGAGTTTTGACTTCATTTCTTCATATGTCAGTAACATAAGATGGGACAACATTTCTAGACATCTGTTCAGTCGTTTAAAGGACACTTTAAATGCTGTGATTATTCCAGATTATTCCAATGGTCCAGGAGTTTGTGTCAAATAGTTTGGGTCGTCCCTTCATCGAAGCACCGCCCTTCAACCTGAGCAAGGCCTTCGTTGACAGCCACTGCTGTGCTCCTCTCATCTTCATCCTCTCTCCTGGTTCAGACCCCATGGCGGCGCTGCTCAAGTTTGGAGATGAAAAGGTACGAAGGCATGTGTGGAACAGAGCGGCTTCTAACCCTGCTGTGTGTACAAACTGAAAATGGAATCCTCTAGATGGACAGGGTTTCTTTAAAGTGTTGTAAATTATTGTGGCTCCTTCCAGGTCAAAAAGCAGCTTCATTACAGAGTGTTTGTGTGCGGCCGTTTCCATCCCTCAGGGCTTTACTGGTAACAAGCTGACCTCCCTCTCTCTGGGCCAAGGCCAGGGTCCCATCGCTATGCGTATGATCGACACGGGCATTAAGGACGGAACCTGGGTGGTTCTGCAAAACTGCCACTTGGCCACCTCATGGATGTCCACTCTAGAGAGAGTCTGTGAGGTCAGAAAACACACCAACTCACACTGTCATCAGGTTTTACGTAGTCATGTAGTTGACCATGCACATCAACCCACTACACACAGTAGACTTTCTACAAGTAGTTTTTACCATCTAACAGCCACTAAACTCTGAGTGTTGTAAAAAAAAGTCTGATATTTTGAGAACAAAGTTGTTAGTTTTTGAAAAAAATACTTGACAGGGCCATGACTGGTCATTACAGCTGTCAATCACCCAATTTTATAACATCAGTTAACTTATTAAAACAAACTGATCAGAAAGATGACAATTTGAACACAAATCTACTGAAATGTACTTAAAAAGTCCAAAATCCCTTTTTTGGAAAATGTTATTGGATGTGTACTTGAAACCAGTTTTTAGTTTAGCTGAGGTCTCACTGAATAACATGGAGCGGGGGGAGTTATGGGAGTTATGACCTATACTCCGTCCACCAGGGGGACATCGAGATGTTTTGGCTTCAAATTGGAAACACTCTCACCGCGTCCATTGTTACATACAGTCCATTGTGCAGACAACGGGTTTGTCACTGGAACATACATGTCAGTACGGTGACAACATTTCACCAGAATATCCACTGAATACAGACACAGCGACATCTCCTCAAATGATTCTGTGATTCCCGTTTTCAGCAGCTCCACACCAGACTGGAACAGTGCTAATACATTTTAATAGAATATTAAAAAACACTAATCCTTGACTTTGTGTCTGTGAGCAGAAGCTGAACCCAGACACTACTCACCCAGACTTCCGGCTGTGGCTGACGAGTTACCCGTCTCCCACCTTCCCTGTCGCCGTGCTCCAGAACGGGGTGAAGATGACCAACGAGGCGCCCAAAGGCCTCCGCTCCAACATCACAAGCTCTTTGTTAATGGACCCCATCTCAGACCAGGAGTTTTTTGGCGGCAGCTGCAAACCGGTCAGTGTGCGGGTGCATGTCTGTGAGCGTCACCGTCCTTATGTCTCATACCTCGATCGGTGGACGTCCTATGCTCCTCAGTGTCTGTTATCATTCCCACTGAACATTTCATTCATTCATTCACATTTCAACATTGAACATGTCTTCTCCACTCCCAGGCTGTGTTCAAGAAGCTGCTGTACGGCCTGTGTTTCTTCCATGCTCTGACCCAGGAGAGGAGAAAGTTTGGACCTTTAGGCTGGAATATTCCATATGAGTTTAATGAGACTGACCTCCGCATCTCTGTACAACAGCTACGCATGTTTCTCGAACAGTACCAGGTAGTTACTGTCAGATGTCCTTGTCTTTCATGGGATATGTTTGTTATTTCTTGGATTCATTCCAGGATTGTTTTACTATAAAGGACTTTGTACCTTAACTGAAGCTAATCATTAGAAACACTAACGTTATCACTTGTTTCACTAATTTAGAAACATGAAGGAAATCTTAAAAAATACACAGAAGTTGCAATAATTGAAACAGCAGTCTCTATGTTAAGTGTGGGGAAAAGCCTTTACATGCATAGATACCACTAACGCTTGTTGTAAAACGTTGTATTACTGAAGACTGAGGACTGACCATGGACCCATAGAAACAGATGAAAAAATATAGTCTCTTGTAAAATACATGATTATTTTTTTAACAAGGAAGTGCCTTTTGACGCCCTCCGCTACCTGACCGGTGAGTGTAACTACGGAGGCCGCGTGACTGACGACTGGGACAGACGGACGCTGTGTACGACCCTCTCCATCTTCTACACCCCAGAGATCATCCAAGACCCAGACTATAGGTTTGACCCCAGTGGGCTGTACTACGCTCCGGCCGAGGGAGACGTAAGAAGAGCACTGAACACGCCATCGTTACACTCACAGACTCCACACAAAACTTTAACATTATATGTGTTTCAGCAATCGTTGTGGACTCTAGAAGCAGTAGGCATTAATGTGAGAGATAATTCAAAAGTCAGATTACAGATTAAGTATCTGTTAATCATGTGGCCTTTTTTCAGTTCAAACTCCACAGCTGAATCTTTTCCGGGACCACCTCCCTATCTGAGTATCAAAGCCTTACAAACTCACTTGAATGTGTTTTAATGTGTTTTCAAAACATATCACACGACTCAAGAAGATAGAAGATAAAATGTGTGTAACACGGCACAACAGGCAACCACGACAGCTGATGTATTTAACACAAGTGCAATCTGTGGCGCTTCCATTCTATTTGGTATTTTATTCTCCAGTATCACAAGCCCCTGTAACCACATCTTTTCGTCATTAAGTCACATGTACATCACCATTATAATAAATGTCAGCAATCTAAGGAGCCCACTTGTTTTTCAGTGATATTGCTCGAGACGTTTCCTGATGTGGTATTAAAAACTGTGCCGTCTCCCCTCCCGCTGTCTTCTGCTTCTCTGTTGCAGTATCACAGTTACATAGAATACACAAAGTCGCTGCCACTCAACCCGTCGCCTGAGATTTTCGGCATGAACGCCAACGCTGACATCACCAAGGACCAGGCTGAGACACAGCTACTGTTTGACAGCATCTTGCTCACACAGGTAAAAATCCAACTGGACCTGAGATACACCAAGGACAGGACTTTATTAATTACATGTGATTCATTAGTTTCATTTTAATCAGTAGTGTTGTAGTCAAGACCTCCTAAACCGAGGCCGGGTCAGGGTGTCTCGAGACCAAGCTTTTCAAATAGTTACACAAGAATATGATATGACCAAACCACTTTACTTTCTTACCATAATGCTGAAATAACAGTCATCTTTGAGGTGATTAGAAGTTAAAAGAGGTAGAGATGCATTTTTCAAGTATCTAACACCCAGTGTGTGACTGAGCCACAGAAAGATACTCAAAACACACAACCTTAGTATTTAGTGTTCAGCTCATTTGTATTTTTATACGCTCAAAGCAGACATAAAAAATCAACATATTTACCGCAAGTTAAAGTTGTAAACATAATAGCAATACTATAATGTATAAAAACTGTTTGTGACACTGATGAGATTTACTCCTTAAGTATTGAAATTTAGAATCAGATGACACTAGGTGTGGGTGATGTGTTTCAGTTCAAGACTGTGACCAGTTCACACTGGAATCTGATATTGGCCACATTTTAAGAAATAATGTAACAGCCAAACAAAAACCAGACCCTCTTAATATCAGTGTTCTTTCAAAGAAGCACCAATGGAAACGACTCGAAAAGCAGCAGCAAAATCTAATTTACAGATGTGATCAACAGTCAAAGCAATCTGAGCCACGAGTCCTCATCGGTCCTCTGTCGCTCTGTCTCTGATCAGTCCCACGCTTCGGGCGGAGACGCCAAGTCCTCAGATGACATGGTCTTCGACGTGGCCGCCGACATCCTGAGCAAGCTGCCGGAGGACTTCGACTTGGAGGCAGCGATGAGGCGCTTTCCCACCAGCTACAGTCAGAGCATGAACACAGTGCTGGTGCAGGAGATGGGCCGCTTCAACAATCTGCTCCGCACCATCCGAGCCTCCTGCGTCGACATCCAGAAGGCAATAAAGGTAACACTGCATACATACGTGGAGCTGCTGGAGAGGCCGGTTTCTACTGTTACATCAATACTGAGGAGGTGACGCTGTGATGTATAATGGTCACAAGCCCCCAGTCATTGTTTGAGCACAAACACTTTTCTGTCCATTATGCAACAAAGGACTCTGCTGTAAAACAGTCTGTAAGAAATAAATGAGTGGAATCAGACATGTCAATATAGTGACAAGTTTCACCAAATAGAAACAAACACCAAACACCTTTTATTAAATCCCTTCAAAGTCATCACTACATATATTATATGAGTCTGGACAGACATGGATGCAGACTGACCCTGGACAGACTCCTGGAGGACTTTGATATGTGGGTCTTTAATTGTAGTTCAGTACATTATTATGTAAAAGTGTGCGTGCGTTTGTGTCTGCACAGGGTCTGGTGGTCATGTCTGCGGAGCTGGAGGAGGTGGTGAGCGGCATACTGAACGGCCGGATCCCCGCCATGTGGAAGAAGAGATCCTACCCCAGCCTCAAACCCCTGGGAAGCTACGTCAACGACTTCCTGGAGCGACTGCAGTTCTTACAGGTGCCTCCTCCTGGAACACTAACACCCAACAACAGGACTGGAAAAGGATTATCAGGAGCCACACACAGAACATCAGACACACATCTTTGTCTCATGTTATTTCTGGATGTGTGAGCAGCGTAAATGAAAGGAAATCAAGCAGAAGGATACACACTGAAAATACTGCACTACAAGTCAAAGTACCAATACACTCTATCAACCAAATGTAAAGAGTGAAAAGTGTCAGTGTTCATTATGACGTCAGTATGATGGCCCCTGTCTGGGTTTTACTGTTATATCTGATGCTTATGGATTCATTTCACTGCTACATTCATGTGTCTTGTGCTGCTCTCTGTGTCTCTGGTCTCGTGTGTCTTCAGGGCTGGTATGACGAGGGCACGCCTGCCGTGTTCTGGATCTCAGGGTTCTTCTTCACCCAGGCCTTCCTCACAGGCAGTCAGCAGAACTACGCCAGGAAACACACGGTCCCTATCGACCTGCTCGGCTTCGACTTTGAGGTCCTGTACGACAAGCAGTACAGAACCCCCCCAGAGGACGGTAGGTCACAAACCTGGGGGGGTTACAAGTTTAAATGATCACCTCTTCACTAAAGAGCTCAGACAAAACCAGCCAGACTGTTATTTGCAGATAGCATAAGTGAAGATGGAGGGTATTCACTTTAATGTAGGGCTGTAATGATTAATCTGTTGATTATTTTCAGGATTAATCGATCAATTGTTTGGTCTATAAATAGACCACTTGGTCATAAAACAGTGACAACGTGTTTCCCAAACCCCAACATGACATCCTCAAATGTCTTGTTTGCTTCACAACCTGAAGATATTCAGTTAACTGTCAGAGGAGGAAAGAAACCAGAAAGTATTCACATTTCAAAAGCTGCAATCAGCGAATATAGACAGTAGATGTCACTAAATATCACACACAGAACCTTTAAATACTGAAGTCACACCATATATGCAGACTACATGGTGGATTCCTTCAGCTCTCAGTCCTCTTAAACGCTGAGTCAAAATGGTTTAGATTTAGATTTTCGACACAGACACAGAGAAAGGGTCAGCGGCATGATGAAGAATGAAGATGATGCTGTTAAACAAACGGTTTGCATGTTGTTTGGCAGGCGTGTACGTCCGAGGCCTGTTCCTCGAAGGGGCCCGTTGGGACAGGAAGACCAAACTCCTGGCTGAGTCCCGTCCCAAAGAGCTGCACGACGCCATGCCTGTGGTGAGACGCACACACTGACACACGCCGTCCAACAAGTGACTACACTCAGCGGAGGATTTCCTCTGGAGTCGCCTGCTGTTTGTCACTTCAGTCGTACATGCTCAGTTCTCCAGACGCATCATGTGTGTCCTGCTCTGCGTTTGTGTGCAGTTTCATATAAATGACACTGTACTGTCGCAGTTTCACTGTGTCTCTCACACACACACATACACACACTTTCACCCTCACACACATTAATTCACATGCACACACATGCTTCAAACTCAGTGGAATATCATATTGTATGATTTTCACTAAAGACCATTGAGCTTTGAAGACACAAAAACGTAAAAGTTCCTCAGACAGTTTATGAATATTTGACATTTATGATCAGGACTGAGGTTGGTTAAAGGTTGAACTGGTTAAAGTGGGACATATTTAATATATAATATTGTTATTGCAGTTTGTTGACATAGTCATATTTGTCTGTAAAACTGACAGTTTGCTGTTTTTAAACTGGCGCTGTAAAAAAACTCAAAATGCATCAAAGTCCGTGTTGGTCATTGACCTGTAACAATGTAAAAAACTAAAAGCTAATAGCATGTAGTATATGGAAAATATAATAGGGTCATTACCCTTTAAACTGGCATTGAAAGGGTTAAATTCAGAAACATGAATGAATGTTTGATATTTATGATTAGGTCTGGAATTTATTACAACATTTAACTCTAACTTTTCGTGACCTCTTGTTTGACGTGGACAGTTTTGTCCTCAGTGAACTTAAAGGACGTTTTTTCAAGTGAGACAAAAGAGTTAAACATGTAAGTGAAACAGTCAGTCTTTGATGACACGTATGTTGTGTTTATTATTCATAAAGGTCGTATGTAAACAGCCACTCAGAAAATCAACCTCCAAGAGGTTTTAGTGAATGTTTTCCTTTGACACAGATCAACGGTTTAGATCAGGTTGTTGTTGGACATTTTGACATGTTTATACACATGGAATGTTTATATTTCCTGAATATAAAAGATTATGAGCAAACTAATGACATATTGGTCATTGTGCATTTATTCACTAAAGAAAAACATTTTACATCGTTTGTCAACATTATGAAATTCTGAAAATATCTTCATAATTCTGAGAAAAGAAAACAACAACATACTGAACAAAAACGAGCCAAATAATGAACAAAATATTGGTCTTTACTGAACGTAAAACCAGATATTTTGAACATTGAGTTTTGTGTTGACTGTGCAGCTAGACGTTCAAAGCTTCAGCTGAGCTCAACTTTAAACAAGTACAGCAGTAAAATGACACATACACATTCATTCAGCAGCAATATTATGAATATATACACATGGATAGGAATACACTCATATGTTTTTTTGTTGTTGCCACATTTATTGTTCTGTATTCAGGTTCATTTTGTGTGTAGGCCTATTACAACAGACACACACATCAGTGCAGCAGAAAAATGACCCTTCTTCATTCATAGTTCATTATCTACATCCATGTCTGTCATAGTTCAGTATTCATAGTTGACACTAGAAGACAGAATAATAATGTTCATTTTTTTATCATTTAGTTGTTTTTACATCATGCAATTATGGAGGAAGCTGTTTGCGCCACTCTGAGGACCCGAAATCCTTCATCAAACCCAGCTCCGAGGTCTGGGTTCGACGAAGGATTTCAGATCCAAAGATCCTGCAGACAAATGGACTCTCACACACATGAACAGATTGTGGAGGAAACTTTCTCCTCAGGATCCACAAATCCTCCTGACTCTTTAATCTCAAATGAGGACAGTCTACTTCTCTCGTTTAACACTTTTATTAACAATATACAAATCTTAAATATTGCTTGTAGGAGGACCACTGTGGATCAGAAGACCGCAGTCAGCAGGCTGTGAACCTGCCGTCAACCTCCTCAAAGTGGATGCTGCTTTCACATTACACATGGCTTTTA
>JAPQRN010000016.1:577214-601279 GCA_037367275.1 Coranthus polyacanthus
ACCTCCCACACAAGCTCAGGCTCCTTCCCCCCCAGTGAGGTGACGTTCCACGTTCCAAGAGCCAAAGTCCGTGCCCGGGGATCAGGTCGCCGAGGCCCCCGCCGTATATAGATATATATGTTTTGTCACTGTCGCAAGCTAACGATGACAAAACATATTTAACTATATTTGTCGTGATGTGTCGTAATCGGTGTAGGGATATTCAAATGTCACTACAATAATGCATTTGAATTCTTTAGAATTCTTGGCCTTTTGGATATGTAACACTAGTTTTTTTAATGTTAATCTACCGTATTTCAACAAATAGTGTCCGGGGCCTTTATTTTTGTCAGCTGCAGGAGGCACCAGGCCTTTATTTGAAGCAGGCTTGTATTAGAGGCCTGTATTTATTATTTCCTCTGTTTAATAAGTAGAAATGGTCATAATTACTACGACACCTCATTTTGATCCGCTCCTGTTTGCAATGTTAAAAGTACTGCAATGTGCTTTTCTACAAACTATACAAACTTCCATTTACATTACAAAATAAATGCCCTCTTGCATTTCAGTGGATAGGCTTAACATAGCTTTTATTGTTTAAACATTTTCTTCATGTTGCGTTGATAAGTTTCTACAAATGAGGCTTTAGCTGAAAAATTAAGACACACACTTGCAGTGACTGAAACCAGACAATAACCCCGGCTTTCCATCGGATCTGGCTGCATCGTTGTCTGTTTTAATTACTTGTACTGTCCTGATGTAACTTACAAAGTTAATACAGTTAAATTGAGTTCTAAACTTCTTGGATCGAATATTTGTGGCTGTGTTTAAATTGTTACAAGTATATTCATCCTCATAATTGTTTCGTATCAGTATTTCGACGTTGTGTTCATTATTGACGTTGATATTGTGATTTTATACGATCAGGAGTCTACATGGGGTGTTTTATTTGGAAAATTGACCGGATCCTCTATGACTTTCATATCTCTGACTTCCTATCTGTCGCATATGCTCTGTTTGCACTTGACGCGAGAGCAGGTCCGTCTAAAATAGACTACCTGTATATCTTTTGGGTTTTTTTGGGCAGTTTTTCCTCACTCGAACCAAGGGTCTAAGGACAGAGGGTGTTGTACCTTGTACAGACTGTAAAGCCCTTTGAGGCAAATCTTGATTTGTGATATTGGGTTATATAAAGAAAATTGAATTGAATTGAATTGAATTGAATATCTTTAATGAAGCGTCACGCAGAGCCTTGAAGTGTGCAGTGATGGTAAGGATAAGTAAAAGCAATATTCATGTGACTTTCTCTTATTCCCTCTTGTGATGTTCAACACAGAAAACACAAACAAACAGAGTTAAAAGCTACACACCGTACACACCTGGTGTACAGGCCTCTTTCAAAGCACATTATAGTTTTGTCGGTCAGGTGTGAGACAGCTCACGGAGAGAAGACACTGCGCCATCTGGGAGAAGACGGAACCCCCAACATGGAGACTTTATTAAAGACTCGACAGGTGATGAGGGTCCAGGAGAGATGGGCTTCATCCACACACACATACACGCACGTCTCCATCTCTCTATTCCTCCTTCCCTTCACACACATTGATTGCTTTCATCCCATAATAACCTCTCAGTCTCACCACTGAGAGGTCTCTCCTCACTGAATTTCCTTTTCTTTTATACTATCTTTCACATCTCTCCAGTCTCCTCTGTCTATTCCTTGTTCCCTCACTATGCTCTGCTCCTCCACCACCTGCTCAGCATCCTCTAATATCTCCACAGGTGGGAAGTAACTAAGTACAAATACTTCATTACCGTAAGAAAAGTGGAGTTTCCAGGTATTTCCAGTATTTATTTTTCTGACAGCTTTTTCCTTTTTCCTGACATTTCAGAGCCTGGACTTTGTCACATTTACTGCAGGAAAGAAGTTGAATCAGTACTGTACTTCTTTGACCACAGTGGTTTTTTTACACAGGTATCTGTACTTCTACTGGAGTAAAGAATGTGTGGCGTTTTGCCTCTTCTGTCTATCTCTGCTTCCTCTCTCCTCCTTATCATTCTTATCCCCTTCTGTACCAGGTCTAAACTCTCTAACCTCCCTCCTCCTCCTCCTCCTCCTTCCTCCCCCTTTTCTCTTTTTCCCCGTGGCCTTTTCTACTATTCTCCCTTGGTTTCCATCTCTCCCTCTGCCTCTCCCTCTGTTCTCAGTGTTGCTGTAAAGGTCAGGTTAGCTCCATGAATAAGCTGTAGATTTATGATGCTGCCATCTCCCAGGAATCACTGTGACCAGGGCCAAACAAAAACAACACTGCAATAGACCGCAATAGATCGCTGAAGCCCCATTCAGCAAACGCAGGGGTTATTAATGAGGCTACGGGCTGCTGCACTAGAGGTTGAGGGAGTGGTTAAAGCCGCACACATACCTATAAACACATAGAAGCAGTATGTACAGTACAGTATGCTCAACACATTCCACACCTGCACAATCTGCTTTATATGCCCACAGAAACACAAACAGTCTGATAAATGTTGATAATGAATATCGAGGGAACAAAGGACACAAGTTCAAGCGGCCACAGTAAGGTACTGAATAAAAACATTAAAGGCAAATACAAACTAAAAACAGAATTTACATAAGTTACCCTTATCGTTCTGTGCAGTTCAATCAGTGTCTGCAAATATGAACATCCCTCTACCAAAGCCAGACACTGTGACAGACTGATTTCCTGGGGATATGGTCAAATGTTCTGCTTACTATGTACAAAAGGATAACACTTTACTGTGTGCATAAAAGCTTTTTTTTTAAATAACACAACAGATTAAACTCTTAGTGCTGTTCTCAGAGAATTGTCCGTGTTTCCTTTGAACTGTTTTATTATAAGAGATAAAGTACATGTGATTTTCTTTGACATTTTCTTCCAGAATTTCACCACTACAAAATCTCCTTTACAATACATATTCCCACATATTTCTGGGGATTAATGTTGGTAAGGTGTGTTTTACAAGAAGGGAATCATTGAGAAATTTAGAACAAAGCCCAAATGCCAAAAACTGCAGTTCCTTGAAAGGCCACTTGAAATTGGCACCAAATGCAAGTCAAACCCATGGATGACTTATGTGAACTGGATACAGCAGTCCCACTCAGAAATGTTGCCAATTCCCCCAGTGGCCACTCGTGGGACTCCCCTGCAGCCCAAAACACACTTTCCCCATAGACTGTTATGATAAAAGAGATGTCTGTAAAACTGCAGACAGGACACCTTCAGCTGCAGAAAAGGTCAGATATTACTGTTTATAATCATTTTTTGCAACATGGAGGTTTTGTATGTCTTAAATCATCTGAATGCCCAAAAAAACATTTTACAGACTATGCATAGGGACAGCAACAACAACACTAGTCGGCCTGCACAGTGGGCCTAGATCACATGTGCAATGGGTGGCAAAATGCAGAAGAACAAAGAAGCCAGACACTTTTTCAGCATATGGCCCAATGAGCAACTTCCCACTGAAAAGAACAAGCGCCATTTTGGGGTACATAATCTAGTTCTAAGAATACATCCATGGTCAATCTTCAAAGACCTCTATGTTTAAAAGTACAAAATCAAAAGGAAGATTATAAAGATTGTAAGATAAAGATTAGGAGAAAAGGTACCAAAATGTTTTTGGTCTGTAGAACTAATCTCCGTGTTCATGAACACTGGGATTAATTGTATTAAGGCTTAAAGACTGCATCTGCATCAAGATGTGGATGACCTAACATAAAGGATGTTGATGCCACAATGGATGCAATCCAGGCCGCTTAAACTTATGTCACAAAGTCATGTCAAGAAATCAAAGGCAGCATGGACTCTCCTCTGGCACCTTTGCCAGGCATTCCCAGTGATATGAAGATGACACTTGAATTGTTCTTCTCTCAGGTTCACAGCATTTATTTCTGTTAAATAGAAGATAGGAAGCGACAGCGAGAAAAGGGGGTGTAACACAATTTATATATTTTATAATGTGATGAGATCGTATAGTTTTAACATAAAGTACATGGAACTAAACAAAACAACAACTTAGACAAATCTCTAATATTATGTACAAATGTACATCTTCTCTAAGCAATATCTGATATCATAGAAATTGCTATGACCCTGTTTTTATAAATGTATATAAAAAGCAATACAAAAGCAATACATATCAATCATATCAAGGGTCTACAAATGTCATTAAAATGGAAAATGTAACATGCAACAAAATAGAAATACAATCAACGCACCTAAACGGCAGCTGTGCAAATTTCCAAGTGTGCAAGGCACAGCAGCTAACTGCTACATAAGCTAAGAGACTAAGCAAGTTAATTTAAGTCGACCAAACTAAAATATGGCACAATGACAACTTACAGTCACAAAATGTGGTAAGACTTCTCATGTCATTTACAGTACAGTTTGGGTTTAGTTAAATACATTTTATATCTTATGTCAGCGAGCAAAGGGGCCGAGCTAACAACTTCTCGTTGTTATATTAACCACCACCCGCCACACAAGGGTGCTCCAATAAAACTAACAGAAGGAGTCTTGCATAAAGGAAATACAAAGAAATAACAGGATATGTAACTACCAAAATAAAAGAATGAATGAATTGAATTTTGATGAACTTAAATAATCTATAACAACCCTGTTACACGTGGTGACATCACCAACTGGTTTGTGGACTGCTGTTGTGGACGCCATCTTGGATTTTTAGAGGCAGAAGTGACTATATTTGGATGAGAGGGTGTAGCTGGAAAACAGTTGAGGGGCGAAACATGCCAGTTTAATAGTACTGTTAACTTAAGGAAAACAGACCAAACTGCTAACACTGCCATGTTAAACACCATCAAGTAATTTTAGCAGCTTAATAAATGTTATACAGTTGTGTGTTTCATTACAGTCAACAATGTCAACTTTGTGTAGGATAATGTACTGTATAAACACAATAATTAGAGCTAGGTCCTGTATTTAGCGTATATAACAATACAAATTAATGCTAACATTAGCTAACATATCGCTAACATATAAGTTAATATGCTAGGTATTGTAATTAAGTACCAGTAAACTTTTGAAACATTTGTGTGTAGTCTTGCTAGTGTAACTTCTTAACCATGACTACAGTAGATCTGTTTATCAGGGAACATTTTTTTTTATTGATTCACTTTTGAAGCCAGCCTCAAATGAACATTCAAGGAAGTACAGGTTTTGGCCCTCCATGGCATCATTATTTTGGTCCCGGTGGTTGCCGCTTGGTGCTTATGCAGTTGACACTCGTGCTATCAAAAACAACTGTATTTGTTAACATTTATTATAAATCATTTATTATTTAAGATGCTGAAATTACTTGGTGGCATTTAACATATTAGTTTTGGTTAGCGATGTGGTTGGGGTTTTCAGTGAGTTACTGGCAGCATTAGCTTGGACAGTTTCACCCCTTCATCCACCAGAAAAAACAAAACAAACAAAAAAAAACATGGTGACGGATGGAGGTCAAGCTGGGGTCTTAGTCCATAAAACCAAGGGTTGAAATTAAAAGTGGCTACATCCCCTTCTTTTACTGCATACAGTCAATAATTGCATTTCTTTTTTCCCCTGAAAAGTCCTCAGATGCTCTTGCAAATTTCCCTCAGCTTCTTAAGGAGTTAAGCGACGCTCAGACACTCAGACAGATAAAATTACCAGCCTACACCTCCAGCCAGCCTCATTACTCGCTTTTTCCTCGCAATTTCTTCACACTGCTCCCGCGCCCACTGCCATCCTTGTGTCTCCCTCGGCGCATATTTTCACTCCTGCAAGTGTTGGGTCACAACGGGGTCAACCTCCAGTCAACAGTCTGGATTAAAATTTCACGAGAGCCCTGATGCATATTTCATTGTTCTATGCCCTCTATCCATCACACTATATCCTTCTAGCTTCCTGTCTCTTCTCACTTCCCCTCTCTGGCGGTGATCTGTTCTCATATTTGCCCATCTCTAGAGTCCAGACCTCATGTCCATTGTACTAATAGCCTTGCAGTGAGTGATGAACAGAAATCAGTTAAGACCACCTGAAATCAAAGGTTCTAGGGCTAAAATCCTACTACTCTCAATGGCAAATGTGTCTCAGTTTTTCTGCTTTTAGGTGAAATGATACAGTGTTTGCATTATGGCTGCTGAGCTGGAATGTCACTCCTTTTATATGTAAAACTATGATTTTATTTTGAAATGATATTGGTGATGATGTGAGTCGAGAAGACTGCAAAATGTCTTTGAAGACAAAACTAGATTGTTAAATCTTTGGGAAATACATTTTGCCTTCTCTTTGAGACATTTAATTGGCAGCAGCTTTTCAACATTTCAAAGTTTGACTAAAGCCTGTCAGAGCACGGTTGAAATAGAGTACAGTATTGCATCAGTTCCTATTAATATTTAACAGTGAAGAACATTGATTTGTTATATACCAGTTGCTAAAAGCTACAGTAGGCAGAAATCAGGAAAAAAAAACAACCTAGAATCGAAAATACCGCCCCTCCTCCTGAATCTCTCCCCTGTGTCCTGAACATGGACTGAATATAAAGATGGACAACACCCTTTCATACTACTATGGAAAAGTGAAGCCAAAATATCACAATTACGGAAGCTACCATGTTGTTTCTTTGACAAGCCACAGAGCCTGCACAGTAGAGAGGTTGCTATATATCCCCCACCCCACTAAGAAGATGTATAAACAGAGTCAAGAAGAGGTGCAGAACTCTACTTCTGTCTCAGACACCTTGAAAGGTTAGGGTGGAATTTTTGTCCTGCCTGCTGAAGCTTTAAAGGGGTTATTTGTAATTTTGAGATTCAAAAAAGGAAATCTAACAACAGCAGGAGGCAGTAGTGTACCAAAAAGCACCCCCAAAGCCTCACCGTCACTCACTGTGAATACAAACATCTGGGTTATGGCATCATCAAGTTATTTTCTTCAAACAAAAACTCAGACAACCACTCCAAATAATACTGCTGTTTTAAAATCTTCACATGCTGCGTCAACCTATAGTTTACATTATAGTTTACTTAGCTTGTTTAGCAAGAGCACAGCCACAGTAAAACCATTAATCACCCTCAATTTGATTTTTTTTCCATACAGTTTGTGTTGTCAGATGCTCCAGTAAAGATCTGAAGTGATTGATTTTACCAAACAAGGTCAGAACTGCCACCGTTTGGTCTGAACCTCTACAAACAGTGAACTTAGATAACAGAATGTCTTAAAATTTGGCGCAAATGTCTGCTTAGACTCAAAGGTGAACTGATTAGATTTTGGTGGCCATAGGTCAAGGTCACTGTATCTCACAAAACACATTTTTGGAGATAACTCAAGATTTCAAATTTTTTTATTTCAACTTCATCACACCCAAACCCAAATTGTTTCTCATCAGCAGCAGGTGGTGGTGCCAATAATGGTCACACTGCAAAAAGCTTTAGCCATCTTTGTGTTTACTGTTGCATTTACAGCTCACTATCCCTGTACTATAATATAGTGACATCTTTGGCATAACATCAATTTTCATCATAACATTATTTCTTCACACATCCTATAATTATCTTAGGTAATTTTTGAAATATGTGATTTGAATTACATGATTTATAGTAGAAATATTACAAATAGTTCCTTTAAACAGTATAATATATTAATTGGTATTAGTACAAACTGTGTACTCTATTAGACAAATCAGCTATAAGTGAGAGCAAAAACTGACTATAACAGAGAAGAGTTTACAAAATAATTAACACTACATTTAACTTTCGTTAACCTTAACCAAGTATTTTTCGGACTAAACCTAACCAAACCATAAGCATGGACTATTCCACATGTTGAAAAATGATGCTCTAGGGGTAGTTGTGTGTCAAAAGGTGATGCCCTGGCCAAGCATCAGTATGTGTCGTGTTGGGAGTGAGACTGTGTAGAATGAAGGCATACATGATGTAATTGTTGACAGTGTTGTAGGCTTGTTTCTCAAACTAGTGAAAAACCTGCATCCCCATAATATGGGGGGGTCAGATTCATGAGCTTGAAAGTTCTGCACAACAGAGTCCACCAGGTTTTGTTCAAAAACTGTTTCTGAGCATGAATAACTGTTGGCATGTGGGAGTATGAATTGGTTATTTGTACCCTCAAGTTAACAACTCTTGTTGATGATTTCTGCCTATGAATAGTGCATATGAGTACTAGGCAGACAAAAAAACACTGCATTGTCACAGCAAAACTAAAAAGTACAGCTTGCAGTTTGCCTCTTCTCAGTTTCCAGAGCTGAAGGCGGTGTGAGATGAGAGAGAAGAAACAGAGGGATGAGCATCTTTTTTTTTTTTCACTGAGGCAAAAAAGGCAGAGTGCTACAAGTGTCTGACTGCACTTCTTCCCATAGGTTCCCATGGTGAAGAGAGAATACTGTCACGCTGTTACAGAGCCAGATTTGTTTTCCCATTCCTGAAGGGAGCTCTTATCTTTAGCTTTCATTTTCAAAGGATTAGATTTCCCATGGATTTAATTGTGATCCCCTAAAACCTCGGTATCCTCTCTCGTCTAACTCCCGTGTCTCTGTGGGGGAATTCCACCTCAGCGGTCTTGTCTGACTAAACCACAGCATCCTGTCTACCTGAGCTGCGCTTCTGTCTGCTGCTTTCTAGCCTTTGTGCCGCTGAACTCTGGCTGACCTGACAACAGACTGGTTTAACCCAGCGGTAACCCCACATCCACTTGTCTCATCACCCCCACTGGCTCAGGAGGAAACTAACCGCACACACACACACACACACACACACACACACACACACACACAGCTCATTCATTCAAGCACCAATGCTACGGTTGACTGGCAGAGTGAAATGCCTTGCACTAAATAAAGTTCTCATTCATTTTTAATCGGGGACAGACGCAGTGAAAAAAAGCAGATAGGATATACGCAAGCTTTAAAATACAGTATGCACCCACACAAACAAACATGAAAGGGTTTGTATGCAAGAAACACTCTCAAAGCAGTGTGAAACTACTGTCGATGGCTTCAGTCAACAACGCACAGTTGGCTCCCGGCAAATGGAGCAGATGTTTCTGAAGAAATTGTGCCACTCATGAATGGAAATCAGTGTTTAGATGTTTACATACGGGGCTTTTCTTTGTTTGTTTGTGGCCAAAACCTTCTTGTGTATTTACTGTACATGTATTTGGGTCAGTGCTACATTGGAGTCAGAGGGACGTTCTGCCCTGCTGTGATTTGATGTTTAGCTATGCCTCAGCTGCTACTATGCTGAAATCAAAGGACAGTGAAGCCAGCACAGAAGTGTGTTAAAGTGTAATACCACTGAAAGCCACTAGAAACTGGCTCCAAAAAAGCCTGACTCCCATATACATTGAAGTTCTATATGGGAGTTCTTTTCCAGGAGTCACTCTGGTCTCATAAGTTTCCTTTAGGTCCCCTGATAAGTGCTCTGGTGGTCCATCTTAAAATATTGCTCCATTCAAAAGACTTTAGGGCAAATAGAAGGCTTTAATGTGTGCTGTGCTGGGCTGTGATTGACAGGTGTAATTGACAGCTTTTTTGTGACGAATCAGACTTTCAGAGCTTCTGTTTATTGAATAAAAGTTTTTTTCTTGACATACAGCTTGACTGTAGTTGTAGTTATTAAGTTACACTAACAAGACGGTAAAATGATTCTGCTCCACAAATGTTTACTGTGTCAATAAGCCAATGTTTAGCATTAGCTCACCCATCACCAATTGTGCACCTGCAGCTCCGCCCTTTTGTCCAGATACAGTCATTTCTGGCTCTAAAAAGCCAAGATGGCGATGGCCAAAATGCCGACTGGAGGCTTCAAAATGGCAGTTCAAAAACCAATGTAGCTCCGTCCACTGGTTGAAATGGTTGAAATTTGTGATAATACCGCTAGCACGCTAACCGTGACTACTATCCATCTTTAACATGGTACATCTTGATGGGCACAATTTTCAAATAAATGCCCATACAACATAAACATATGGATCACTTGTGGATTTAGCTTATTATTATTATTATGTTGAAATATCTTATTAAAACAATAACATATCTTATAATGTGAAAATGTGCAGGTTTCACACAGTGTCAGTGTCGTTGACCGAGGAACTGGTTTAACTCTGGAGTAGGTCTCCAGACCCAGTGGCAGCTACTGCTCCTAGTGTGTACTTGGAAGGGTTAAATGCAGAAGTTGAATTTCCTTACAGGGAAAATAAAAATGGACTTAAACTTAACTTTAAATATATCTTTTTGGAAGATGAAAATATCTCATTATAATGTGAAAATATCTGACAATAACTTCATTGTGCAAGTGTTGAATCAGATACAGCAAGAAACTAGCAGTACAGTTAACCAAAGCATCAGCTGTTAGCTGTCGCGGCTAACAACATATGGTAACAACCAATCACAGTAGAGCATCCCTTCCGACTGATCCAGTCTAGCACCAACCACGTGACTGTGCCTCCTCCCTGAAGACTGGTTATTCTCATGTTGTCAAAAAAGATGCATCTTCACCAATTCAATTCTCGCCCTCTTGGCAAACATGTCCATGTCAAACACTTCAAACATCTGCCAATCAAGACTTGCGAGGTCATCTGTCGGCCATGCTGTCACGCACTACTCATTCTCTAGAGTTGAAAGCAGATGTTGAAAGGTTGAAATGTGAAAATATAACCATCCAAGCCATCAGTCAGTCATTGTTTA
This sequence comes from Coranthus polyacanthus, assembly GCA_037367275.1. Taxonomy (NCBI): domain Eukaryota; kingdom Metazoa; phylum Chordata; class Actinopteri; order Kurtiformes; family Apogonidae; genus Coranthus; species Coranthus polyacanthus. The sequence continues at coordinate 587,916 of JAPQRN010000016.1, forward strand.
TCTAAAAAGCATGTTCCATTCAACAACCAGTCCCCACTTTCCTTTGTTGGAAAACGTATCTTTTCGAGACATACCTTGTGTCATCTCCTGCACACTGGATCCTTTCTGCTCCCCATCTCTTTTCTCTCACATGTCATCAAAAACAGGAAAGTTTTTTTTTGTCACAGCTCAATTTGTTTTTTTTTTAAAGAAGGTGATCTGGGAGCTTTTTCCACAACAGAAAAAGCATAAGCCACTTCAAACAATGCAGAAGTCAGTACAATGACATAAGAGACCCGCATTACTGTAAAACAGAGTCTAAGTACAAAAATTAATGCTACACATAGCAGAAAATCAGAGTCATACATTAGTAGAAAGGAGAATTTTCTTCCTTTTTGTCAAATAAGAGTCCTGGCGGTAGACGAGGACAAATGATTGCTGCCATGTAATAGGAAGCAAATAATATACTTTATATATGTAATAATGTTGTGAGAGTGTGTCTGAGCTGACAATATCTGCAAATGTGCATGTCAAATGAATGTTTGTCATGTGTGAAAATGTTATCAGCGGCACGGTGTGTTTCTATATGAAGTACAGTATGTGTGCGTGACATATACAGTATGTGCACTTTATCTTCTAAATGAATGATTTTCCTATGCTATTTCCATTCAATGTAATTCACTTCTCATTTGTATTTTAATGAAGAACATGACGGTATGTGATATTTATTAGCCATAGGATTGTTGTTATTGGCAGTTAAACCTGATCATACAGACACTGACGACTACTTCATTTACTTTAAGTTTTCTTGTTTTCTATTCCAGGTGGTAAATGTTGCCTAAGCTCCTTTTTGTTTTAAGAGTGATATCTCCAAAACAGTTCATCTGTTTATATTAGAACTTTTTAGTGATAATGACTCTTGCTGGGTGTAGGTGATTTTGTTAGAATATGCCAAATCGCAATTTTATTATTTACATAGACATAGGTTTGTCATTACACGATCTGTATGAGAAACCTGGTTTGTTCTACATAAGTGCGAATGCTACTTCTTGTCACCAGTATTTTTCGGTATGGATCGGGCAGTGACAAGGTTGTCAGCATAGACTGCAGTAAACAAGTGGACAAAGCCTCTGTGACATTACTCACTGGTTTGTGGACCGCCACTTTGAAAACTTGAGTTTGACATTTTGCCCGTTGCCATCTTGGTTTTTTGGAAACAGAGCTGTCTGCATGTGATTATTATGATTTATTATTATTTAATTAGCAGGCTTGCTCCAATATAAATTCATGCTAACATTAGTTAATGTAGCTAAGTTGTGCTAACAGGCCAGGTATTGTGATTAAGTACTAGTAAACTTCATGACTTCATGAAAAATTTTCATGACAGAATCCTTGATTTTCATTTAAATAAGTGAATTATATAAAACTGAACCCCCCCATTCAGTTATCATGAACAGGGAAACTAGCTATGGAGATCAAAACCATTTTTGTACCAGGTTGTAAACATGTTTATTTCTGCTGTAAAAATTTTCATTTTGGCATGAGGGTCTATGGGGTCTTTGTCTTTGACAAAGGTTTGTCACAGTAATCCTGATCCATGCGGTTCTATCGGGTCTAGACGAATGGCAGTTCCGTGTTTTTAACGCATTTGTTGTCAAACATCTTTGCTCCTAAAGGACTAGACCTTTCCTGGATGCTGCTGTTGTTCACATCACCTGTTTCCAATCACATTTCATTATTTTAAGTCATTATTTGTCCTAAATGACTCATGTTCCAACTTGCAGCCCCTTGAGGTTGCTGCTTGGTTGTCAGGCTTGTTGTCAAAGCAGCAAAAAAAGCTCCCATAGCGGATCATGGAGTGTAAACAAAACACAAGATCAGACTGTATCGTAAAGTTAATAAACATATAGTAAAGAATTTTAATTAAAGAAGTTATAATACTCATCATTAAACTGATTGTCATTTTTTATAGTTTTTTACTGTGTATTTTATTACAGGCTATAAAGCCTATTTTATATTTATTTGACTTGATATTTTCATGTTTTTCTATTGCATTGTATAGAGAATGCATTATTTATATTAGCATTTTTATTTTTTGGGATACTGTGATGTTGATAAAATATGATCTACATATCTATATTTCCATACACATTATTTTAAGCCAGTTGAGTTGACAGTTACACCTCATCAGACACTCATTCATTTACTTTCTGCTTGACTGTTTTCTTTTCTGGGACAAAAAATTATTCATTTTTAAAATGTAGATTCTTCATCCCAAGTCTGTTGTGATTCAACATATGCATGTGTGTGTGTGCATATACCGTACATGAGCGTGTGTAGATTTGTTGTTGAAAGTGCCACTGAAAGCATTTCACGAATGAGTGCTCTGCTGACTCCCAGCAGGGCTTTTAGACAACTTAGTGTCCGTCATTGCATTTTGTAACACACAAACACACTCTCACACCTACACTGGGTCACTGCGAGGTTGTGTGTGTGTCTGTGTGTGTGGGTGTACAGTAAGCAGACAGGAATTTGAATTAGTGTCTGTATGAGTGACAGTTTGCCCTTTACTGCAACATAAACTCCTTGTACAGAGTGGTCAATCAAGATCACATCTCAAAGTTGACAAGCAATGTACCACGCTGCCTCTCTTTAAAAAAACAAAAACATTAAAAAAAACCTCAGCAGAACTGAACTCATTTCCAAAATAGTCTAAAAAGAATCCTGCTGAGATCAGTAGATTAGTAAAAATGTAGTTGTTCTTTTTGTCTACATAGCTTTGTTAGCTTCAAGGGCAAATTTGATGTGACATCTGCCAGAAAATCTGCCTGCACAAAATTAGAACAAATGAATTGACTTTTCAAATCATACAGACATCAGTAAACCCAATATTCCACAAATATTAAATGAATACCAATAACAGGATCAAAAGTATCACGTTCTTTTTGTGTGGGTGCAACGATATTTTTTTAAATAATTGTTTTCTCTTTTCCCCCCTTCCTTGAAGAAGTGGAGGAAAGGTTCACCGATTTATGTGTATTTACAAAACCACATCCACATTATACATGCAACAATTTTGAAAAATAGTGTCTTAAAAACAAGGTCAAATTACAAGCTTTTTCCAGCACTTTCAACCACATTACTTTGTCTTTTTATAACAGATGTATTACACTTTAATGAGTCATAAAGACGGGCCTGAAAACAGCCTGTTCAATAGATGATCATTTGGAGGATTTGTCTTTTATGTTGGTGTAATAGGTGACATTTCCTCATTAAAATATCTAAAATTGACAAGGCCTATGTTCTATAGTTTTTAGACTTAACATTATACTATCAAATGTTTCCAACAATGTTCGCATTCACATTCAGAGAAATCTCTAATTTTATGTAACACATGTCTCATTTATTCTCTTGTCAGTGGTGTCACATCCCCTAAATACACTGATACATAATTCAAAAGTTGGTCTGTTACACCTGCTGTGTTTAAGTTCAAACTTAGCTGACTCAGAACATAAATTAGCACTAGTATCCAAGTGTTTTCACCATGGAGACACCATGGAGTTACAACATAACTCAAAGAAAGGGGTTGGCAGTTTTTATTATATAAAGAGCCACAAGGAAAAAAAAAAATACGTGTCTGGAGCGGCAAACAGGCACTTTAAAGCTGCAGGAGCTGAAAATTAGAAAATACACCCCTTCCTTCTACAGCTCGCTCCTCTCAGCCCAAATCAAAAGACTAAATATAAAGATACATGATGAACCATGGAGCAGTAGAGTCACATCTGATCGAATCTGATCAGCGATTGGTAATTACAGCTGTCAATCATGTATGTAACCCCCCCCCTTATGAGCAGCTAAAACCTCCTGTCACAGGGTAGATTTTCTACAGCCTGAAAACAGAGTCCAGAGAAGGGGATAGAATTCTTGTTTCCACTCAGACCACTTGAATTACAATATGGTGAAAGGTCATTGTGGAATTTTTGCCCAATGATGCCCTGCAGCTTTAAATGCAGGTGCCACAACCTATGTAGTCTAAATTAGCCTGTCAACATCAATATAAATTTCTGAATATTGTTCACATCATATGTGTCATTGCAGGCAATAGACATTGTTGCCATTTGTATGGCCCTGTCTTTGATCACCTTTGCAGAGATTGGCAAATCTGTAATTTGCACCCACTTTTATCAACTATTTTGTTCCTAAGGTTTGAGAAAACCTTTTCTGATATACTCCTTCATGTGTTCTTTCATGTATTGACCATCAGTGAATGTGAACTTTCCATGAACAGTTTTTCCTGACCTGTCATGAAACTAGTTCTTAAAACTACTACTACACTACTATACTACTACAACAAACAAGAACCGTAAATGCAATCCACTATCCTTGCATCATAATCTGTTCATGCAGTTGTCTCTATTACTAGCAGTTCTAGCCAAAAATGTGTTTTGTGAGGTCACAACATCTTTGACCTTTGACCACCAAGATCTAATCAATTTATCCTTGAGTCCAAGGTGTTCCTCAGAAGAGTGAAGTTGACCTTTGACCTTTGGGTTCTAAAATGTTATTACATCATATCAACATCAACATCATTTGTGTATATATCTCTTTATAATTGGTGTTAAAGGATAGTTAAGGCAAAAATGTCACTGTGACCTTTGAATGAACAGTGAACGTTAAATTTGCAGAACTCTTTTAAACATAATGGGGAGTGATGGACCAGCAGTTGGAAGGACATTACAGATATGTGTGGTGGATGCTTCTAAAAAGCCATACATGTTGTGTATGATGCACATTTTAGTTGTAGTTTGGTGGTAGAAGTAAATGTTCCTTATTTCTGTGTTTTTTGACAAAGCCCCAGGGAGCCACTGGAGAGTGGCGACAGAACCGTATGTAGGCTTTGGTGTGCACACCCTGCTTGAACACACATGCCCTGAGGTAGGTGTAAATTATGAGCCTGTTCTCACTCCCAAGTCGATATATTCTACTGCTTGGTCATGGCCCTTGGCGTCTGTTTTCTATAGACACCCTTATAGCATCAGAGAAGTCAAGACCTTAGACGTCAGAATGGACGACATATACATGATGATGTCGTAATGTAGCAAAAAGCTTAGTAAGAGGTGGTTGTGATGGTTATGGAGGATGGTTATGTTTGTGGACTGACACACAGGAGACCAGAGTTTGTGTCCTGTTTCATCCTGCATTCATGTGTGGGTTTTCTCTTTGTTTGTCATAATTCAGCACTTAAACCCAACCCTTTTTCCTTAACTCTAACCAAGTTGTTTTTATGCCTAAACCTAACCAAACCATAATAATACATTAAATAATAAAAACAATAAAACAAGAGCAGACAAGTTGAGAACAAAAGCAATTAAAATCAATAAAATTAGCAATTAAACTTTGAAATTGTCTCAATAATATTAAAGAGGTCAGTTTAAAGTATTGTTGAAGCTGATTCCAGGTATGTGGGGCATAATAACTAAAAACAGTGATGAGTTGGATTGATACACAAAATGTCACAGTATTATACTTAATAAGACACAACACAGCAGTATTTCAGCCACACTGTGTTTTTGATTATTTATTTGTCATTTTTCAGCACAGTAACCCAGTAAAGAATAATATTGAGTTGAACAGTGAACACATTGCAAATCTTTTCGTTGTCAGTTGAATAAAGGTTGATACAAATGAACAGATGGCAGGTTTTAGTTTTTAGAAAATGTTCCACCTTTTCTGGAAATGGGGTTTGTGCATGAAGCAGGTGTGATACAGCAAGGCGTGGAAGAGGACACTTAAGAATGAGCTATGATGCTTATGGATCTCTTTTCATTAGTCGCCGGCTGAAACCCTAAAAAGTACAGTATGTTCACTTTTGAAAAGCTGTCAATAATTAATCCTTCCAACTTGTTTCAGATGAAACACTACCAGTGCACCCTGGTGGACGTGCTGATGCTTATTCCTACTTTGTAAACAACTTGGAAGGAACACAGAGCTGAATTTCAAAAAGTAGAATTTTTACACCTCCTGTGTGTTTTCGGCTGCTCTCTCCTACTGGAGGCCACAAATCAAACTGACAGGGTCGAAACAGCTACTTTCATGAATGAAACAGCAGCATTTTCTCAGGGCACCTGTGATTGATATTTTATTAATCCTGCTCTTTGTTCCTGTGCTTTTTCTACACAAGCTGACACACAGACAAACCTCTTAAGGAATATGTGCGTGAACATCTGCGTTTTGGGGTTTTGTTTGTGATATGCATATATGCATGCATTGGTTTCAGAGGAATATTAAACTTCCCCATCTTTGTGTGTATCCCATTGTTAATTGATCTGAGATGAAACAGATACTCTGTCAGCCAAAACAGCCGCTGTGCTGTGTCATATTCATGATTAAATACATTCCCCGCCCTAAAAAGCATCAACCGGCGTCTGATAAAATGGAATACTCAAGCAATGCCAGTGTCACACGATGCAAGCAGACCCCACTGGAAAAAACTCCAATTACAGATGGTAACAAACACAGATTTAAACCCTGGGAGATTCCTCGACACTGAGATGTGGCACAGAATTCAGCGCAAGTCCTAAGAATGGTCCTTATTAAAATGCTCAAGACAGATTAGAATGAATAGAGAATGCTTGCCCTTTGAATTCTGATTAAAATGAATATAGAATTGCCTCTCCAAACATTAAGAGCTCTGTAGCGAACAGTGGAACGCCACAGACTGTAGTTGTTAATATTTAAAGGGAGCCGTGTGAAATCCAGAGGCGAGGGTGGCTGAGGAAACCAGTGAAAAGGCTGAGGGTTGAAGTGAGGAGCGAAGAGATGGAAGCAAATGGAAGAAATGCTTGATCATGGCTGCAACGAGAAAAGAGCTTTCATTTGAACCCCTGAACCCTACCCACTTCCCATAGAGCTGTTTGAAACAGCTCTATGAAAGAAGTGGATGGAGCCACCATGACGTCACCCATTGGTATGTGAACTGCTGGTTTGAAGCGTGGAATTTGGCATTTGGCCAATGGCAAAAAACTTCTTTTATTTTTATTTTGTATTTTTTTTGACGCAAATGACCATATTTGAAGAGGGTGGCACTGGGGAGAAGCTATTTGCATGGGACAAGTATTAGCTGTGGACCGCTGGTCATTTGTAATAATTGCAGAGGTCATCTGTGATCTTAATCCCGTGCGAATTTACCATGTCTGTAATTTGTAAAGACAAAATTCCACTGCAAATTACCTCCTCTATTTTAGCACACACAGACGTCCAAGAATAATATTAGTCGCCGTGTGAATCGACATCTCTGTGATTGAGAGAGATCTGCAACATTTTTTGTTTCCTCCGCACATTTATTGTGCTTATTTCCTGGTTGAGGACTATGGAGGCTGGCTGCTGATGACAAATGAAAATTTTGGGTGCAAATTCAGGAGGCACATGTCACAAGATTTCATGGATATTCACAGAATGAGCAAACTTAAATCCTTCAGAAGAGCAAAATCACAAAAGACGATGAGATGGATGACATGCATGACAGCTACAGTATGATTCTTTCAACAGTTATCTGTAAGTGGTGAGCCTTGACATCAGAACCAGGGAATAATGTCAGTAAATGTGAGTAAAAAACAGACTTTGCTTATCCCGTGCGAATGAAACATGAGGGGTTAATTTCTAAATTACCTTAAATTATCTTGAGGTCCTCAAGATAGCACATAAGGTGTTAATATTATGTATGTTCATGCATTTTTTTGTTAACGCTGCAGGAGCCGAAATCAGGGGGGAAACAGCCAAACAGATGGTGGGTAAACAAAATGTACCCACCATCGTTCTGCAGCTCTATCCTCTCAGTCCAAATCAAAAGACGAAATCTAAATATAGTCATATCTGATGGACTCTGAACAGTGATTGGCAATTACAGCTGTCAGTCACATATTTAACCCCCTATCTGTCTGAAAACACCTATGATTAGCCAAAGTCTATGTGACAGGGTAGAGTTTCTACACCTGAAATCATCTGAGTCTTATGAAGGGGATAGAAGTCTTGTTTCCCGTCAGACCACTTGAATTACAAAAAAACTATCAAACACTGCAGCTTTAAGCTTCATAACACATTCATTATGTTAAAATGATTAATACAATGAACCAAATCGCACATGTTTAGTCACTTTCAACTCAACTCAACTCAACTTTATTTACTTATACAGCACCTTTCATGCAAAATGTAGCCCCAAGAGCTTCAGAGTGTACAAGACAACGCAGCACAGTTTTGCAAGCTTAAAACTCAAAATGCAAATATATATAAATCAACAAATAAACAAGTGAAAACTGATAAAGCAAGTACATCAAAGTTAAAAACGACAAGTAAAACCAGGTGAAAAAGGAAAAGGCACCTTAATTAAAAGCATAGGCCATAAGCTAGGCCATTCGATGATTTAAAAACTAGTAAAAGAATCTTAAATTCAATTCTAAAAGCAATGGGTAACCAGTGCAGTGACTTTAAAATAGGCGAGCTGTGTTCTCTATGTTTGGTCCTTGTCAACACTCTGGCTGCTGGGTTCTCAACTAGTTTAACAGGTCCTTTCTAAGAGTGTACAACTACAAAAAAAGCTCAGGTATTACTCTGTTTATTATCAGCTTTTATAACATGGAGGTTCTATATGTTTTACAGTCTGACGCCCCTTGGTCTGAGCGGGAAAGCGTGGATGCAGGTCCACCAGAAACCTTTTTGTTTTATTTGCAACTTAAAGAGCAACTTGCCGTTGAATGGGTGCAATTTTGGAGAATGGAATCCAATTCTAACAATACATCCATGGGTGAAATTTGCTCACCTAACACTAATGGTAAGTTAGTGACATAGACTGTATATATTATTGAACAGTGACGTCACCCGTTCTGAACTGCTGTTCTGAAGCTATTAATTTGTGATTTGGCCGTCACCATGGTTGGAGCCGGACGTGACCATATTTGGACAAAAGGGGCAAAACTACGGGAGCCCAAGGGGTCAAAGGTGAGCTAATGCTAAGCACTAGCTTACTGACTCTGTGAAACAGTAAACACTGCTTAACAAAATCGTTTTACAGTCTTGTTAGTGGAACCTATTAACCACAAATAGAGTGGAGCTGTGTGTCAGGAAAAAATGTGTTTTATTAAATGAACCGAAACTCCGAAGGTCCAACTCAGTAGGAGAACGAGCCATCATTCCGACCTGTCAATCAAAGCCAGACACAGCAGATATCAAAGCTTTCTATTAGCCCAGAGATCAGATTAATGGAGGAAAAATTTAAAGATGGACCATCAGATCAGTCATTAAGGGTCTGAATCAAACTGGACTGAGTCTTAGAAAATAATTACTGACTTAGTATTTTAAGAAAGAAGTTCAGTGTAAGTCTATCGGAGCCAGGGCTTTTTGGAGCCACCCCTAGTGGCAGTCAGCGGTATTACAACTTTAACTTACTTCCGCATCCCTTGCCACTTGTTTTGCGAAAACGCAGACTGCAGTGCTGACACTGTTACGTTAAACACCACCATGTATTTCCAGCTACTTGATAAATGTTAACATACAGTTGTGTTTGATAACAGTAATGTCAAGGTCGCTTAATGTGTGAACACACTAACCTTAGAGCTGGCTGACCTAATTAGCAGGCTTGCTGACAGATAAGTCATAACTCCTACCCCCTCCTCAGTGTCCCAGATACCCACAGACCCACAGCTGACTTTCACTGTATCACTGCAGTTCTAAAATTGACCCCCTGTAAAAAGAATAATCCACTGTTGTATTATTATACACCGACAATAATGTATTAATGCTAACATTAGCCTACAGATAAACCTTAGCGTGAAAAAAATGGTTGCCCTTTGAATGCTGATTAAAATGAGTATAGAATGGCATGCCCAAACACTGACAACCTACAGTGAAACTACACAGACTGCAGCTGTTAATATTTAAAAGGAGCAATGTGAAATCCAGAGGCGAGGGTGCCAGAGGAAACCAGTGAAAAGGCTGAGGGTTAAAATGAGGAGTGAAGAGACGGAAGCAAATGGAAGAAATGCTTGATCATGGCTGCAATGAGAAAAGAGCCTGAGAGTGGAAGAGCAATATGTCCAGTCGCTCTTATTCGTTTTCATTTGAACCCCTGAACCCTGAATGACTTCCCGTGGGTAGAAACAGCTTGTCAGCGATGTGTGTGCGTTAGTGTGTCTGTGTGTGTGTGTGTATGTGTGTGTGGCAGCCAGAGAAAGAAAAAGTGAGTGTGTCCACGCTTACATCAGCAGTTCAAACCCCTCATTTCACCGCCTCAGCACCCCTCAGTATTGCACCCTGTTCTCTTTACGCCCCATCTCTTTTCCCTCTATTTCGCCTACAACCCGTTCCGCCGCCCCACTGGGTCACCAGGACACCTATTTACTCTTCCTGGGTGACACACACAACACTCATTACTCTCTGTCTGCCTGCCTTGAGGTTTTTTTTTCTTCTTTTTTACTGGCCTGGTCAGTCAGTCAGTCAGTCAGTCAGTCAGCCTGCTTTGACTTATCTGACCGGTTCTCGACTGGCTGTCAATCTGCTAGTCAGTCCATGTCTGGATCTCACTCTGGCCGGCCCTCCTGTCAGCCTGTTTGTCTGTCTGTCTCTTTAGGTTCCTGTGAACAACTCAATCAGCTTTGTGGTCAGAGCTAGGGTTAATGGTTTTCCCACAGTTTGAAATATATAAATTCTTGCAAATATACCACAGATTGGCTGGATTTTAGCCATAATCAAAGTGTCATTTTAAACACAAACACTGTCATTTGTATTTCCTGTTATTTTACAAAAACATGATATTTAGGTTTTGGATACAGACCTGTTTTGCTTGTCAGACCCCTCTTTGTTTGCCCCATTGTCTCCTGTCTACAGCTCCACTCTCATCTAACTAATAAAGACAAAAGGTAAACTATCTTTAAAAAATAAAAAAAATATTAAAAAATATACAAAAGGAAATTTGGGTAACACTTTAAGTTAAAGTCCACTTTGTGTGTGAACGTATGTGTTGGAGTCTTGTATTTCTTTACAAATGGAGTCAACTAATGTCCACAAACAGCACAGCACAGACTCCAATTATAACTCTGTGTAAGCATGTGCAAATTTAAGCGTGTTATGTGAATGCAGACACACTATTGTGTCTTAAAAAATTCAGGCTTCCTGTTAATTTTGTCAGAAATAGGCAGGTGTTGTTGTGAATTCCCAGTCTTCATCACACAGTGAGCACATTATCTCATCTTCTAACAGCATAACGTACTCTGCACTTTAATCAGTTAACTAATCCCACTTAAACTGCACAGTTTGAAACCCATTAATAATACACAATGAGTCATGAAACACACAGCTGCCATACATCTTTATCTAGCTCTTGATGACATTTTTTCTTGTGTCGCCATCCTCTCAGTGCAGCCACTTGTGTCTGTGCAGATGTGTGCATGTTTGCATAATTGAATACTTAATGCCAAAGTTTGCAAGGTGCGGGTTTGTGCTCCTGCTGTGTAAGTGTGTCTGCCTTCATACCTCATACATCTTTATTTTACTCTCATAATTAACAATCCAGCTTCATACATGCTCATCCTCTGTGACAAATGAGGTCCGTGTTGGCCATGACCTAACCAAGGTCCGTTGTCTGTTTTAATGCTCCAGGGAGGGAAGCTGAGAAATGGGTCGGGAGAAACAGAGGGATGGGAGAGTGTGCTTGTGCTGACCTGTGCGGGTTATTAAGGCCAGGATTCATGTTCTAAAACCCTACAGAGAAAAGACTTGGCTTTGATTCAGAGGACACTCGCCAAAAATAAGGAGGCCTAGGCGCTCGCTGGTGGCAACATATTTTCCTTCTTTAGTCTGTTCTTGATGTTATAGGTATACTGAATGGAAGACTAATCCTGCCATTATAATAAGTTCAGAAATAAATACATCAATACATGAAAAATAAATAGCGATTTATATTTTGACGTTTTGTAATGTATTCATTTCTGTATTTCTACATGTATTTATTGATTTATTTATTCATTCAGTGTCTATTTGCACCAGTCACACAGCAGTGAGTTGCATCGTAGCATTCAGTTGCAGTTTTGTTAACTTCAGGCACCGAAACTACATGGTTAGATTCAGACAATAAAACTACTGGGTTAGGTTTAATAAAAGATCTAAGACATTATATTTTTTCCAGGAGTCATTCCGGTCTCATTTGTTTTATTAGCACCATCTAAGGTGATCTGGTCTATCTTTAAATAAACATACACAACCTAAATAAATAAATAATAAATATTTTCGCAGTTAATAATGAAAATTGTTAACTGACTTTTTTTTTTTAATTTGCATAAAAAAATCACTTTTTGGTAAAATGTAAAATTTCATTACAAAAAGTTATTTTTGGATGCAATTTACCATGTTACCGGGTCAGTATGCCAGTGTTTAGCATTAGCTCACCCATGACCCTTGTATATGGCTTGTAAATTATAAAATGTCTCTCAAAAATAAAGTTATACATACAGAAGAGCCAAAAGAAATGCATCACTGCCCTGAGTGCTGCTGTGTATCCAGGTAGATGTCAAACTTGATAAGTGATTTGCAGTTTAAACTTCCCGACGTCTCCCTGTTGTTTCACAGAAATGTTTGATTGATTCATAACGGGTGAGTGGATCGCTACATCCACACACACTTCTACACACACACACACAAACACAGGACACTGCACTGCACAGTAGTCAGACTAATTGCTAAAGTGTGAACTCAGTAGCAGTTTTGTGGCTCCATCCCTGATGTCCCAAAACACACTAGACTAATCCCTCTCCTTTTCCTATGTTTTTAAAGGGTCAGCAGGGAGGTCTGCACCTCTTGTTATTTTCACTGAGACAGCAGAAATGACATGGAGGGAGACAGGAGAGGAGAGCATCACCTCAGGTCAGCAGGTTCCTGGGCCAAAGGTCTTAACCTCTTTCCTTCCTAAAACAGCACTTTTAGACAATGGAGCATTAGGGCCACACTGAGAGGAACACATCTGATACAATGAGAAAAAGTCCATGTATTATGAGAGTAAAATAATTTTTTGAGACAGAAATAGTCATCATAGATCATAGAATTTAGAAAATGTCATATTTCAAGAATAGAGACATACTATTACAAGATTACAAGATTACAATATTATAAAATCAGAAATCATGTAGCATCAAAGAAGGAAACAGTAAGTCTGTTGGCTTACATTGTCACATTTCTCACAAGAAGGTTTTTATCAGTGTTCCTCCAGTGTCTATATCGTCCTGTCTATGTTAATGTTGTGTCATACTGCACTGTCTATCATTGTCTGTACCGCTGTTTGCCATTGTCTGTTCACACAACACCTATTGCACTGTCTGTCCGTCCTGGAAGAGGGATCCCTC
>JAPQRN010000016.1:601379-628095 GCA_037367275.1 Coranthus polyacanthus
GGAGGTGTTCCAGGCATGCCCCACCGGGAGGAGGCCTCGGGGCAGACCCAGGACACGCTGGAGGGACTATGTCTCCCAGCTGGCCTGGGAACGCCTCGGGGTCCCACCGGAAGAGCTGGAGGAGGTGTCTGCTTAGACTGCTGCCCCCGCGACCTGGCCCCGGATAAGCGGCAGAAGATGGATGGATGGATGAACTATGTCACCTGGTCCATGTTGTTGATTTCCAACATCTAAGGATTACATTGACTTCTATCTGGTATCTGGTAGGTTCAGTATGTAAGATTTGTACATGCTCATGTGCTTACATGAAGTTTGTGTTGGAATCTGTTTTGTGCTGGGAACAGGGCATTCATTGAGTTAACTAACTACAGCCAACGACTAACGTTGGGTGCCTATACACTAATGATAACAGCCTGTGTTCTTCAGCGCCTCTCTTCTGTTTCTCTACAGCAGCAACAGTGTGCAACAGTAGCTACAGTTAGCTTAGAAAATGAGTCAGCTACTCATCAACAAATAACTGACTCACGACACAAACTTGATACTAGCACACAAGTATGTGCAAATCTGACCTACTGAACCTTTAAATGTTATATGAACAGTTAGTTTTCATACAACTACAGATACAACTACTGATGCGTGAGGGCCCCCACAGAAACTGCATATGTATAGGCCCCAGAATCTGCCCTAGTTCAAATTCTTGGTAAGGCATAACAAAACAATCACTCTGAGAATTAAAGAAAACACTCTGGACAAATATAGATGACTACATGACACACTTCTCCTCCGGCACTTACAAACGCACACTCGACAAACACATATGTTTTGATTCTGTGTCTAATATAAATCCATATTATGATGTATAACTTTCCATAAGCACAGGTTGCTTGTGTCCAGCGGGCATGGCTATGCTCATGTAGGGTTATAAATAGCTAATGTACACATGCTCTGTTTGCCTGCTGAAATGGATATTCTTTAAGCAAAAAAATAGGCCTGACCTGCACTGTTGATGGATAGATGTATGCCACAGGGTGTAGTTAGCAGGGAATAGGCTGCTCTGTACGCGGCAACTTCTACAGCAGCTTAACACTGCTTAACAAACATAAGCTTACACAACAGCTACATTACATAAATAATTTGGTTGACCTCTGGACACTGACAGTTTCTGTGTGAGTGAGTGCGTTTGAAGTAGACACACGTGTGCTTTCTCATTACATATTGGTCAATACATTGATTAACTGCAAAGACACACAATTTGTGCTTGTAACTGCCAGCAACACACACCAAAAGCCCATATTCAGCTGTCCAACAACAGGTTTGCCAGCTCATGAATACAATGATAATTTGTACCACAAGAGGCTTGGACTATTGAGCGGAGACTCATTTACCTTTCTGCGTTGACAGGGAGGGCACCCAATGCACTAGCGCAGATGCTTGTGTGTGTACTTCTGTGTTTGTGTGTAATCATGCATGTGTGGGCAATGGGGACTCACTCATCTCTGCCAAGGTCAGAGAAGGCAGCTGTATTCATTAGCCAGAGCCACTGATTGTGCATTCAGAGGGAATTTAGATTGTGTGACTACAATAAAGACATTACAATGGACAAAAGGCTACAGATGCAATGATATTTCCCAAGCTCATCAGCAGAAACACTGGAAGGAACCCAGAGGGGCGTTTTTTTTACATACAGCACAATTGTACTCTCTGGAATCCAATTCAAAAGAAACCAAGTTGTGATTGTTGGTGCTTTCTTCACGATTTCACAGGAAACCAAATAAAATGTGTGACCTGACTGTTAAGTTGTGTGCCGATAAGGCATTGTAAGACTTCACAGGGTACATGTTCAGCTCTCTTGTCAGGAAGAAAATTGGCCAATCTAGAAAATAGTGATGTGAAAACTACTTTTGTAGAACAGACTGTGCCACGACGCCATAGAGAGTGATGGAAAGAGAAAGAAAGCACTATTATGGAGTATGAGGCCCATTGTGGGCTTAAGAACAGGATGAGAGAGAGATGCTATCAGTTTATCAATCTGAAGCTGGACACACACACACACACATGCATGTGCACTTAGAGCGCAGACACACACACAAATACCAAGAGGTTGAACTGAGCTGAATGGTGCAGGGTCCAGCAGATTAGAGATGAGATGAGAATCAGGGCAAGGGGATAAAGAATGGGCCGCTCTTTTCATCAGTCTTGTTCAGAGCAGAGCAGGACACAGATAGAGAGATGGAAGAAAGGTTGGTGCTTGATTGGGTCCACTGGAGGGACACCCTGCCCTGCTGTGATTGGTTGTTTTGCTAGGCAGCTGTGATTTGTTCATTAGCTGCTACTGTGATGAAATATACGCTAATACTGGTAGTATGCTAATATGCTAATCACAATAAGACACTACATCTTGATGAAGCAGTACAAAAATACACATGCACAGGCATTTAATTAGAGGTGACCTCGGGCTGAAGCCAGCACCATAGTGTCAAAGACTACAATTCCTCAAGCAGCCACTTGAGGCCAGCTCTAAAAGTGAAATAATAGTGAAATAAATGTGTTTACTGCCTGTTACAAAAATGGTTTTGTCTCTATAGCTAATTTCCCTGTTCTGTGGGAATATGTACAAAACTCTTTTAAACTGTATTAAAGCTAAAACCTGCATAATCAAGGGAGTGGCTGCTTTAATTGACAGCTAGCCTGGCTGCTGAGTGGGACTTTCAGTGCTTCTGTTTATTGAATAAAACATTTTTCTTGCTGACAGACAGCTCTACTGTAGTTTTTGAGAGAAGTTGTTGAGAAGCTACACTAATAACATCATCAAAGTATTATGTCATGGTACTTTATTACAATACCCAGCCTGTTAGCGTAACTTAGCTACATTAGGTAATGTTAGTATTTTTATCCCTAATCCCAAATCTAGTTTTTGAAGAGAATGCATGAATTCAAGTAGATTAATATCAGGTTTGCATCCACATGTTGCATTGCACATTTTAACTGAATTTTCAAAAAATCTGCAAAAAAGAGAAAAGATTTCTGCTTGTTTGTTATTTCAGGGTAAAATGAATATAAGACAAGACATGAGACACTCATCTACCAAAAGATTCAGATCAAGAGATTATTACTTTGTTGCTTATTTTGTTCATTTCTATGCTTATTTTGTTTCTTTTTGTTCATTTTATTTATTATTTTGTTCATTTTGTGTTCATTTTGATGATTTTTGTTGAATTGTTTGTTCATTTTGTTCATTTCTTTGTTCATTTTTGTCCCTTTTGTTTCTTATTTTGTTCATTTGTGTTAATTGTATTGATTTGGTGCTTATTTTGTTCATTTTGATTTAATGTCACGTACACTGGCTTTCATAACATTAAATCAAAATCAGCAAAGTCAGTTGAATCTTCATTCTTACTGAACTTTATTCTTTTTATTTGCAGCAGCAGGAGGGGAAATACCACGTCATGTGAAGTAGATCTGAGGACACAAAATGTACTGTTTTTGATCAACAATGTTAATAACCCTAAGTGCATCATCTCTTTAGAGAATCTTTGTTAATCTAAGCCTTAATTTGGTATAGCATTATATGGTCTGTCAGCTAGCCTGCTAATTAGCTCCGTTAACGCTTATCAGTGTGTTTACATTACATTACGCAAATTCATAACTGTTATCAAACACTGTATGTATTAACTGTTTTAATGGAGCTGAAATTACTTGTGGTGTTTAACATCCCAGTGATATCATTAGTGTTTTAAGTAAGCTAACAGTAGTGTTAGCTCTTGCTCTTCCCCAGCTCCACCCTCCGGTCCAAATATGGTCACTGTCCAAAAAGGGAGAGACAGACGACATAAGGAGGCAGAGGAAGGAAGGGAGGAGAGGAAGGAGTCCAGGGGCAGACAGATGGAGAGGTGGATGAAGGGGAGGGAGAGTAAGATGAATAGATGCAGAGAAACGGAGGAGGAGAGTTAGGAAGGGATGCTGCTGATTGCTTGTTCTCTGGCTCTATCAGATGAGGAGGTTGGATGCAGTCAAGGCAACTCAAGGTCAGACTGTCTTATGCAAAGAGAAGGGGGGGAAGAGTCAGTGAATTAAACAAAATCTTCCATTTCAAAAACTAATCCCATCAAGAGTCGAGTTTTAATTAAGTCTCTTATACATTCCCTTGTTTCTCAGCACCATAGACATTTTTCCCATCACATATCTTTTTTCCCATGGCATAACTTTTTTCCCACACTTATAGGAATGAAAAACTTCTCTTTTGAGCAGACTCAATGGCTTGTTTCAGTCTTATCAGCCTCCTGCGTCTCTGTGGTTTCTCTGCCGTGAAAGCTCGCCGCTGTTCTGCTCCGGCGAGAGCGCAGTAGAGAGGGGGCGGGGGGAGTTCCCAGGTCCTCCGTGCCCGCCTCCCTTCACTGCCCTCGGGGTAAACACCAGCCACTCGGCCAGAGGACCTCTGGGCTTTTTACCACCCAGGCCTTCAAACACTGCCTGCAAACATTACAGCCGAGAATGGGGCCTTTTTACGAGGCTGCTCTGGCCCTCCATCAAAGGAAAAAGTATATCAATAAATCTATTTTCAAGTGGGAGAATGAACAGTGTTTTTCTGTTTTTAGTCTGTGTGATGGACTGATCTGAAATGAGGGTAGAATGCCCTCTAATGATAAGGCTGTGAGGAGAGAAAATGCGTGCATGTTGAAGCTGATTAGTTGATTATGTGATGAGAGCTTCGTCTGAGCTGCCTTTAATTTGCTCAACTGGAAAAGAAAAGTAATTAATCTCAAACTTCCGAGACCTCTTAGGGCTTCAAAAGCACACCAAGAGCGAAAAACAACAAAACGAAACAGCATTGTGAAAATTTGTTTAGAAGCTAAATTGGCTGATGGCAGAAGCTTAAATCTGAGATTTCATGAGCGAAACAATCCTTTTGAGGATTTCTTTGTCACTTACAGACCAATCAAAGACAGAATTGTGCTGTAATATTACAAAAATGTGTTGATAGCTTGATAACTTGCCCACAAAAAGTCGCTTGAGCTACTGAAAAGGAAAAAAAGGGTAAAGCAAGTGTAGTGAAATAATTTTCACATATTCCTTAGAAAAAAAGGACCAGTAAATTAACAGCCAACCTACACACTTGATAGCAGACAACTCACTACTAGCACACAACTCACTACTGGGTCAGTCCATGTGCAATCACCAGAGGCCTCTGTAGAAGAAAAATAATCCTCAGGTCCGAAATTGTGGCTGGTTCACTTGAGCTTTATTCACTGCAGTGGAGACAAGGAATAGCGCAGCAAGGCAGTATTCTGTCTGCCTGAGTGTTCTATGGTGATACTTTTATAGTTGTATAGTGGAAAAACAGAGCTTAACACATATGAATAGGAAATGGCAGGGTTCTTGAGGTGAGATGAGTTCTTATGTTAATCAAGGTGTGACAATTGTTTATGATCAAACAGATGGTCACACCTATACAGTCTTGTTGATTGAATTAGAAGGAAAACCAGTTTTCTCCAGTAATGCAATCATTCAAAAACAGGAATGGGATGAAATTAAAGCTCCAATGTTAACTTGATTGGTTTAAGTAAATAACAAAAAAGAACAGGAAAAGATTTACTTCCACACCTCCCAAATGACCATCTCCGATTTGCTTCATACTTTCAGAAAATAAAGTTATTAGTACTAGTAAACACCATACAAAATCTCAGCCTCATATCTTCATTAGTTTTTGAGATATTGGAATATTCGATTATTTGAAAATAAGGGTGTGACTGTAAAAACGAGTGGTTCAGAAATAGATGCTAAGTTCAATAAGTCATTACTTTTTAAGTATTCATGATAGATGCATGAAACTTTCAGGTGTTGTTCTAAGCTACAAGATGTCTTTAACTTCTGTCAAAGAAGCTCCACAGTTCAATATCTGCCAATTTACAGCTTGCTGAAAACTGTAAAAAAAAACAAAAAACTTTATAACTCCTGTCTATCTCCACACTGAAGCACATCACATCTTTCAAATTTTGGTATTTATTTCTGATGTTGTAGCACTATTGTGATGATGAAGTATTTTTCTAAAAGAAATACATTTTGTGATTTATGAGGCATTAAAAAAAATCATATTTCAAATGCATATTGCTCGTGTATGACAAGGTCTACCATAAAAACAATTATATCACTGGAAAGAGCATGTCTGCATTAATATATGCACAGGTATGTTTAACCAAACTATGTTAATTAGTTTAGTTAAAACAATCACGCCATGTTAAAAGTTCTGAAAGTATAAAGCAAATTGGAGATGGTCAGTAACATTTGATTTGAGGTGAAATTACCCTACTGTTGACTTTTTGGTGTGTCATATAGCTGAAATGACTTTCACATATTCATTTCCATATAACACTTAGGACAAACATTGTTTTATGTAAAGCCTGATGACTTGAGTTTGACTTTTTGTCTCTACTTTGTCATTTGCCACTAAGCTAGCAGCTAACAGCAAAAGAAGGGCATTGTTTTGTAACTAATGGCTGCTTGCAGAAGCTTAAATCTGGGATTTCTTGGGGATTTTTTTCCTTTTACATTCAACCAAAGACAGGGCTGTGTTGTAATTTTACAAGGATGTGTTTGACATTTCCACAGAGGTTGATAACTTGTCCATGAAAATAAGTCTTTTGAGCTGCTGAAAAGGAAAAGAAGGGCAAAGCAATTTGCACAAGATGAAGTCAAAGAGATAAACAGGTATTTTCTACTTTTCATTCTCCATGTTCCCCTGCTGGTTACAATATAGTCTCTGAAATTGAATAAGACAAATGTGAGGAAAAAACAATGAAAAATAAAGAAAGGGATGTAGGAATAATTGTGTGATGAATGGCAGGATAAGATGAAAAAAAAGAGGAAATGAAAAAAGAGAGGTGATGACGGGGGAAGGTCAGGAGAAGGATTTTGAAGGAGACAGGATGTATGAGAAAGAGATAAAGAGAGTAGACACGAACATGAGGAAAGGTTACGAGAACAGCGTATGGAGGGATAGATCCAGATGAGGGAAATAAGGATGAGAAAAAAGACAGAGAGAGAGACAGAGTGAAAGGAAGAAGTGAGGATGTCCCCCATTGTTTCGGACCAGTAAGGTTTTCATTACACTCTGTGCGATAACAGCAGCTGGAGATCGTCTGAGAAATCTAGACTGCTCCGTTATCCCTCCGCTTCCCGTATAACAATGCTGTTTACTGCTGTATCGCTTTACCTTAACAGTAACCTACCTCTTCAAATTACAGCCGGAGCACACGAGCATGACAGCAGCACTATAGTAATCACAACTGATAAGGAAATACAAGTACACAGTACATGAACTTAGGCAGAGAAGTAAACACATATGTAAAGAAACTAGTGTGCAGTTGAGCAAAGGTAAATGTTTTTATCACAAACTTGAAGCCAGCACAATGATACAATTACTGAACTTAAAACATAAAAGTAGAGACAAGATCAGCTTTTTATTAACCCCCCCTTATAGTGATGACAGTTATAGTGATCAACCACTTATATGGATCAAAAACCCTGGAACAGAATCATTTCTATACAAATGCTGTTTAAATAACCCGCTACCAGTGTTCATTTTGGGTCTTTTCATACCTGAAGTTGGTGCTGTGTGACGCCCCTGTGATGTGGAGAAAAGGCAAAAGAGTCGTCTGTGAGCCTGACAGAGGACAGAGTTGGAGTTTCCACAGGCTTTTTGTGTTTAAGATACTGCACTGGGAAGCTGCTGGATGAAACAGTCTAAGCTAATGCTGTGTTCATGTCATATCCTTTGAACCATAACTACCAGCCGCTGAGTCGAGAAAACCTGTGACACTTCAGAGTCGGAAATAACAAATCATTACAACAACATACACATGTAATGTAACGTAAGTTAAACTACCCCTTTGTTTTGATGGTGCACACTTTTTAAAGAGTCAAGTTCCAACCATGTCACATGGTAAGCATAAGCTTTAAATAACCATATGTGAGAACAATGTCTACATTTATGTGCACAAAATATTCTGTTCTTTGCCTATATTCTGAAAAACTCAATTTCAAATACACTATCTACCTGGCTAACGAGAATTAATCACTGTAACTCTTGTTCACATGCAGCCATGCATACCACGATAAAAAACAGTGTTTTTTCAAAGTCTGGTGGCAGATGTTGTACTGTGTGAACAGTTTCCCTATGTTGTTCCTTCAAACACCTTCTTGAAAAGGTTTGTACTTTTACTCATATCCGTGCACCTATTGAGCTCCTCTTTGATTAACAGTAGGTGTGTTTCTCCTTCTGACCAGACAAGTGGACTTTTCTTTGGAGTATCCATCTTTACCAGAGAGGATGTCCATGTCCAAAGAATCTGCATAAAACCAGAATAATATAGGTGTATGCCACATGTCCTCGTCAGAAAATTCTCAATTTGGAAAAAGGCCTAATTTAGAATATTCATACATAATTCACTTTACATATTCAGTGACAATGATACCTGTCCAATTCAGAATATTGTCATATTTGGAATAATAGTTGAATATTAGTCTTCATTGTCATTTTCTCCAGCTTTCTGGCTCTGAACTGTGGTTGGCAGCACATTGATTTTTTAGATCAGTTTAGCCTAGCTCATAGCTGGTAACTAGCCTTAGTGGTCTGGACCACTCTGCTAATGAAGGATAGTATGTGAGACACTGCCGTTATTTATAAACAAGAACTTTATTTCCTTTACAGCAGTGAACACCACACAATGGCAGCTCCTAATGTACTAGGATGCCTTAAATGCAGAGAATTATGTTCCCTATGGGGACAATAAAAGTGAACTTTACTTTGAAAAGTGATAAGGACAAAATATAGCAAATTTCAAATTCAACACCACATTTTGAAATGCTTCTGCCACACAAGCATAAGCTTTATATATTTATACATATGTGAGAATACATGGTTTGGTTTTTAAGATAAAACTTTGTCAATCATATATTTCTTTAACATTATAGTTTAATATTTTGAAGTAAGTGTTAACTTTACTCTGGTCTTCATTTGACCAAATATGGATTTAGTCAGGTTTGCATTATAGTATCATAAAATTCGAAAGGACATTCTTGTATTAAATTGAGTTGAATTTACCTCATCTTAATCAACCGAGGTCATTTCATTTCACAACAACACAGACACGGTTCCTTGAAATGGCCATTTATTGCTTGTGATGCACGACTTAGGTCTTGATTACAGGTGTTTCTTATATGCCATAATCACACCATCATCATGCCATCGCGCCATCACACCATGAGAACTGTACATGCAAATAAAAAAAGCACAAAAGCACTTGACAAACTTACAGGGCTAGCTTAGCATGCTAACATAACATTATTTACACATCTAATGAAATACCTCGTTGGCCATTTGCTATGAAAAGAGGTTTGTAAGTCCATGAGAGTCCTTTTGGCCACCTGCTTCAGGTTTCAGACATCTTTAGTATAACTTTGTGTGTGATATAGCAGAGCCTCATGACCTCTTTGTGGAGACATCTGCTAACCTGCAGTCCATGGCAGGACTCAGTTCACTCTCCCATGTTAGTTCACAAACTCATATTTTTGCATGATGTCTGTTTTCACAGCACTTACGTGTATTTACTGTACACATGTGTCATTTAAATTTTGAACCTTGCAAATCACATAAATTATTTATGTACTGCATGAAAATAAGATTATTCATCAGTTTAATATTGTGAACAGAAATTGTTTATGCAACGGCACCTACACTGTATATTTGAAATAAATTGAGTTTAGGAAGGGGTTGGTTATCATTAATTCAAAGGACTGAGTATTTAGGGTATCATTAAAAGAAAACTTTTAAATTGCAATAAATAGCAATTCAAAGGGGAAAAAATAGTCAAAGAGCACCGTTGCTGTGTGTTGCCTGTTTTTTTTTCCGCTGTGGGTTTCCAGAAATTAGGAGCTTTGGCTTTCATGGTCTGACCGACATCACCTCAGGGCCCATTTAGAGCAACAATGATCTCAGCTTAAGACTTCAAAAGGCATTCATGTCCTTCTCATTCACCGCACACTCACACACCTGACGCCTGGAAGATGTGTTTGCGTGGGTGGGAAAGTCTTCACCTACATTGGTTATGGCATTTCAGTTAGTATACATTCATGCTTGTACTGTATGCACTGCATGTGTGTGTGAATGCCAGGATGAAATGGTGATTTTCCACACAGCAGATAAGGATCAGAGGCGCCCTGATAGTAGGAATTAGGAGCAGGGATCCCATTGATCTCTAATGGACCGCTACAAGCAGCCTGAGAGCCCATCAGTGTATCCAAGGAAACACAACCCCATGCACACATGCACACACACACGCTCCTGTAGAAAACAAATAAGACAGACACACTCACTTGTGTTATAAATGCAAGAAATGTTACTGCTGGTATTAGGTTACACTGCCAAAACGCCCCCAGAATCAATGATGAAGGCTTAATTACGGAGGGTGAGAGATGAGACTATGCATGTGTGTTTCACTGAGTGTGTATATGTGTTCACATACCAATATTTTTTTGCTGAAGAAAGGAAGAAACAGACAGAGAGCTATTGTGTTACAAAGCTGAAAGTTGGAGTGAAACTGGAGGGTCAGTGGACTAGATTGCTCTGCTGTCCAGATTCCCATAGCTACAATTAAAGGGCTAAAAAATCAAATTATCCTTTTCTCACACATGCACACACACACAGTCATGCACAACTCTGAGTAAAGACATGGTGAAAGATGGCCTCCCAAACGTCTTGATATTGTGCCTCTTGTCTTTCATCGCAGATGAAATGAACGTATCCCTCTCTCCTCCTCCTCCTCCTCCCTGCTTCTCACTTTCTCTTGTTTTCTGGCCTGCTGGGCACATCTATTACCCTTTGATGAATGACACTGAGAATCGTATCTGTGCTTACTACTCTCACCATACAGTGTCAGCAATTCATCCTGCATCTGAAGTCTCAGGGTCATATGAACAGCTTCAATAGGACTCTATTAATCTCTGCAGGACCAATTAAAGAAGCATTATTGAAGAGAGCTTTTCAAAAGATTCAAACATTTAGTGACCATGGTTTTGGTTGGTTTCAATGCCTTGAGCATGTACAATTTAAAATGATATTCACGTCCATGTGTGGTTAATGGTTTAAAATGTTTGGGAAGAGAAAACCTTTGGAACTAAGGATGATTTAAAAAAATAAAGTCATTCAATTTCAATTTAATTAGATTTTTTGATCTTCAGTCTTATCTGAATATCTCATTGAGAATTAATTTCTTCAACAGAAATCCATAAACCAAACGACTAACGTGCAACATTTCTGAACAGTCATAATGTTGACAGCACTTTGACAATAAAACACTAGCAACCATGTCGAGAATTAGACTTAATTTCCTGATATGGCATACTTTCTAAACTGTTGTGAGACTGAAGTTGGCCTGACTTTAACAAAAGGAATTTTACAGCTGACAAATTGCTAGTTTCCCATTTAAATTATAACATCCGTGTGTATTACGTCAGTGCTGTACAATGACTGTTAAAACCACTGGTGGCGACTAAATGCTTCTGAATAATCAGGGTGGATTCCCAGCTGAGCTTTTAAGAACTACTTTCAATCCTAACCCCACTTTCTTTCCACTTCCCTCTAAAAATTACATTTGACATGACATTGTGATAACCTGATAATACAATAGAAAAGGCTAATTATGAGTGTTTAAGCTGCTTTTGTAATTAGCTAACTCAGAGTTTCTTACATTTCATCCCCAGAAGTTTCTTTCGTACTCCCCTGTCACAAGTGGCAGCAGCTGAAACAAGATAAACTCTGATTACCTTCATAGGCCACTTCCAGGCTTGAATCATACTCTTCTGCCTGGAGATGAAAGGCAAAAAGTGGAAAGTGACTATTAAAGTAACTCTGATGGTGGAGCTAATGGACCATTCCAGCTTATTACATCCTATATCTTGTTTTTGAACTTTAGACCATCATTCTATCTGTAATAATTTTCAGCAATGTCACTTAAAAAGGGCAGATGGTACAAATGACACTAAATTATTACAAAAATGGGAAAACGCTGCTTGTGGTGTACAGAGTTACCTACCTGTTCTTACTGCTACCTGTAGTTGCACTCAGTTTCCAGAGTCACCACAACAATGATAAGAATAATTTTAACCGCCTAAGGATTCCCGACTCCAAATTTTTTTTTTAACGATAATGTTTCTGGCTTTAGTTCTGTGTCATGCAGTCCATTGCACATGTGGGTTAAACCAGCTGTACATGCTCACAAGCGCTGCCCCCACTGCCCCGTTGACTGCACCTTCCCCCTAGGGCCAATGGGCACAAACTGCAGTGATACCACAGATTTTAACATGTCTTTTTTTGGCATTATTGGACAATTCAAGTGGTCTGACAGACAAACAAGACCTCTACCCACTTCCTTTTTTCTACACAGGCTCTAGAAAATCTACCGCATGATGCAGACTTTGTCTATAACAGGTGTTTTCAAACATAATTTACACCTGTAGTTACCAGTTGGTGTTCAGATTTCCTCAGATTTGACTCTACTGCTCTACTCTGTGACTCCACACAGAAATGTGTCTTCTGTTTTCGCAGGAGGGAGTTTCAGAAGGAACATGTATATATTCAAATTCTGGTGTTTTATTCCCCTGATTTCAGCTCCTGCAGCTTTAACACACTTAAACCTCCATGTTATAAAACAACATAATAAACAGAATAATATCTATCCTTTCCTGCAGTTGTAGTATCCTCTCAGCAGTTTTACAGACAGATTTTTTATCGTTGTGGACTATGGGGAAAATGCTTTTTGGCCTCAAAGGATTTTTTCCCGCTGCAGTACCGCAAGTTGCCGCTAGGTGAACTGGTGACAGTTCTCTTAATGCATCCATGTTTTGAATCCTCAAGTTTGGAATTATGGTCATCACCATCTTTTTTTTGAAGCCAGAAATGACCATATAACCTATATAACCTAAGTTATGCTAACAGGCCAGGTATTATAATAAAGCACCAGTAAACTTTGCTGGTTTGCATGACAGAATCCTCTGACAGTCTTGTTAACTTCTTAACCATAACTACAGGTGTAGTCTGTCAGGGAAAAAACAATGTTTTATTCAATAAGCAGAAGCTCTGAAAGTCTGACTCAGCAGGTGAGCAAGCTGTCAATCAAAGCCCACATAGTCGACATGGACTAACCCACCTGCCACTTGAAGCAGCCACTCCTTTAATGATGCATAACTTTAAGCCTTAGTGTGATTTAAATGGGTGAGTTATATTAAACTTCACCCACTGTGCATTTGTCCTGAACAGGAAAATGAGTTATAGAGGCTGTAAACATGTTGATTTCTTCAGTAAAATTGGACATTTTAACATGGGGGTCTATGGGGATTGATTCACTTTTCACAGTCACATTTCGAGTACCTGCAGGTTTTGACAGAGGTGGCCGATTGAATATTACCAACATTTACTGTAAGCTTTGGTCACTTTCAGTTTTGCATTTAAATAAAGTGCTTGTTTACAGCCTGCCTGACCACATGGGCATAATATATCATAATTATCCTCGAAAGACTCTACCACCATATGGTCATGTTATTTAAACACAGTGAAGGGATATGTTTAACTGCTATGACTGTGCGCTCATATATATTTTACATCCTTTCCTATATTGAGCTTTATAGGTAGCTTAGGTCATTGGCTGCATTTTATTATCACATCGGGATTCATAAAGTGAAGTTATTCTTATTAATATCTGTCATATCATTCTTTCATTATATGCCACTCAACCTCAAGATGACTTAGAGCCACCCAGAGCAGCTCTCTGACTATACTGGACTTGGATCATCATCATTTTACATCCATCTTCACCTCACTGATCTACACCTCACTTTATTTCTCTCCTTCATTCTCAGTATATTGCTGCTGCTTTTTACCCAGTGAGTGCTGTCTTAATTGAACGCGGCAGTTGTCTCCTTTTAATTTCAGAGCTTGCTAATGTCATTAATAATGTATGGATATTCTAATTAGAATCTGCCCCAGTCGCTTTACAGTGTAAACACTATTGATCATCTGTTAATTAAGTTTTAAATATCATTGACGGGACATGGAATCAGAGGCAAATATGAAAACTGTCATCAAGCCTCTCCCGTGCAAAGCGCTCAATGCTCACATTTTTACACTAATTAAAAATGCTGCTGATCCATTCATTCTATTCATTTCATTCTTGAAGTGGCACTCTGGCTGCATGTTACTAAAACATTCACAAGCTCACAGATACAAACATACATGGAGTGTACCCAGTACCCTAGACTTAATACTGACTGCATAACAAAGTAGTTCTGAACTAGTATTCAGCTGTGCATGCAGGCCTCTGTACAATTTCCATGATGAAATAGATCCAGGCAAATATACACACTTAGCTATGAGACATATGAAGCTTTTAAGATGAGATTGCAGGCGTGGAGAACATCTGGTCTCCTAACAATGAGGGATTAGAGCCTGATGGTACAAAGTCAGCGCCACACTCTGAGATCCATCTTACAAAATGTACACAAACCTGCAAAAACACACAGACACACAAAAAGCACACATGTATTTACAGGCAAAACCCCAAACACATGTGCAAATACACACAGAGATAAACACGCATGCTAAGTGGAGGCAGTTACAGCCACAAACGGCTAAGAGGCCGAAGCGTTGGCTGGTACTGGGGGCAGAGCTCACTGCATATCAAACCAGCAGGTACAGATGGCAACCTCAGGGCTAAACACACCCTGAGGGCCTGTCTGCATGTGTGTGTTTGTGCGTGTGTGCTGCTGAAGTGACGAGGACCAGGTTAAAAAAAGGGAAAAGGTCAAATGCTTGGCCAACTGCGAACAGTCACTGTCCCATCTTCATCTTTATTCTCCTCATCCTCATCTGCAATTCACATTTTGTTTCCATGAAAGGCTTATACCTTACAACTTTATTAACCTTCAAACATCACTCTTTCCATGGCTAGGGTTATAACAGAAGTCTAAGGTCAAAGTGCACATAGTAGACTTTATTTGAAAGACTTCATTTTCTGCATTTCTGTGTTTAACATGTAGCTGAAACACGACCTGAACTACATCAGCAGGGTGAGCGGTGACCTGGTGGATGTAAGGGGTCATATATGTATGAATTACATGTGCTTTGGAGTCTGTTTCATGCTGCTGATGTCAGCTAAATCCATTTCTAATCTCTGTTGCTTACATGCATGTTAGCAGCCTGTATACTGATTTCCATGTAGAGGGTTGTGGCCATTTTCCTCCAACGCCATGCTGAGGGGGTTTTGTTCTGTGATGGAATTGTGTGCATTCTGTGTTGCACGAGAGAAATTAAATGCCAAACAATGGTTAAATGAAGGGGCTAAGGTACTTTCAGATATTACTGATTGCCAGACTTCAACACCTGACTTGATACATTAGAAAAGATAAACATCATTTTTTTCTGAAATACAGCAATGCAACACAAGAGTCAGGGAAATGTCAAGCAAGTGCAGTCTGTACATCCTACAAAGTGTAATCAAATCATTTCAATTACCCGTGTGGGTTTACCATATGTGCAGAGCCTTTAAGGCATTATAAGCATACTGCGCTTTGACCAAACCTCAGACCTCTAAAATGTCACCAAGCTGAGAATAATCTTCTACCATGGAAACACAAATGAAACTGAAAACAGATTTAGGCCAAGGCTGCGTCAGCATGGAGACTGCAGGACAGTCAAACGCCTTTTGTTATGTTGTGACATTATATAGTAAACTGTACATGATGCTGAAAATAAATAAATCCTGAGGTATTAATGCACACCTGCAATGCACTGCTTCAGGAAAACGCCAACTTTCAGATATATCTATATATCTGTATCTTATGCATTTTATTATGTTATCTTGAGCTTTGACCTTTCAATGTCAAACTTTTTGTGGCATTAGATCTCAATGACTATACATGTATGTGGTAAATCAGAATCAAATCAGTTGAGTTTTGGCTGAGATATGATTTTTTATGTTCATAAATAGGAATTTGAGGATTTTTTCCTGACCTTGATCTTTCTTAGGATGGCAAAAATATACTCAGTGTAGTCACTGTCATCTCACACACAAAAAAAATCACAATGCTATGTCCAACATTAACAGAATTAAATAAACAGACAACTTGGCAGAAGTAAAAAATGCTAAAATGAGTTGCCAAACTTTGCAGTCATAAATATGCCAAATACACACACAAAAATAAAGTGTATGTGTGGGAAATACTCTCCTTTTGTAGGACAGATAAGGATGCATGTGTTTGTCACTAAAATAGTCTCTCCAAAACAACCAGCAGATACTTGAATGAACTGTTCTAGACTGATCTTCATCTGTTATTTAAGATTTTTTTTAATGTACAACTTTGTGGATGGTATCTTCTTATTGTATATATTTAGTAAATGTTAGTAAATACTACTTACTTTGCGTGTGAATGTTCAGTACAAAATAAAAATAATAATAATCTAAACATTTGACCAGCAAAACAGGGAATCAATAAGAACCAGAACTGGAATCGATAAAATTCTAATGACTAGTTACTGTAACAGCACCATTTATGTTACTGTCAATCACAATATTAAGACTAAAGGCTAACATTAATAGCCTACCAATTTATCACCATCATGTTGTCAGCCTGCTGAAAGGCTAATGTTAACCAGCATAATATACCTAATACATTTCTTCAAATGAAAACCAGGAGTCAGTTTCAAGCTGGTTCTCTGAAAATAGGTTGACATAAACAAAAAAAAGGCCCCAAATACACCCGGGCAGAAAAGAAACAAAAGAAATGATGGATAAAAATCTGGTGTATGTCATATCAAGTTCATGTCAGTTAAGCACACTTAAAAAACACCACTTTTTTCTCCATTTTACTTGTCAGTGTTCAAATAATGTGATTGAGACCATATGACCTCTGTAAAAATAATTTCTAGAGAATTCTACAGAGCCCATCTGGTGTTGTCAAGAACAGATCCTTGTGGCCATGCATTATTAACTCATGGCCATGGCATAATGATCTGATTCCCACATCTTAAAAACTTATGGCCATAAGTTATTGATCTGGCAGTCATGCAATACAAACACATACCCAAGCAATAATGTTTTTTCACCAGCGTCACCAAGGAGGCTTCTCCCAACAAATAGAAACCCTTCAAGACCACACAGCCAGCAGCAAAGTAGGAAGGAGACCTGGACCGACTCTCAGAGATGAATGTATGGTATTTAGAAAGCAGCCCAAGAACTGGATTGAACTGGTAAGAATGTTGGATGGAACTGGTCTAAAAATATCTCCATCAACAGTAAATAGATTGCTGTATGGTCAGAACCTGAAAGGCTGATCCCCAAGGAGGAAGACGCTGCTCCGAATCTTGCATAAACAAGCAAGACTAAAGTTTGCAAATGAGCACTGTGACCTTTTGGAGGTCACAGTTGGTTTAAGGTTCTTAAACCATCTCATTAACCCAACAGAACATTTGTGGGCTCATTGGAAAAAGTGGGTTTGAGTAAGGAGGCCCACAAACTTGATTTAAAAGCACAAGTTCAGCAGGAAGAATGGGCCAAAATTCACAAAGAGTGTTGCTTGAAGTTTGTGGAACATTATTCCAAAAGTTTGATTCAAGCTCCACAATAATGGCCAAGTGTATGTACGTTTTTGACCTTTTGAGAATGTGATAAAACATTTGAAACCAGTAAGGAGACTTCTTCCCACTTAATAAGAGGAGGATTCACTTCCACATGGCCAATTTTAAATTTATTTTCATGTATTCCTCTCAAGGTTGCATCTGAGGTAAGTGAGTTCAGAACTTGTTTTTAGTTGCCAGGGAGACTGAGTGCATTGTGAACAGGACAGAAACAGTTAGGGCTACCAATTGTACTGAAGTTGTTCTTATTCAGTTCAGTAAAGGTGAGTTCCTGCAGTGTCTTGAGTTCCTTGCCAAGCCCTGTTCCATTATTTCTATGGAGGTGGTATCTTTGATAGAGAAGTCCTATACAGCCCAATTGATCTACATTTCTTCATTTAATTCTCACTCAAGATCACTGCAAGATGATGCAGAGAATAGCTATGACTGTATTTTTCCCTTTGATGACAGACATTATGGGTAAGCAAGGCTAAGCCTATTGTTAATATTAAAGTTCAATGTCTTCATTATTTGCTTCTTTCTAAATAAGTGAAGTGATGTTCCAGTATAAACGACAGGCATTGTTCAGAATTTGTGTATCCCGCGATGATGTATTTCATTCATTTTGTTCAACAAGGCAGCTAAATGTCACTGATTATTCCTTTAACAGGGCTGCAGCCTTAGTCACTGAAGGCATCAGAAAAAGCCAGTGGTCTGCTGAATACTTATCTGAGGACCACACAGACATTTCAATGGTCTGGCTGTAGCTTTCCTTGACACCATGCTCGGATGGACATGTTTATTGGGTGCCAAATGAACTTCACTTGAGCTTCTTTGCTTTGATATTCTGTACTTAAACTCCTTTTACAGTGTTTTCATACAGAGTTTATAAGTTGAGACTAATGTTTAGTAAATAAGTAATAAATCACTTATTAATGCTTTATTGCTATTTAATGTGTTAAAATTGATTTGAATGCTATAAATCTTATATCAGCTGTTCTCTTGTTGATTAATCTGCACAAAGACCCCTTTGGCAATTCAACCATTTGTAGCTGCAGAACATCTCCACCACAATCTACACAATTATATTCTCTGCATGTAGAGGGATTACTTTGATCTATATGTCCTTTTCTTAAAGCACACTTTCTGATGCACGCTATCAAAGCTTTCTATTAGCTCTCTAATTTTATTTGTGGAGAAATCATTTACAAAAGGACCATATGAACACTTATTGTTCCAAATTAAGGGAACGAGACCATAATGACTCCTCAAAACACATTTCTGACTTAGTATTTTTGGAGAAAGGTTCAGTGGACGCCTGTAGAAGCCAGACTTTTTTTTAAGCCAGCATCTAGCGGCTATCAGCAGTATAACAGTTTAAGATACTTCTGCAGTGGCCTCACTTTCAAACTGCAGTTGTTGCCCCTTGGACAGAGCATATAGAGCAGCCCATTGGTTGGTTTGTTAACTGACCATGGGCTGGCCGATGGCCCATTTCCACAGAGGACCTCAAATTATGCAAGGTCCCTGCCTGAAGTGGTTTTCAAGGTTTACAACTTAGATGAGAGGATGAAAAACACAATACCTATGATATTTTGGCTTCACCTTTCGACAGCAGCACTGTCCATCTTTATATTCAGCTTATGTTTAGGACAAAGAGTGGAGAACTGCAGGAGGGGCTGTATTTTTCAAGTCTTATGTTTTTTTTCCTAATTTCTGCCTACTGCAGCTTTAAACTGTAGACCTCCCTATTTATGATTCACTAGCATTTCTAAATGCAGACTTTAGCCTTATTGCAGCCTTATGGTATTTTCTTAGCTTTTAATTCATAGGCTTACTCACTTTCTATCTGGTCTGTAGCTATAAATAAGTCATTAATTGGGGGCTGTTTTAGTTTTCTCACTCTAATAATTAATGAAGGTGAAGTGCTACAAAAATCGAGCGAGTAAAAGGAAATTGTCCTTAATAATAGCTTAGCTGGCCTCTTTAAAGATTTCAAAATGAATTTTCATTGATGAAGAATTTAATCCTACTTTACTAAAGATGATTTAACATGAATGATAAGTATGAAGGCTTAAATGAAAGACTGGAGGGTTCTGGTCCTGGATGCTGTCTCACTGGGACTCTATGTGGAGCCATCCTTCCTATTATTAGCAAGACATGTGTTTCTCCTACATATATGTGTTTTTAGCTGAACCATTACAAAGTATATATTCTTTATGGGCTTACTGTTGGTTCTAGCATGCAGACATGTAGCACTATCCATTCTCCTACACTAATGCTTATCAGAAGCGCCTGTCAACCTGTTGTATTCATTTGCGTGGAGGTTTCTGCTCCTCCAGTTTTATCTTCAGCATGCTTTCTCTGCATTAGCTGGAGCATCTGCTTAACCCGACAGATATAAAAGTTTTCTTGTTCCCGAGTCGGGCTTGCTGGATGACAAAATCAATATTGGTGAAGAGAGGGAAAGAAACATTATATTGCCAGTTGTAGCGTAACTGACGAGATAACAACTTGTCCTCTCCCCCAGTTTTCCATGATGGCATGTTGGACTCAGGTGCGAATATCTTATTGATTGGTGATGTCATTTAACCACCTCCTCCGTTCCCAATGGGCTTGTTTTATTTGTTGTATATTTCTGCTGAAGCTGAGGTCACACTGACATGGGCGGATGCTTATCAGACAAGCGGCTGCAAATAAGCCCTTTCCCTTTGTTTGTTTCTCTTCTTTTCTTTTTTATTCAGTGCAGAAAGTACATTGAAATGTGTGATAGCTCATCGCTCTGATAAGATTTTCATAACTGGCTATTTATTTCATCAAGAGTATGTATCTCTAATATTGTGTCGTCTTTTTGTATGTGAATGTAAATGAAGGCCCTCCTGCTAGGAAATGGCCTTCCTTTTCAATAAAGCTGTACAGTAACTAGGTTTGCAGCAGCCCAATTGCCTTAAAAATCGAACGAAATTTAGTTTGTGGTACTGTACATTGTACTGTGCTGTAAAATGACAATAAAGGTCTATTCTATTCTATTCTATTATAAAATAAAAGTGACTAGGCCTTCATTCTCTATTTTATTAACTTGCATTAGTAACTTGCATTATATCAAATGTTTCCAACAAGATTCAAATTCATAGAAATCTGTCATTTATTCATTGTAACTGTCAATCATACCGGCAGCTAATTCACTGGAATTAAGTGACATAATGTGAATATACGTCCCTAAATGTTATGTGAATAGAACTGTGAGCTATTGTATTGTGTTACCTCTTACTGAAACACTGAGCGAGGTCAAGGTCAGTCACTCAGTGTATATGTTTAGGGCTGTTATTGTGAGAGATGATAACAGGTGGTTTAATAAGTGGTGGATCTGGAGATGTGCTCTCACTTACAGGTTCCAGTTAGGAGATGTGTGGCAGCATTTTGAACCAACTGTAGGCGTGAGAGGGAGGCTTGATTTACCCCAACATAAAGGGAATTACAATAATCAAGACGTGTTGTAATAAAAGCATGGAAAACCTTTTCAAAATTTGTAACTGGTAAAAAGGACTTGATCTTAGAAAGTAGCCTTAATTGGAAGAAGCTGGCTTTTACAAGAGTTTATCTGTTTATCCATTTTAAAGTCAAAGTCCATTTTCACACCAAGGTTGGTTACAGTGGACTTAACATATGGTTCCAGGGGACCCAGGTCCAAATTCAGGGCATCAGCAACGCCACTGAGTCTAAATATCATGACTTTAGTTTTCAATGATAACAGAGAAATATTTCATAGGAAATAAGACGACATTTCTTTAATAACAGTTATGAAATAGCAGAGAGAAGTAGAGCTACCTTCACAATATAGTGTTAATTTAATCAGCAAGTTTAATCATCCCTTGTTTGTTCCAAGGCAAGACGCTAACTAGTATTAGCTCACTTAGCACACAGTTGTTAGCAAACAAAGAGGGTTGAATATTAATTAGAAGTTACCCATGTTAACTTTACCCTAGGTATCTGTGTATCATTTGGGGCTAAAAGCTAAAAGAAACACCAATAGACTGTTTTTTCTTTGTTTGCTAACAACTGTGTGCTAAGCTAGCTAACATTCGCTAATGTCTTAGCTACAGCAAACAGAGTTTTTATTGATCATCTTTAATGCTAGATTATAAAAGTAGCCCTCAAATGCATAATGCAATTCTTTCTGTCTACTTTTCTCCAATATTTCAGAATTATTGTTATAGAAATGTGATATAACAAAAGCAATAATGCTGGATGCCACCTATAAAAATGGAAAAAGAAAAGGAAGTCCATTGTGATCTACTGCAGATGTAACACCTCACTCTAAGGTATTGAAAACACAATTCTTATTTGCTTATCTAATTCTTATTGCACGAATGAAAACATAATTATGAATATTATATTCCATTTCTGCAGTTAGATCCCCCTAAATCCATCTAAATCTTACACGCATTTAACTTTAGTTTTATTTTTGTTAACTGATTTTTCTCTTTTGGGTAAAATAAAGCACTTGTCAAAAAACACACCTGTGAGTCTCCCAGCTCGGGGAGACATAACACTTTTTCCAGCTATGCAGTTTCCAAAGTATTTGCAACATTTTAGCACTGTAACAGTTCTAACCCTAACAGCTTATGTTCAGTCTTCATGGCATTTTTGAGAATTATGTAATAATAAAAACAATCTTTAAAAATATTTTTGTCATTGTCAAGTCGAAACAGCTGCTTTTATGAATCTCAACTAATGTCAACCAGTTGTTTGAAATGTTACAGATATTCTGCAAACTGTAGTTGGACTATACATTTTTTTGCTCTCCTTTGAATCATCATAACACAGCTAGACACTCTTTGACCTGTAGATTTGATTCAAGTTTTCAAATCAAATTAAAACCACTTCATGTCTGGTGGCGCTTAGATCATCAGAGTACAGGCTTAGCTGCTGTTTTCTTGCCCACCAGTAGGAGGGGCTGTTGTTGTGGCAATAATAAAATGCACCTTCCTTCCCATGCTGCATGTAATTGAGGACTGTAAACGCTGATAAGGCCGTTCTCAGGAGTCCACACACTCAAATTACCCCATGTTATCTGGCCAGTAAATCTGATTTTTTTTTTTGTTGTTTTCCCTGAGCCCTCCTGGATCACAAACTCTAAGATAAGCAATCACTACTTGTGGTTCTATCAGGTGATGTTTGTGTATAAAATATGCTTGTGTTGCAGCTTCCGACACTGGGTTTGCATCTATATATGTTGCTGTTGGTGTGGGGGACATGTGTGTGTGTTTCTCTCTCAGCGAGTGTTATCCTTTGTGTGAACTGGGTTGGTAGGGTGCAGGTTGACATAGTGCTGAGTTGCATGGGAAAGAGAGTGGCGTGCTGTGTTTGTGGATTCAGACAAGCGTGTGGGAAACCGGGTCGGACAGGAGACATCATAGAAAGGAAAACAACAAGATTAGGAATCAGCCTTCCCACTCGTCCAGCTCTCCCTTTACCAGAGGTGGGGAGCAAAAAGTTACAGATACTAAGTTACTGTACTTCAGGAGAGTACTTCAGGTATCTATACTGTACTGGAGTATTTAGTTTAGACAACTTTTTACTCAACTCCTTACATTTTAACATAATCAGAAGTAAGTAAGTATGTGTACTTTCTACTATTTATATTTTCAAAATGGGCTTGTTACTTTAGTTTTAATGCATTTGAGGGGAATTAATTTTGCATCATAGTGCACCTTCAGAACATCAAGCCCATAAGCATAGATTTCCAATATCTAGACCACTGACATTTGCACCCCCCAATAAAAACATGAAACAGTCGGAGGACATTTATTTTGAAAAAACGCTATAACATTACAAATATAACAGGGCCTTTATTTACCTCAGCTGCAGGATGTATCAGTCCTGTATTTGAAGAATGTTTGTATTAGAGGGAGGCCTTCTTAACTGCAGCTCTAATTCCTAATTTCCTCTAGTTGTAATAATTTGTAATGGCAGGTTTGTTTTTGAACTGCACTTCCCAGAGATCCAAACCATCGCATATGTGACATCATCAGTCACCTGGTCGTTGCTTATCGCGGATGCTGCAGTCAACAGTTGCGGAGGAGTAAAGTTTAAGTTATAATTAAAAAAAAAACTGCTGTTGGTGGATCTCAAAAGGTAGTTTTAAGATTTTTTCAGCTGAGAATATAGACATTTAGACTTAATGTCTGTGGCCATCTTGAACATTTACTCCGACTTTTTTGGAGATCTCCTGCTCACGGCTCTCATTAGTGTCTCAGAAACAGTAAACCTCTCCCAACCATGAACACACAGCACCAGGCGATCAGCGCTCATGGCACCGCGGTGATAACAGCCTTATCTCTGCCAGTCTAGAAACACACCACTGTCTCTGACTTATCTGTAGTGATTACACATGACATATATCTCGTTTTGGATATATCTAAAGGGCATTCTTTGGCTTCAGTCTAAATTAGGATTTATTCTCTATAATTTCTTCAGATCAGTTTGACTGACAGCAAAGTTGAGGTTCGTTACATTGTACTTTTATTTAACTTTAACGTTGTACTCAAGTGCTGTCTTTGCACTTTCTACTGACCCAACAACAGCAGTATTATGAAAATTATAACATATAGTTGTACGTTTTCTTTCTCTGAGTGAGAACATACTAAATAAAGCTGTAAACACCCCTCAGTAGCCCTGTGATGAACTGGCGACATGTCCAGGGTGTACCCCGCCTTCGCCCTATGTCGGCTGGGATCGGCTCCAGCCCCCCCGCGACCCTCCAGAGGATTAAGCGGTTACAGATAATGACTGACTGACACCCCTCAATAACACAGTACAGTTCAAAAGCACCACAAACAGCTGACACTAAAACTATATCGACACAAACACTGACTGGCACAAAAATTTGTAAATCTACTCCTCTTTAAAACGTTAAATATTGAAAAGTTAAATATCAACGTGAACCAAGTAAACTCTTTAGTCTGCATTTAAGAGGGCAGACGAGTTACCAAAGCATGATCAAATGTAAGAAGCTACAGACACATTGTTACTTTAAAAGCACTGGAATGCGCTACTCTAAAAACGCTACACTTCCTTTACCGCTACAAAATAAAAGACAACACTGGTGATCTGGTGACATGATGATCTAGAGCAAAGTACTGAAAATATCTGGATTATATTGCTGACTGTATTAAATTAAACGTGTAGAGGTGTAATTAGTGTTGTTTGCTCTTTGTAACTAAATAGTTTCCTGTCCATAAAACCTTGTTAACTGGTTAAGAACAGCAGATAAACTTCAATATTAGCAGGAGCTGTGATTTAGTGACAATGTGAATCATTTGAATTTCATCAGTGAGAATATATTTGGGCTATGTACAGTATATAAATTCATATTAATAAAATATAAAATATGTCAATGGGAACATGAGGCTTTTTAGTACAATGTAAAATTTAAAAAAGGTTTTTAGGTTATTTTTTCAAATCAGTCGAGCTGCAGGTTAGACCTCTTTAAAATGCTGCTTGTTGGCATTAACCTAATGACCTGTGTAGATGCTTTTTGTACCTGTGCTTTAGACATTTTTAAGGCTGTTAGGGAACAGAAGAATAAATATTTGAATTTAATACAGAATATCTAAAAGTACTGTATATTTCATGACCTGGTGTTACATAAAATCGGTTAATAAGATTCACCAGAATGCAGGATGATGTACTCAAAATTTCCTGGGGGAGGACCCAGACCCCCCTCTGGATGTGGATCTGGATGTGACTGCAATAAAGAATCAATACTTCTACTTTTCCCTGGGTCTTTGTTTTACACAAGTATCTGTACTTCTACTGGAGTAAAGAATGTGCAGACTTTGGACACCTCTGCCTCTTACTCTAATCAGCCGAGTCTCCCTAACATTACCTTTTCACTTGTCCTAACCTCACCTCTGCTGAATAGTCTTCACCCTTCTTTAGCGCTCCACCTTTGTTCTAATAATCAACACCGGCACCCCACTCTACTGCTCAGGACAATTATCCAAATAAGTCTAACTCCATGTCTCTGCTCTCATAGACCTTTCCTAATCCAATTCATTTTTACATTGTCACATGCACTGTTTACCTAGTATTTGTCTGGCGTTCTCTCAAACAGATGGTTTACTGGTTACGCAACACATTTATCCATGTACCCGTGAATATGTCAGAAGTGCTCTGCACATGTTGGGGCTGAATTGAACATTCTCACTCTCAAAGGAATCACACTGATCCTCTTTGTAAAGGAGGCAATGTAAAAATTTATCAGGTGCAAGCAGAATCCGCAGCTGTTTTCATTTCAACGAGCCACAGGCATTTCATTCCATTTCGATGAGCGTTTTTGTTAGAGGGGATAATACAGAACAAATATGCGATATCATCCACACCTCAAATGTCCATGAATACTGATGACAGGTCCACCAGATGAATGCAAATTGCCAAAAGAGTCACTTACCGGCACATTTCTGCTTCCTAAGCCAGGATGACCCAAAAATATTTAAAACCTCATATGCTATTATGTCCAGTTTCTCAGAAAACAAGATAAAAACTGTGTCTTCCTGTCATATTATGGTGATTTCCTATTGATTTCCTTTGTAACAAATGATCTTAGAAGATCTGTAAAAGTAGCTTAAAGTAGATGAAAGACTGAGGTGCAGAGCATGAGAACAGCCTTTGGCGTTCTGTTGGACGCTGTTCTCAAGCCTTTAAGTTTTGTACATGTTAAAAGAGCTAGGGTTGTAACAAGATGCAAACAATGCGAAAGACCTAACAAGTGTTAGGGATGTAAGAGAAGAAATGTGAGGCCAAAATGCATGTATTTGTCATCATTTGAAGGGGAACATCTTCTAGTTTCTGTGTTGTTAGTCTGGCGGGGGACAGTGATGAGTTAGATGAGATAGTTTTGTGCTTTTTCCTCTCTGTCCTCTCTCTTCCTACTCTGTCCTACAGGTATCTCTGCATCTGGAGCTGTATTTTCCTGATGTGTGGTTCTCGACTCCATCCTGTCCAGTGTTTCCTCCAGTGTCTATATCGTCCTGTCTGTGTGAATGTTGT
>JAPQRN010000016.1:670671-684368 GCA_037367275.1 Coranthus polyacanthus
GCATCGTATATCAATGATGAAATTATATACTGTGGGGGTTCCCAAACTTTTTACGCTCAAAACACCCAAAAAATCTATTTGATGTCTTGTCTGTACTGTAAAAATGAATTACTGCTTCAACGGTAAATAATTTGTAACCTGGCTGCCTGAAAATTTTGAGTTAGACCACCTATGAAACTACCAAACCAACAAACTTCTATAGAGAATGGGATCGTGTCGTCATTTCTTGTATTGTTTAGTGCTACGTAGTGCAAATAAAACTGGTAAAGTGTCAATGTAATGTTCAAATAGCTACATCTGGAAATGCTATGTGAGGCAGCTCGTTCAGATCACATAATAATAAAAGTTGGCTCAACTTATGCATTTTGTTGCATTAACTGTTTGTTGCAATGTTAAAGTGCAACTATCACTAACAACCACAGAGCTTTAATGTGTAGGAAAATAGTCTAGGAACTGGATTTTAAAACATATGTATGTCCATAATCACTTTAGTGACATTTGGAGGCAAGTTTTCAGTTCGCAGTGAAAAAAGGGTCAAATTAGTATGACGTAAGAAAAGGCAGTCATCCAGAAGTATATGGATAACATGCTAATACTGACAACAGTAGGTTGAATGGGTGAAAATATAAAATCATACAGTTATGACAGATCACAGCCTTTTTATTTTGAGCCTGATGCATCGAAGAGACCAGGAGCAAACGAGGAGGAGAAATAACTGGAATAAGGAGAAAAATGTATTTTGATGTGATGAGAAGAGTTGAACAGCAGAGCAGCTTCAGGTGTTATTACACTGTGTCGTAGCGTGTCGTATTATTACAATGCTATGACATGAGCAAAGAATGATTTTCCTTTGTCTTTGTGCAAATCCGATGTCAAAGTAGCGAGATTATCATCCAAGGCATAAAAAAGAGTGTTGTAGATGTAAAATGTGACTCATATGCAGTGAACTGTTAGCTTTATTCAGTGTGTTTCAGGTGCAGTATATGTGAACTGTACCAACTGTAACAGAGGAGAAGGAATTTTTATTATACTATTAAATGAAATACTGAGTTGTATTGAAAAAAAATATCATAAGCAGCAATATTCAGTAAGATATTATCATCTGAGGGTATATTTATACATTTCAGCGTGGTTTCCAGTCCTGTTTGTTTGTTTGTTTACTGTCTCATACAGTAGACTCTACACTGGAAGCAGAGACGACTCCCTTTTGTGACATAATTTGACGCGTTTTGAAAAAAAGACGGTTTTTAAGAGCAGACCTGAAAAATTAGACTTTTTACTTTTGTATTTATGCTTTGTAATTTAAGAAAATACTTTAAGATATGTACATAGTACGTGTTTCCATCTAACATCATGCATAAATCCAGAAAAAATAACCTGACAGTTGCACTTTAAGTTAATTCAAAAACTTAAACTGCTTAATTTGTTTCCCCCAACTTATCCTTCTATTTTCTGACAGTACCACCTACAATTGATTAATCAACATGGAACATTCAGAATGCTATTTTATATCATTTCAAGCAGTACAGTAGCCTCTTTGGTATGAATATTAGTACATTACAACACTACCATGAGAATATTATGACAAATGCTGGTGTGTGAGATTGTGTTGTAGTTTCAGTGTATAAAAATGTGTATAATAGACCAAATGATACTGTGACAGCTGCCATTAACTTGCCACAA
Organism: Coranthus polyacanthus; assembly: GCA_037367275.1. Lineage (NCBI taxonomy): Eukaryota > Metazoa > Chordata > Actinopteri > Kurtiformes > Apogonidae > Coranthus > Coranthus polyacanthus. The sequence continues at coordinate 672,355 of JAPQRN010000016.1, forward strand.
CATTTGGCCTTGAAGCATTTTGTTTTGAGTCCACATGCTTTCACTGAACATCTGCCACACCTACTAGGTTGTGCAGACCAATGTGCTCCTCCAGTACAACAGCAACGTCAACAGCAGCTTTTTCCAGGAGCTCTTGCTTGCTTCCACTGTCCTCCTGAATAATGGAAAGGCCAATGTCCAGTCCTTTTGCAGCATTGTTTTCTAAAATGGTGGTTGAAAGAACATAAAGAAGTATTAAGTAAATATTCAGTGGCTTTAAGGAATAACATCATAATTATGGTCATAATTAGCCATAATTTTTGTTTAGTAAAATCAAAATTAAAATTAAAAGAACTAAGACAACAATTAAGTGACCTACCATCAAGTATAGTTTAAGAATTCTATAGCTTTTTATTCTATGTATTTATCACGGCCCTGCTCTCCCTCACTTGACCAGTGTTTTTCTTTGGCCCTGCACACTCTGCAGGCCACGCCCCTTCATCACACCAACTCCACTCACCTGCATTCTCACCTGCACAGGATCAATAATCAGGACTGCATAAAAACTCTTGCCACACCCTCACTCACTGCCAGGTCATCGTCAAATCTTCACGCTGACTACCTGTTATCCACCTGTTATTCACTCTGCCTGTTATCCATCATGCTTCCTGGATACACACCAGCCTTCCATCCCCTTTCTCTGGTTCTGTTTGTCCTGGGGCCTGCCTGGCATTTCCCAGCAGCATAGCCTCGGCATTAGTGTGGCTACATTCTACCCAGAACTCTCCTGCCGCTTCTACTTCTCCTGGCCACGCTCCGACGTAGGCGTCCTCCGCTTCCCTCTTTCTCGGCTCTTCAGCTCCTCGCCTGGTCTCGACCGTCTTCTCACCTGCTCCTCAACAGCTCCCCCACCTTTCCCACCTGCTCTCCTGGCTACAACCACGCAGCGCTATCATCCACGCTTCCTGCCTGCTTCCCCCTCATTGGAAAGGACTCTAGAACTGTCTCAGTCCCTGATTACACATTTTGTTGTGCTCCGCCCATGCTCATCTTTATCAGTTCTGCAGTGTTAAAAATAAAGGTCATGATACTCACATCCTGCATTCTGCATCTGCTATTGGGTTCAGTTTAAACATACCTGTGACAGTATTACCACAGTATTAAAAGAGCAATATTTGCCTCAGCCAGAGGAGTTTCTGTGATTCTCAGCCATCTCTGGAGTTTACAAAAAACAACTACAATAGATAGTGTTTTCAATAGATCATAAACACAGCAAGGATTGGAAAAGATATCAAAACACAGCTTTTTCTCTGGCTCAAGCTTTTTCTTTTTTTTTTTACATGTCCAGAAATCTCAATTCAGTAAGTACGTTACAGTTTCATAACTGAATGAAATGCATGTTAAAATGACAGTTATTTAATATTTTATTTTGTCTTAAGTCATTCTGCAGTGCTTGATGGTTATTTAGTGTCACTGGGTAAAAATTCCATATTTACCATTCAACATATAGTAATTCAAGTGGTCTGAGAGGACAACAGACTTCTGCATTCTATATATTTTGTGACATGTAGCTTAGCTTTATGCAGTTTTGATATGGCAGTACATAATATAATGGTCTATACTATCTTACAATAGTGGTATATATGACCATTAGTTTAGACCCAGAGGTCTGAAATTTCCTACAGGTGTAGCTGACAAGATGTAGAACATACAGTATGTTGTGATATAGCATAAATCTGGCATAAAGCATATACTAGTTATTGTTCCTCAGATTTGACATACTTTAGATGAAGATAAAAAAACTCTTTTGAGCCATGTTTGAAGTGCTACTGTTTTAGCCACTTGTCAAACACATACACACAGTACTAACAATCAGTAGCAGTATATGGTCACATTAAGGAAGGAGTCATATTGAGGTTGTTTGGCTCATGGGAGTCCAGAGGCAGCCAACAGGTACCGGCAGGCCAAGTGGAGTGCAGCTTCTGCAGCTGCAAAGGCAGGAGTGGGAGGAGTTTGTTGAGGCCATGGAGCGCGACTTTCGGCCAGCCTCGAAGAGGAAGTGGTGCTCCACAAACACTGTTTACAGTGGAGATGAAATTCTACTGAACTCAACTGGTTATATAAGTCAGGTGGTGGAAGCCATGCTGCTGGTCTTGGCCAGGATGCTCTTGAGAAATCTCAATGAACCCTTCCTGGCTAAAAAAAAAACACAAAAAAAACTTGTTCCTGGTGTGGGTTGGACTCCTTGTCAATAATTCTGTTTACATTTTTATGGACAGAATTTCTAGGTGCAGCCAGGGGGGATGGAGGGTGTCCAATTTGGTGGCCTCGGGATCACGTCTGTTTTTTTCAGATGATGTGGTCCTGTTGGCTTCATCAAGCTGTGACCTCCAGCTTGCACTGGTTCTCAGTCGGGGTTCGGCGAGGACAGGGAACAAAGAGGCTCTGGAAAACTGTCAGGTGGCCCAGGAGCTCGACTGGGGACATCGTCAGGCAGCAAAAATGAGATTTTAATTTCAATGCTCTGGTTCTCATCTGGAGTGGAGGAGTGGAGTTTAAGTATCTCAGAGTCTTGTTCACGAGTGAGGGAACGATGGTTACAAGCAGTGGGTAGTGAATAAGAGATTAAGACTGTTGATACAAACGGCAGAAATGGGTTTCCTCCTCCTCTAATAGATGAGAGATGACGGCTCTACTCTGAGCCATCCAAGAGGAGCTCAGAGTAGAGTTGCTGCTCCTCCACATCCAGAGGAGCCAGTTGAAGTAGTTTGGGCACCTGGTTAGAATGCCTCTGGCCTGCCCTGGGGAGATGTTCTGGGTATGTCCAACTGAGAGGAGACCCCGGGGCAGACCCAGGACACGCTAGAGGGATTACATCTCTCAGCTGGCCTGGGAATGCCTCGGTGTCCCCCCGGAGGAGCTGAAGGAGGTGACCGGGGAGAGAAGAGTCTGAATTTCTCTGCTTAGGCTTCTGCCCCCACGACTAACTTTGTGTCTTCTCTCTCTTGTAGTTTGTGCTTTTTAAATCTTTGTCCTCTCTCTCTCCTTCTTCTTTCTGCAGGTATCCCTGGCTCCACAGCTGTACACTTCTTATGTGCTGTTACTGGCCTCCAACTGTCCAGGATTTGACTTTGTTGTTTGCTATTCTTTCTCTGTCCTTTTCTTCTGTCCAGATGGCCACCTACCCTGAGCCCGGATCCGTTTTTTCCTCCCCACTGTCACCAAGTGCTTGCTCCTGGGGGATTTGTTGGGTTTTCATCTGTATAATATTACACTTTGTTAAGTGTTTTGACATAAACTTGTATTGTAATTTGGTGCTACATATATAAAATGTAACTGAACTGAATTGAAATGAATTGAATTGTTTTGAATTGAAATGAATATGGCAGGTAATGGTAGTGCAACACACTTGGATGCCAACAGCCATAAAACTCCAAAGAAGAAGAAGAAGAAGAGCGTGGTGCTAATGTTTGCCAACAGCCAATAAATCCAAAAGAAGAAACCAAAACCAATGCTATTTGTATCTGATGATTACAATGTTTAGAATGTCTATAATTGTGTCTGCTGTGATTTTTGATGTTGAGAAATCATATGATATCTTATGGAAAGAGAGACTCCTTATCAAACTCAATATCTTCGGTATAAATTGCAAACTGTTCAAATGGGTGTTAGATTTTCTGTTTGAGCGGATGTTACAAGTTATGGTAGGTACGAAATATTCAAGTAGGTATGCAGTAGATATGTGTACCCCACGAGGTAGTGTGTGCAGCCCACTGTTATTTAATATAATGATAAACAGCATTTTGACTCTAGGCCAGGGGTCGGAATCTAGAATGTAAAGAAACAAAATGCAAATTGCAATAGGAAAAGTAGAAGAGTGCACAAATAGGTTGGATTTAAACTTTACAGTCATGAGTCATCTGTTTCTTTAAACATCATAAGTTTTGTTTGATGAGAAGCTGACCTGGTGTCAACACATTAACAAAATTAAAGATGAGTGTAAAAAAGATTTATATGAACTGCAATGTCTGTCAGAGCAGCTTTATTGAACATTTATTGGGCCCTTATGAGAGCAGCTCTGATTATGATTGTACAGCTTATATGTCTACAGCCAAAACCAACCTTAAAAAGCTTAACGTCGAGCAGGTTCAGGCCCTCTGGATTTGTAGCAGAGCATTTAAAACATCACCAGTGTCTGCAGTGCAAGTGGAGATGGGAGAAATGTTTCTGTGAATTCGGGGGATTGAGCTTATGTTGACAAACGACCATTTTCCAAGACCATGGTAGATCTCATCCTACAAAGGCTATTTTACACTAATGTTAAAACATGTTAAACATTTTAACACTTTCCTTTAATGTAAATTGCAGCCTTTATCCCAAGTAGATGAGGAAATGTGTGTCTGCTTGAAAATGACTGAAACATAGTTCACTTTCACTTTTCTGAAATAGTTCTTGTAAAGGCCCAGGACAAGCAGAGAGATGGCAACAACAACAATGCAGCATCTGGGCAAAGGAGGAGTCAGCGTGAAGCTTGAAAGAATACAGGGAGACAAAATCATTAAGTTGTGGCATATTCTGAAGGTTATTCCATGACCAGGGAGAAAAACAAGAGAACACCGTTCTACCAAGTTCTGTAAAAATCTTCACAACTTTGTATAGAAGCCATCTAGGAACGAAAGTTAGAACAGCTGTTGGTAGGTGACAGAAAATTACACAAATAAGATGGGAGTCTACCCAGTAATGCACTGAACCCAAATTTACAAAAAATACACTATGAATTGCCTTAATGTCTACATTTTTACTGACTCTCCCATTGTCAAAATAATGTTGAATTAAATGTACTTTGCTGGAATGTCAGAATGTCCATCACAGATAGAAGGATAACATTAACAATCACTTCTGACATGGATAAGTAATGTAAGCAAGGCAAGAAACACACAGTCACCAACTAACAGACACATGAAGCAAATGATGTCAATGACTTTTCCACTGTCAGAAGTGTCTTTTTTTTAAGTCATTTTCATCTTGTTGTGACTTTGGATTTTGTCTTTTTTACGACTGAGATGTCTCCTCTGTATTTCACATGGCATTGATTAGGTCAGCATTCATAAACTCTTGAAAACAAAAAGACAAAAAAGACCGTCGCGAATAGTCAAGAATGTTATCAAGTCTTCATTAGGGCATGATGTAGTCAAAACATGTTGGCGTCATCCCTGTAAGTGAATATAAGATTTGTATTTTTATAATCAGACTGCCTCGGACCCTCTTTCCTGATTGTCATTCTCTACACTGGATATATATTTTGGACATTTATTCAAGTCTTTTTTTGTCTTTCTGTTCTCATTGAATCCAGCCCTGTCCTTGAAGAGCACCTGCTTCTTTTCAGTGTAGCACCAGTGTAGCACCAACTACCAACGTTTTGTCTTCATTTATAAACTCTTCTTCTATTTTAATTAGACAAATGAATCCACATATTATATTATTGTCATTTATTTTACTCCTTTTGGGTCCAGTCCCTATGTTCGGGAAAGGCAGTTATGCTGTTGGTTGATGAACTGAAGAAGTGATGATTTTTGAAACCACGTCAGATTCATGAAGCACTTTTAACACCTTAATCAATTGTGTAGCATTGACGGAATAATCCATGAAGCTATCACAACACATCACAATAGGTTAATACGTTATATCAACTAACTTTATACATACATTTAGGTAAACCAAAACAACAGATCACTTTAAAATATTCTCTGAAACATGTCATTAATGTTGAAGGCAAGGACCTCCACTAATGAAACTCGTGTACTCATGTATCAAGCTTTGACGTTGTTAATGTCTTCAACATGGTAGAATTAAGGTCATTATGTCAGTGTTTACATGGTAACTGGACAGCATTTATAGAGCACTTCTCTACATTATCGGCACCTAAAGCACTTTACAACTGGCGTGTTTCCATAAACATACTGTATGTGCATTGTGAAGTTTCACATCACATTTTTATGGAAATTTGAAAATACTTTCTCAAACTTGCAACAACATTTTTATGCTCCTTGAGCTGGTTTTTGCCTTTTTGAAAAAGACTTAATGTGAATGAGGGGAAATGGAAACACTTTTTAAAAAAATGAATTCTGATGTAGAGAACATTTAACTCGTGACTGATCAGATGACTTCCTGAATATTCCCATAAAGCACTAAAACCTGTGAAGTCATACAACAGGTAGTGTGGACTACCTACGCATGAAAAAAACGATCACATCAACAAAATGTTCTGCTTCTTTACCTCTGTTTATTACAGTTATGCATACACAGCCAACAGCGCCACCTTCTGACTACATTACACAGCCTAGTTCAGTCGCTCCGAACCTGTTTATGGAAATGTTTTTTGCAACTTTTCAAAAGTTTGCTTCAAATTTGCTTGTCATTCTGTGTCTCATTCACCCATTAGGAAACACAGCGGTGAAGCAGAGTGATGTTTAGTCTTGCCCAGGGACTCTTCTAGGGCAGAACCTGCTCTACCTCCTGAGCCACAGCAGCTACAGCAGCTTATGCACAGCAAGTTTCATACATGTAACAATTACAGTGAAAATATGGAATAGCTGATTTGGCAACATGTTCACTTGGCATTCATGTCAATAAAGTAGACATGAAAAGGAAAACTGTAGTTTTAAGATATTAAAACATTGATTTATTTTGCAAAATCAATACGTGATCCAAGTTTAATTCAATGTTGACATAAGGACCTTAATTTGCCCGTGTTGAAAAGTAACAGCATCATCTTATCAACGTTGATCTGTTTTGCAAAATAAATACATAAGAGGGTTGATTCAACCTTCACCTGTGAATAAATGTTGAAATGCCTGATAGGAAAGATTACATTTTTTACATGTAAGTTTAGATTTTTTTAAGTTGTCTTATTACCACAATACAATACAATTCTGATAAAAGAATAATAATAATAATAATAATAATAATAATAATAATAATAATTCCTTTTCTATGTTGTTGAAGAAATTATGTTGACCCAATGTAGAGATTTTGTTAAATTTCAACACTGATTTATAAGTATTAGAAGTGAAGAACCTTTTTACAAACATTACAACATTGTTTAAACATTGATATTACAACTGACATTCTATGAAATGCATTTCAATGTATGGTTGTGTGCTGACTAGTTTTGTGACAACTACAACAATATACTTTGTAAAAAAAAAAGTCTCAAAGTACTCAAACTTCTCATAAAGAAAAGATACACTGAAGAATTCAGAAATATATCATACTGTACGTTGGGTTCATTTTTAAAAACATGACAACAATGCAGTTGTTCTCAATGTTTCTGTTGCTCAATTAATCCTGTAAACTAGTGATTTAAGCACAAAAAGAAAACATTTTGATAATGGTCTTCCACAGAAACAGTTTTAATGTATGACTACCTGAGATTAATGATAACTTCTGACAGGTTTTGGGAAGAGGATGAGCTCAGGCTTTGGGAGATGTGAATCCACCAGGGAAATCATGGAAGCTCCAAGTGTGGATACCGAAAGCACGCCAGCAATTACAGCCCGACTAAACACACATCACATCATCAACCCCAACCACTCAAAGCGAAAATATACCCTCATCCCTTACCAAGCTCATTTGCCATCAGCCACAACCAACTGCTGCTTTCACACCCTCGGGCCTGCTGATTGGACCGTTCTTACTGATTGAGCTTCAGTTATGAAACGTGGGAATCAGACTTGGTAGCTCACGCCGAGATTAAACTCGGCCCAGTCATCTCGCTCTGCCATATTACCACAATAAACATCTGCGATAACAAATGCCTGAAAAATTACAGCTATACACCTCAGAGGCAACAAAAGAGGAAAAAAACAGAAAATGCACTACGTCAGCTGGAGAAGGGAGCCAGTCTTATCTGAACACTCAGCAGTTGAAACATGTCTCTCTTCCACTCGTAGATGTGATTAGTCAAAACATGTTCGACAGTAATCACCCCTGGGAATCACATAAATGTGCCTGACAACTTGGCCGACTGCATTAAGAAGGAGAAGGAGCGAGGCGGCGGTGCTCAGTGCTGACCACCAGCGGCAGCAACGCGAGTAGCAACGGGAGCGAGCCGCTACAAATGGTTGATCTCATGGTTGTCGGCCATTCTACCGACTGAGCGGTCTGAGGGTTTAAATAGCTCCGACTGCTGACAGAAGCCACGTTCTAGTTTTAATGTCATACGTTTTACCACTTAAAACAAAAATAGAAGTGAGAGCATTCACTTAATGTTAAAGATACACTTTAACACTTTTTACTTCCTTAATTCCTCTCTTGCTACGTCCTCTCTTGCTTCTTTAAAATTCAAGCAAGAGGAATGAAGTGGCCTTAAGCCTAGTTACACATTTCAGTCAGTAGAGGACAATTTTGTTCGCAATAAATAGACTGGTGTGTTTGTGTTTACTTGTATGGCTTGTTTTCTATTTAGCATTATAGCTGGCCTACTTTTTGTCCTTTGAATGTGTGAACTGTTCTATCTAAACAAAGTAAGCTATCTAAGTCTTAACTGGCCATAGCGTGTGTATGATGTACACTATGTCATAGCCTATTTATGAAATACGCTATTTCTTGCAATTTTCCATATTTGCTGCCTAACTTTAGAGACAAAGTGAGGTAGCATGCAGCATACTCTTTGTGGAGATAGCCTACATGTTCAGTGTAAACACAAAGGGTTAGCTAGTGCTTGCAAGCAACAACAGGAGCCCTTTTTAATAATAAAAAGCACCTTTTTTCTACCTGAAGTTTTGGAAAACTTCTCAGTAGAGCACATCTTGCAATTTTGAGACAGCAACATTCACTTCCCTTGGTTTAACTTTTTTAATTCACTCCCCATGCTAGCTTGTTCATGGCCAAGACTTAAGGAATGCTAAAATGGACTCCAGAAGTTTATAAACTAGTGGGAGTTTAAGGTTTAAGTCATTTTTTGTTGCTTTTTATTGTGATTTGTTTACATTGTGTTCTTAAAATACATTTATCAGTTGATGGACCTTGACTTAAAGACGTCGTGTAAACGCTGAAGGCCCGTTTATCGTGATAAATGTGTAAACTTAATCCAAAATCGATTTTTCCAGAAAAGCTTTCATTTGTCTTTTAGGCTACCGCCATTGGCTACTGACCGAGATGACGCGGCCGTTACGTGTCAACCAAGAAATTAAATCGACTCTCCCTTTCACTCGGTTTGAGAGAGAGAGAGAGAGAGAGAGAGAGAGAGAGAGAGAGGGGCAGCGAGATATGTTGAAAAGGTAGGAATCGCGCTGCATCTTGGGTACATAACTCCGTGGTGATGCAGTGAGCCTGTTGTGTAGAAGGGAAACCAAAGTAAAGTAAACGGGGGAGGGTCGCCAACGGGGGGCTTTTTTAAAGCGAGTTCCAGTGTTTCGTGGTGTTTGAACGGTCGCGGTGAACGATGAGCCAACTTCACCGGTCGTCTCAAAGCGAAATTAGGCACTCTTGAGCCCTCGAGAACGAGTCCTCCTTGGCGGGGGAAGAGCGAGAATGAAGAAGCCGAGCGCCCTGCTCCCTTTTGTCGGCTTGACTGGGAAATGGTAGCGTACTGTAGGAACCGCACTGGGAAGGAACATGGTCGAGAGGAGCAGCAAATTCTTGTTGATCGTCGTCGGATCCGTGTGTTTCATGCTGATTCTCTATCAGTACGTGGCCCCCGGGGTGATCAATTTCGGTTCCCCGCACGGTTATTTCACGGAGGAAGACGAGGGGGACATCTTCCCTACTCCGGACCCTCACTACGTTAAGAAATACTACTTCCCCGTCAGGGACTTGGAGAGGACCATTGATTTCCAAATCAAAGGGGAGGACGTGATTGTGTTTTTGCACATCCAGAAGACCGGCGGGACTACCTTTGGCAGGCACCTGGTCCAGAATGTCCGTCTGGAGGTCCCCTGCGACTGCAGACCGGGCCAGAAGAAGTGTACCTGCTACCGGCCGAACCGTAAGGAGACATGGCTCTTCTCCCGGTTCTCCACCGGCTGGAGCTGCGGCTTGCACGCCGACTGGACCGAGCTCACCAACTGTGTGCCGGGAGTCCTCAACAAGAAGGAGAACAAGCAGAAGAATCAAAGGTAAAACTCGGAGACGTGTTCTGTTGAGTGGAGAGTGTGTGTGTGTGTCTGTCACGTTGATTCCAAAGCGTAAAATGTACTAAGAGGTACATTGCGGTCACTGTAAACTCACAAGTCTTAAGTTGTGTTTATGCATGATGTTATGATGTTACAACAAACCAATAGAAATTCTATACTAATCACACAAAATTGCAAAAAACAAACAAACCATTTTTTAAGGATTTTCTTGATTGTCCTCTTGCATGTCTTTGTGTGGAAGACGGAATGCAGGTGTGTTCATGTGGAAACACAGCTCTATTAGGCCAAAATCATTAGTACATTATGAAGCCAGTATGTACACATTAGTTGCTAAAGTTTGCAGCTGTTTAAAATTGGATTTTCTAGCATAAATTGCTGTGGATTAGGGCTGGGGGATGTTAGCACAAATGTTCAGGATGAGGATTAATATTTTCATATCAGCTAATTATCACAGTAAATGTCAAATGATTATTCATAGAGTTTCGGTCCTGAGTAAAAGTTGAAGAAACCTCATGTTTATTTGAGGTTTTATGAAATGAAAATAACAAGATGAAAACGTAAATTACGACCAAAACACACCTGTACTTTTTGTGATTTAGTGCTTATTTTGTTCGCTTACTTTATTTTGATTGAACACTATTAAATCAAAATTGTTTTTTTTGTTTTTTTTTTGTGGTTTTTTTATTCAGCAACTTGAAAACCACAAAACAAGATGAGAAAATGATGGTTATTTGTGGTTTTAAACTCTAACAAACCTAGACGCAGAACATAATTTTATAACATCGAGAAATGCATGAGGAAAAGGACAGCAACAAAAAACATTGAAACATCTTGTAAGAGTTTTAACTGATAATTTAAATCAAATAGACAAAAGAAAAATGTGTGAAATCATCTAAAGTTGTATTGTGATACATATCATTATTGTCTTATCGTCCAGCCTTACTGTGAATAACACCAGTGCTCTGGTCAGGCTGAAGTAAAAACAAGATGTTAATAGATAGCGTTACTCTGTCTGCTTTGTTATCTGTCTCTCTGCTGGGCGGGTCGCTGTTATTGCCCCGTTTAAAATAAAAGCAGAGTGTGGAGGAGTGCTTGCCTCATCTTGAAATAGTGGCCTGATAATGGGCGCTGACAGATAAGTGTTGATTGATAATTTCACATTGTACTGTCACAGATGCCACAGGATCTTGACAGACAGAGTCTCTGACAGTTGTTGATGGTGCCAGTAGGAGCGTGCCCTCCCTCTGAACCACTTACTGAGACCCAGCTCCATTTATTTCAGCCAGGGGAATGTAATACATCTACTCAACATTTACACTCAGTAATAATCCCTCACATTGACTGAGGCGCTCAGACACACCGTGCATTCTTATTAAGTTATAACTCCTTTTTTTCCATGCGCCTCCCTATTGTTGTTTCCAAGATATTGCATCCCTCTTCCAGACATATTGACGGCTGTATCAACTTCCATTTCACTGCACCCTCGTGGTTCGAGCTTGTTGAATGTGTCTTGCCCGAGCTTATTCAATATTTCATTTAGGCTATGGGTGATCAATAGGACAAAGGGAGATTGGAAATATGTGTGAATGTGAAAGAGAAAAAGGAATGTTTTGCACCCTTGCTGCCTATCCGTCTGGCAGCAGTTGGAAGCTGTCAGGCTGGCTGCGATGCTTCCCATGGCTGTGCTCAGACCGGGGGGATGAGAGCTGCTGCTGCTGCAGGCTGGGCAGGGCTGGGGGGGCTGGTGGGGGGAGAAGGAGAAGAAGAAGGGACCCTGCAGGGGTTTGGCTCCACTCTAATCCGGGTGATTATTACCGCTGGGACACACACACACACACACATACATACACACACATATACATAAATATATATATATATATATATATACATATACACACA
>JAPQRN010000016.1:688135-701725 GCA_037367275.1 Coranthus polyacanthus
TCTTGTATTAATTCAGTGAACGCTGCAGTCTTCTCATTGGTCCACACATTTAGACACACATTTGATTACATTTAGTTTCCATTCCAAGTGTAAAAACTGTGATATTTCAGGACTTTCACCATTTCCAAACCCAGTGCACACATATTGAAAATGTGACTAAAAACAGCTGGAGGGAAACGCACCCATGAATTCACTAGGCCTCTTATCACTTCGGTAGGTGGGTCTTCTTTTGAAGAGTGCCAAAGTGTTTCGGAGACATCGGGGAAATTGGAGTTGAACATGTTTGTGTTTTTTTTTTTTTTTTTTTTTTTTTTTACATTCGGCATATCATAAATAGTGGGGAAACATCTACTCCGATGGATTAAGCTCAGCATAGTCTGCTGACGAATGTGTCAGCTTTAGAGGAAGGCGCACTAAGCAGGAGGAGGATGCGGCGGCAGCAAGATGTATGTCTTTTAATGGGGGAGACAGGTCCGTCTTTGATCGGTGACAAGATGAGATCAGGATGAGCAGTGGCATTGTGGGAGAACAGAACTCACATACTCAGCAGAGCAGCCCTCAGAATGGATTTGTCATTACCCACCTCTTATATCAGTTTTAATGTTCTCCTGCTGGTCCCATGGGACCCACACACACAGAGCACACACACTCTAATGAGTGAAACAAACAGACACAGACCCTAATGTACAGCCTTAGATACTGGACATCTAATTGGTTAAGGAGGTTCCTATCACTTTCCTCAAATTAGAGCCACACTTTCAGATACCATCTGTCCTGCGTACATATGTGTGTACATCTCATCTGTGTGTGTGTATGTGTATGTGTGTGTTTAATCCCAGTGTGTCATAGAACGTCTTAGTAAGCGAAGTGATGGGGCTAATTTTACTGCCTCTATCTCGGTCCTCTCAAATCACTGCATGTTTTTTTCTCTCCATCTCTGTGCCTCCCTCCCTCCCGCCTCCTCTCCATCCCCTCTGCCTGCCTCTGAAACACTTTCCCTCCCTCTCCTCCTTCCATCCTTTCCCCTCCATGATGGTGTCATTCTCTAATCAAACAGCAGGCTTGCTTTCCGCTTGGTGGCTTTATGGCCGGGGGGCTCTCTCTCTCCCCCTCTATCTCTTCTTTCTCCCCTTCACTTTCCTCTCTCGTCGTCTTGCTGCCCCCTCGTCTTTTCTTTCTTTCTTTTCCCTCTCTCTCCTTTGCCATGTTTTCTCTCCTCTTTCTCTGCCTCTCCCTTCGAGCGTGACTACCGCATTAGAGGAAATGTCTTTTCATGGAAGATTTGCTGCAATTTCCAAAATGGCTGCTTTGCCTAATGGACAACTGCCTTGGTTCTAATGAATGATTACGTGTATGAGTATGAGGGAGAGAGGGGAGGGTGTGAGAGAGGGGGGGGAGGTGTAGGGCAAGAGGGCAAGGAGAGAGATGGAAGATGAAGGTGATGAAGAGTCATATGAGGAAGAAGAGGACGGGTCCAGACTAGAGCTGTCAGGCCAATGATTGAAAAGATAAAAGATGGAAAGGGGGTGAAAACATTTAGTTTCATTGCTGGGGAGGGGGCGAGGCAATTAGCACGGTTGTCAAGCACCAGGCATTACTCTTCTTTCAATGGGTCTGTTTCAGATTCACAGCACAAATCACTGCACTCTAAGATGGCTGTGGATGTGTGTGTGTGGCGTGAGAGCGGATGCGTGTGCATGCAGTTAAGCCCAGCGTGGTGCCATCAGCCAGCCGGCCAAGCCTGCACAGCCTAGAATCCAGATGAACTCCAGGAAGCTGCAGAGCTCCAGCTAGCCCTGGCTGATTGGCATACTGTGTGTGTATATATGTGTATATATATTTATGTGTGTCTATGTGTAACCAGGCAGGTCGGTGTTAATCCAATCAGATTAGTTGGGTTTAAGCGCTGCCGGCCCAGGCGCTCCAAAGCCGGTTAACGTCCGCTCATCCCAACTGCGGCCGCGGCCGACGTTCCAGCGCTCTCAACAAACATTCCCACATCCCTCCAGCCAGTTATTCCCTGCCTGTTTGCTTGCTTTAAATCGCCTTCAACTCATTGGTCAAGGCTGCTTATCTTAACTGGAAAGCAGACTGTAATTGGATTAGCATTAGCATCAATACCTCTCCCTACCATAATGTACCTGACTATTGTACGAGGATTGGGAATTAGAGGACATTTAGAAAAGGTAATTTAGCAAACATGATGCTTTTCTGAACAGTTTGTGTTCAAGTTGAAAACTCAAAAAGCTAATGAATGATTTTGACAAACACCAAATTAAAGCCTCTGGAAAGTTAGTGTCTGATGTACACAATACTAAACACAATACAATACTATGTCAAAAAGTATTAGAATTAAGCTTCAATCATAAGACTGTATATATTAGTGGATGGAGGAACCGTGACGTCACCCATTGGTTTCTGAACCATTTTGAAGCCAATAGTTTGTGATTTGGCCGTCACCATGTTTGCTTTTTGGAGCCAGACGTGACCATATTTGGACAAAAGGGGCAAAACTATGGGAGCCCAAGGGGTCAAAGGTGAGCTAATGCCAAATGCTAGCCTACTGACTTGGTGAAAGTTCATCAAACATTACTTAACAGAGTCATTTTACAGTCTTGTTAGTGGAACCTATTAACCACAACTACAGTGGAGCTGTCTGTCAGGAGAAAAATTTGCTTCATTAAATGAACCGAAACTCAGAAGGTCCGACTCGATAGGCGAACGAGTCGTCATTCCGACCTGTCAAGCAAAGACAGACACAGAAGACATCAAAGCTTCTATTAACCCTGAGATCTGATTAATGGAGGAAACATTTAAAGATGGACCAGATCACTTTATTAGAGGGTCCAAATAGATCGGATGAGACTGTGAGTCCTGGAAAAAAAATGCCTTAGTATTTTTAGAGGGAAGTTCATTGTAAGTCTATCAGAGCCAGGGCTTTTTGGAGCCACCCCCAGTGTTTTTTGTAAACATTCTGCCATTAGGTTTGAAATGGGTCTGGGTAGACTGGAGATTTACGCAATTAAATCCCAGTTGTCCCACCCAAATAAAAGTTGCAATTGTTAGCTGTCTGTCTGCTAGGCATCTAGTGCTCTCTCAAAACAGGTTGATAATGTTAGTTGTTAACCATAGACACAGTTAAGCTATGCATTATGTTTTACTGACTTATTAGGTAATGCTAATAAAACATGACAGTGTGAGAAATGGTCTAAACAGCAGAATGACCTGTTTTTGAACTAAATAAATATTTAGTTTCACTCAGACTATTGTGAATACTCAATGAGACACTCAACTTTGATATAATATGTGCATTTTTGCTCTTTCAAGCCACATTTCCAGAGGCTTTAAAACCTGTTTGCAAATTTCCAAAATGAAACCGAAACTAACCCTTATCAAATGTACAGACTGGACCAAAACCATATATAATAATAATAAGCCTTGGTTCAGCGTTTCAGGTGTGAAAAGGCCCTTAGTAGAGATCTGTGAATATAAAATATAAAATGAATACTTGTGTGTTCCGCACTCCATTTTTAGCCGCACCCTGAGCACCACCAGCAGCAGATAACGCAGTGGAGTAAGTGCCTGTAAGTTCTGTTTTGTGTCCCTCACTATACATTCAGAGGGTGGTCTGTCTCGCATGTAATCTCACACATCAAAAGCTGAGATATGGTCCTTATGTGTTTTCCTCCTCAGCAGCTTGAGGCGAGTGTTGACAGCCCTCTCTCTCTCCACTACACCACCGCTTCCTCTCCACTACAAGAGTTCAGCTCGGGTTCAGCCTCGGGTCACTGTAACATAGAACCCACAGCCTCGCAATTCAGACTAATCGCGGGACAACATTTGGTGGATCCCTCTGCCGGGGCCCCTTGCGACACAGACACACAGTCTGCACTCACACCTGTTGAAGTGGACATGTTTAGGGATGCAGAATGGCTTAATTAGAAGCAGACTATTGGTCGAAGTGGCAGAATGAGGTCGCAGAATGAAAACCGAAAGGTTCCTACACAATATGGAAAAGAATGAAATGAGATTTTTAGTCATTTCCATGTCTAGATGAGTATGGGGAAAAAAGAAAAGATTACATGGAAAAATACTACTCCAGACTGTTGTCCCTATTCTGTTTTCCCAAATCTAAATCTTGTGAATTTCTAAGAATAAACTGATTATGCAGAGTGTTTGTCATGGCGTTTAGAAAACAAACACACACTCCTACACAAAGCTGCCTCTACCTCTGGAATGTCATCAGGGTTTGCTGTTCCTTGATCTGTACGAGCTATGGCTACAACCCTGTAAAAAATGTTTTTCTCTGGGCCAAAACCAATTATTAATAATCAAGGAGAGCGATAACCAGTACTAGCAACTGGTCTACATTACATTTGCAGTAAAAATTCAAATCTTAGTGTGGACTTTTAGAATATGTACCTCTCAAAAGTTTGTTTAAATGTTTTTCAGCTAAATTATAGCCAGTTTTCACATTGAACTGGAGGGATTATGAATATTATGAACATTATGTATTAGTAAATAAATAAATGTTCTTTATGTTCTCATTTCAGTGTTGGTAGGCTGGTACTTGAGACATGTAATCAGTCAGATCGTTCTGTGAGCGGGACGCTGCTCAAGACCCTTTGTGGGTCTGATCCATTTTTTTTTATCAGATATCGGACAAAGAAATATTGATAGAACCATCAAAATGTGAATATTGAATCAAGTCCTAACAATCTTCTGACAGTTTTTTGACAACATAATAACAATAACAAGCTTAAAGATAAAGACGCACCCATCCTAAAATTCTTGAGCCGATACAACCTTTAAAATAACAATTTGGACAATAGTGGATGCTGATACAGATGTTTTTTATTTGTTGTACTTTGTTTTCATTCCTAACCACTAAAGTGCTAACCACTAGCAGGCAAAACTTTGTTTACAGCAATGAATTGTAAATGTTATTAGGTTAGCAGCAAGTTTATTTAAGTCCGTTGATAGTGATTCTTTAGCACCTGTCTGCACTAAAGGTGTCCAGTTTGTCCACTTTAACCTGCAGAGTTTGTGTAACGTGTTGTTTGCTGCTGAAGAAATAATAACAGATGTAATGGCAACGTTAGACCGTGAAGAATTAGAGTAACTGAGTGCATGTTGGAGTTCAGCGGTCAGACCAGCAACTAAGTCTGAATTAAACAGATGCTGTGTCGAAGCAGCGGTGCAAAACACAATGTCAGAGTGTAAAAACTGTTTTGGTTCATTATAAAAAGGCAGGACAAATTAGGCCAGAGTCTGGGTATTTAATGTGAAGCACTGCAGCTGTCACAGATGTACAGTAAGAAAATGTGGACTAGTGTTTACTTCAGCGGTGAGCACATTAGTTTCAGGTTTCTTCTAGCCTAAAATACTGCAGTAATATCAATACAAAATGATGCAAAAATGCAGAACACACAGACAGGGAGCCTTTTGAACATCAGCCATTGACATTGGTGAATGTCATCTTATTTGCTGATCTTCAGAAAGTCAGATACCAGTGTTCAGCCAATAGATCGATACTCGTTAACAGCTGGATTCTCAAGCCATTTATTTACATAATAAAGAAAGTGTTTGTACATAGGTATCAAAGACGGTCTGAAAAATCTACGAAGAAGTCAGGAAATTTGAGTGTGATAAAGTCCACAATTTTAAAATGGAAAATGTGTAGGAAGACTGAGTGAAGCTCTGCTCTCCCCAACATGCAAACCAGCCAGTCACATTGACTTAAAGCGGTTGCCACCATTGATTGAGCCCATCTGTTTCACCTCAGTGCACTGTAAAGACAGGACAAGGAGAGGGATCCGCTTGACCGCTGACGACTGTCTGCTGGTGGTCTGTGAAGGGTTATCTCTGCTCTGCCTTCAATAGCTTTTGCTATTGATTAGCTGTTATGGATCAGTGAGGGTTTTTTTTTTGGTGATTGATAAAACTTGTATGACACAGACAAAGAGGCTTTTCCGCAGCGTCCGACTGCACTGACGGGGGGGGGGGGGGCAGAAAGGAAAAGAAAGAGTGATGTGTTTCTTAATCATTACACAGCCTCTGTGACTCTGTGTCACTCTGTCTCTTCCACCCTTCTGCTCTGCCGCCGACTGTCAAATGTCAGCCCCCCTCCCCCACCACCAGCCCACACCAAAGTGATTCTGCGGCCCTATGGACAAATAACCGTGCAGTGAATGATTAGCAGACATCTCTATGGCTGGTAATGAGAGGCGCTACGCTGGCACAGCCCCGCCAACAGGATTACAGTCCATTGATTAGCCTAGCCTAGCATTAGCGTTGCTAGCTAAAAGTCTGATTAGTGGGGGATTTCTATAGTGGTTAATGAGTAGCGCCATGAAATGCTATGGTATGCCATCCATGAGAATAGGATTACAGGCTATTAATCAGACAAGAGGCTAGCTGAAGTCATTAGCCAGCCCCGCGGCAAAGTCACTGCGTCTGTGGACAATCCTGCCTTCTAAATTTGGTTCGGCCTTGTCTCAGTCTCTGGCTACATATCGACTGAAAGTCTCTGTCTTTTATTAACCCCCACCCTCCACCCCTATGGTGCCCCGTTCTGCCTGTCTCCTCCATCCTTTCACTGTTCCTGTCTTCAGAGGTGGCAAAAGGCCCCACAGTCTTTACTCCCCCAGTAGAAGTACAGATACTTGTGTAAAAAAAGTTGAAGATGCTGGTAAAAGTAGAACTACTGATTGAACTTCTTTACTGCAGTGAAAGTGACAAAGTCCAGGCTCGGAAATGTCCTCAAAGTACAAAAGTCATCAGTCGGTCTTTGAAGGACATTTCTAGAGGCTGTTTATGTGTAAAGTGAACTGAACCTCACGTCATATTAATATAATGTGAAGACCATTCTAACTTCAAATCAAATCAAAAACAACAGACTGAAAATAATGAACATTAACTTCACTCCAATGTGTAAATCAGTTTTCAATGTCAGCAACACAACCGAAACATTATGATGCCTTTTGTTCACACTCCAGTTTCCCTTTTACGGCATTTACATCTTATGATGTTTTCATCTTGTTACATCTTTTAAATAGTCTTCCTGTAACATATTATATCTTGTTACATTTTGTTACAGCTTACATTGTTTTGATCTTGTTGCATTTTTTACATTGTTTTCATTGTTGTTTCTTCATTTCATTGTTTCATCTCATGTTTTGAGTCTTTTAGTTTGTTTTCATCTTGTTCAATAAGAACTCAGGTTCCACTCATTTTTGTTTATTTTGATTTAGTGTTTAACCATTTAGTGCCCTGACTTTCGCAAAATCAAATCTAACAAATCGGAGAGTACTCAGACACTTACATCTGGTTACATCTTGTTGCGTTTAATGTGATTTTCATTTTGTTGCAGTTGTAGCGTGTGATATTCACCAGTGGATACACCAATGGGTGTTATTGTTTCATCCATATAGGCTGAAATCAGACTTGATGTTACAAAGTTCTGTAATGATGTACTGTATAATTCCCCTCAAATGCATTAAAAGTTTCTACTGCTTAAATTTTCTAAACAGGCTTTAAAGTACAGATATTTGTGTTAAAATGTAGAGAGTAAAACTAAAGCACAGATACCTGAAAAGTCTACTGAAGTATAGTAACTATATGTTGTTAGTTCCACTTCTGCCTGTGTTTTCCTTTGTTCCATTCTTGCTGTCTTCTTGTGAGATGAAGAAAGACAGACAGAAAAGGGAGAAAACCATCCCCAGGGAGCGAGCTCTGCATCCATTAGCTGCACTGTCTTTTTCACGTCCGTGAATATGACAAGTCCAGACAGGATGCGACCCTGGAGTGTCTCATCCTTCTTTGTCTCCTGGCCTGAGCTCTCTTTCTTCATTTGTTTGTAAACAAATAAATAAATAGATGCATACATTTTCTGCATATGTGTGTGTGTGTGTGTGTGTGTGCATTTATGAATAAATGCATCTATTCATGAATCGGACAGGAGTCTGTGTGTGAGTGAGCGACGGCCAAAGAGGAGGCATGTGAATGCAGAGGAGCGGCTGACAGGCGTGTTAATTGAATTGTGGGAAAAATGCAAATCCCGTCCTGCCTCTTTGAATTAGGGGGAGGAGTTTCACTGATTGGGACTGCCTCTCCTTTGCTCTCACACACAGTAAACTTTTTACCAAAATACCAAAAAGAGAATGAATGATAGTGTTGTGTCTGCGCCCTTCCACGCCTCACCGAGTCTGTCTTTTCCCATCATTATCTCAAGTTTTCTGCCCATCATGCCACCCCAAGACGTCACTCTTTTGTGTGTTTGTGTGTGTATACTTGTGTCTTTGAGTTCCACAAGGAGAGCCGAAGTGCTGATGCCGCCGATGGGGGAAAAAAAAAAAAAAAAGAGATTCCTCATTCGGCTACACTTGGTTTGTCTGTGCTGCTCCAGAGCAGAACTGTAGATCACCACAGTTGCTCTATTTGAAGCACATTCTCAGTGTGTTTGTCTGCGCTCTGCCTTCATTTGTGCATTCAAGCAGGCGTCACATGTGTCCGGGTGGATGTCGTGTGAATGTGTCGCCCAGGCAATCTGTGTGCTTAAGTGCATTTGGCAAAGTGCAGATAAAATGTTCGATGGCTGCTCAGTTTTTGCCTTCTTGCACATTAAGTCTGATGTTTTTTTAGACAAATATTTGCCCGAAACTAAGGATGATATCTCGAATATACATGGTTGTGACTTGTTCTACATAGGATGTAGTAACTATATTGTGAACATCAAGTACAAATCATCATTCTGCATTTTTCTGAAACAGTTTCATATCATTAAAGGGAAACTGTAAATTCTATTAGATGTGTCCACTATCCTTACATCATAATCTGTTCATGCACTTCTCTCAATTACCTGCAACTAGATATAATAATAGTTTGGAGCAGGAAAAAGCTGAGAACTGATTAATTGGCCAATGCTGATAGTTTGTAAATCAACTAAACCAAATAATCTGTCAACTGTGACATCATAGCAACCTTGACCTTTGACCTTTGGACACCACAATCTAATCAGTTCATCCCTGAGTCCAAGTGAACATTTCTGCCAAATTTGAAGAAATTCCCTCGAGGCGTTCCTGAGATACCAGACCTGGCCTTGTTAGACATAACGATGGACAGAAATGTGGCCACAGCCACTTTGACCAAAATCTGTTCAGTGAATCCTAGAGTCCAAGTGATTGTTGACATCAAATTTTAAGACATTCTGTCAAGCCGTACCTGAGAGATCGCATTGAGAACATGACGTAACCACCTTATACCACATATTTAAAAATAAACCGGTTTACCATAGCGTGCTGTTAGCATGATGTCACTGATAAAAATCATGCACGTGTGCTGTATGCACTGACACTGAGATTTACTTCTAAGGGATTGAAATTTGTATCAAATTGATACCAAACGATTCCAGCTATGTTTTTCGATTCATAAAGTAATGTGGGAGTACTGAAGTTTGGTACCCAGCCCTACGTATAAATGTCCGTCTGTGGTTTTAATGACAATCTCAATACATCATATCCAGTCTTAATTCATGAACATGAACCTTTTTTTTAAGAATATTTGGCGTTAGTAAGCATAAATAGTACAGACTCCAGTGTCAGACTTGCTCTCTTGAACCAGTTCTCAAGCAGCTGTGGTCAAACAGAGGCTTAAATAGAGATGTGAACTCATAGATGTGAACTCATCTGGAAATCTTGACATGGGCCGTTATGAAGAACTTAATTGTAGAACAGGTCTCTCCTGTAATGCAGTACAGAGCAATTGAGAGAGTGAAGGAGTGTCACTTTGCTGAATAAAGGTCAGCGTTGAAGCTAATCCTGCTCTACTATTCTTAGTGTCTCTTCAGCTCTTTGTCTCTCGCTGCTCTTCAGCCTTTCACTGTGGATCTGGGCCACACCGAGTACGCACCTTTCACCCCTCTCTCTCTCTCTTTGTCTCTCTCTCTGTCTCTGTCTGAACTTTCAATTTCCCCCTCCTCCTCTGTCTTCATTCCCGCTTCACCCTTCACTCTGTCAGAAAAAGTTTCTCTTCTTCATCCCCCCCCATCCCACCGCTGCTGCTGCCTCTCTGTCGTTTCAGCTTCCCAGCGCGTGTCAGCTTCCTCTAGAGAGAGGAAGTGATGTGTCAGGAAGTGCTTTTATCTGCCAGTGATCTGATCTGATGTGATATCGAGATAAACACAGGAGGAGTGTAGTGTTCCCTCTTCCTCTTTCCTCCCTCTCACCCTGGGGAACTGTGCAATGAAGAAGACCTCATTTCTCTTTTGTATGCGATTGCTTTTTCCTTGACTGAAAAGTCTGGTGGTCTGGGGTGATTGCCAAATTACAAAGGGAACACTAGAGCTCTCAACTCTAGTCTGCTCTGAAGCCTGATAAGAGAACACATAGGATATCGTCTTGTAAGATAAAGTCACCAGTTTGATCCTTGCGATATGTAATATGTCTGCCGACAGCTTGGAATTGTCTGTCAAGGTGTCTTAGGGAAAGAAACCAAACTTCCACCTTCTACTGTTTTATTTTTATTTTGCTTCATGTTCGACTGCCAAAGCCTTACAGAAAAATATGTATTAGATTACTTTCAGGAGCTCATATGCATGCAAAGTAAAGTGTTTCGACATTCAGAAGACAAGTACAGGAAAAAGACACAAAATATATCAATATTTTAGATTTTTTTCCGTGGGTTGTCCTAACAAGCACGTGGATTGGCTTCTTGGAGTTTAATAAGAAGGGAAAACCACGTCCCGCTGAGGCTAGACTTCTGTGCTGCTGTATGTTGTAATAGATGAACACTGAAAGTCATGTACCTCATCTACCACTCATATGCTTTAACACGATATGTTTAAATATTATCATCTGAATCTGAACATGTGCTAGAGCTTTTTTTTTTTTTTTTTTTTTTTTTTTTAAACCCTTCCAATTAGCAGACTTAAACACTGGAACTGAACCATGAAAAAAAACACCACGCGATGACTCACAAGCCACTCAACGTAATGCAAATGACATATTATGGCAGATTTGAATCCTTCAGAGAATGGAAGTGCACTTGATTTCTACAACTCTGGAGCAGTACTTTTAACGAGCTCGCAGAACTTGTATAAGAGGCAATTTGAAAAAATGCACTACTTTGCAACAGGAGAAAGTGAAGGCCCTGTCAAATCTAAGTTTTAGAAGTATATGCTCACACATCAAGTATTATGCTTGTTGATGTAATGTAACTTTTAGTCAGTGTGTGAACATGTTTGATTCTTCCCTCTGTGATTGAACACAAAACAGGATCCACAATTCCCACTTCTGAGATGATATTAAAATGTGGCTTCAGTGGATAAAAACACTGGCCCGCGCTCTTTCCTTTTTTCCCTAGTTGTCAAAATCTAACTTGGCTGAGCATCCTGCCTTCTAATTACTAGACAAAATAAACTCAAACATGACTATCAAATAGCCTGTAGAATGGATTTTGAATGTGTCATATGCGCCTGTCATTGAAATCTCAGCGTCATGTAATTTGAAAATACATGACCAGTTTATTTTGCCAAGATGAGATCGAATAAAGTTTCAGGGTTCATCAAGTCCATCATGCCTGTTGTAGTCTTGGAAAAGTTGAAAGTAGTCTGTGAAGTCCTTAATAGAGATTAGAAGTCGACTGATGTTATTATTTTTAAAGGCCGATATAATAATGGTGATGATAGTTTGAAAAAAAAAAAAGCCGATAACTGATCACACTTCATTAGAAACTGGATAACTGTCAAACTGAACATTTTAAGGCCAAGTAATAAATACCTAAATCAATAAATATGAATCATTGACCTTCAAGCTAATTGTAAAAAAAATCTAAGTGTGAGGTACAAGACATGTCCAGCCTTAGACAATGTTCTTTAGTGAGTTGTACTAGGTTTTCCTGTTTAATTGAACCTTTCTTTAGCTGTTTAATCGTTGGACAAAAAATCAATTCCCAGTTATTCGTGCAGTGGGGAGTGTTAGTGAAAACAAAACTGATGAAAAGGTAAAGCACAATCTATAAGGCTTAAAAGACTGATCATTAGCTGAACTCTCCACTGATGGTGGAGGGGTTTCACAAAAGAGAACAGGTGCAGGATGGTGGAAAATGAAAGAGATGGGGAAGTCCTGGGGAGAGACTGAAAAGATAAAGACAGGCTGCTATAGAGGGGCCTGGTCATGGTCTTATGTACTGATAGATTAGAAGAGGATGAGTATCTAAGTAACAGAAGGTGTGCTTCCATTACTGTGGTAGTCAAGACCACCTAGACCAGAGTGTATCAAGACTGAGACCAAGACTTTGGGATAAGACCGAGTCAAGACCAAGACAAGAACAGATACACAACAAGGGCACTATGGCAACCAGATGTTTTAGATATATGTAGATTGCTATCGTATGCTATGACCAAAGTGGTTAATTTTCTTAATGTAACACTGTAATAAACTTCTAAAGGTTAAACATATACATGTATAGATATTAACTAATGTTTGCCAAATGGCTTCAGGTGAGGCAGCTTGTGGAAAGCTGAAATCAAGAATTGGCCAATGGTTTGACACCTTTTCACCTAAGAGATTTTTTTTCAATTCACAATGATGACAAACAACAAATCAGACAATGCACAAGCAATCTAGTGATGGTGATAGCTGTGGTTTTGACCGGTCTTGAAATATAATCTTGATTCTTCTTGGTCCAAGGCTGAGGTGAGAGAGTAAGAATAAGGTCGAGACTGAGACAAGACCAAGGCCTTCAGAAACTGGTCCTGAGACCAAAAGTGCAATGGAAACTGATTTAGCAAATAGTTTTGTGTGTCTGCATGTGTGGACCAAATACAAAAATTAATACAAAATTAAACAGAAATTACATATTAGATGGAAATGGCAACGAGCCGAAGAGCTGCAGAAACAAACGTTGCCTTTGCAAACCGTGGAAGGGTTTGGAATAATGTTATGATCCATACCAGTGGTTCGGTTCATGAGAGAAAATCTAAATCCAGTTTCAGATTTTTAGTCAGAATACCTCTTACATCGCTCAGCCTTTCGAACAGCTCAGCTTGTACATTATTATATAATAAGTCTAACTGGCAAAATTTTTAACCATGATGATGATGAACCAACTCTTTGAATTCGTATAACCTCAGTGGATGGAAATGCACATATCTGAAAATTCTGGTTCTAATAAATGCACTACATTTGGATGGAAACCCACCTACAAACCCAAAAAGTCCAAAGGGGAGAAAAAACGGCAAGAAAACCACAGCAGTCTTTTGGCTTCTGTGGTTTCATAGCAATAAAACAAAAGGGACAGTAGAGGCATTTGAGATCCATAAAACCCCCAAACCCTTCAGGCGGTCTCTGTAGTATAGAAGGCCTGTTCCGAAAAGATGTCACACCATCATGACTTGGGTTATTTCCCTCTTGCGTGATGCTGCCCTTCTGCATGTCGAGGGCCACAATGCAAATACTGAAAGTCACTCATGCAAAAAACACAGACCATGCTCTCTCTCCCACTCTGTTCGCTGCCACACACATTGTGCCTCGGTCCCTCGCTGATGACAGAGATAAATTAGAAACACAAGCAGAGATACAGGTTAGACTG
>JAPQRN010000016.1:708239-735710 GCA_037367275.1 Coranthus polyacanthus
CAGTATTTTCTCAGCCTCTAACAGTACACAACCAGCTACCTTAAATTTCATATAAATAACTTTATGTAATAAGTAAGTAATGTTCAGTGTCTTTGTTTGCTAACATCTGTGTGCATCTTACCTCAGAGCAAAATTGAGTTTGAAGGATTAAAGTAACAATGTATTGTGAATTTTTATTTTATTTTATTTTATTTATTTATTTCCTTTGGAATATCTCCCATGGATATTGTCAGAGATATTCCAAAGGAAATTTGCTACCAGCTGCTTAGCTGTTAGCAAATGATGAATAATAGACAAATGTTTGCCTGCAAAGTTTGCTTGGGGTCCTTTACCCTCTGTGTCTGTGATGGAGTGTTGCTGCTTCCTGTAGCGTTTGAGGGTTTTTTTTGTCTTGTTTTTTAACTTACAGCCAACCAAACAAAACTTGTCCGATCAATACTCTTGTCATTGACTACCATTTGGTCAAGCGTTGGGCAGCATCAGTGAGGTGATGAGTGTGTATACGGTACATGTTCTCCCTCATGTACCTCTGTGAATGTGTATATTCAAAGAGCATTATAAACCCTTTACTCTCCTGTGCACTTTCTTCTCTGTGTGTTTAACTTAAACGGTTTCCAATGGCAACATCCCCACATTCCCCAGGTGGCAAATTGTAACTGTGTGTAGTGCATATTTTCCACTGATGTCAGCATTTGGACGGCGAATCACCTTATAGCTAACAATGTTACACTGAAATGCTTTTACCTGTAACAACCGGCATTAATCACGTGTTATCTGACACTGATTGTGCTCTTTGCTGTGCAAAGTTGTCACACAGCGGCGGAGGTGAAATAAAATGTTTCCCCTTATATTCATGAATACCAATCGAGACAATTACTAGAGCAGCAAGAGTTGGAATGCAGTCGACTTCACATTTGTAGCATTTGGGAGCTTTTCAAAACAGTGAGGAAGGAACGTCATTAGGATTAGTGATATGATGAGATGCAACAGCTAGACATGAATTAAAAAGTAGGGGAATAATATGAAAGAACAACGCTGGAATCAAACTAAAACTAAATAATATGAAAGGCTGTGTGTAAACTTGGCTTTTAACAAGTGAATCCAAAGGTGGCACTAATTTCCCGAGCCTAAGCTCCTCAGGCGGCATGTTCAAAAGCCTCAGACGCCACATCGAGGCCCAGGGCTTATTACTCACTGCAGTGCCTTCAAACCGCAGCACATTAAAGCTGAGATAGCGAGCTTTGTATCAGCATTACTCTGTGATTCTATTCATCATGACTCAGGGCTGTTTGGTGAGGTAACAGGCTCGGACGTTACCGACAGGAAAGGCTCCAATTAAATCACATGTCTAACTCACCGTAGTTGTTTAAGACATGACTGCTTGTTTCTGTGTGTTTGTGTGCGCGTGTTTGTGCGAGTGCGTGCATTCCCAGTGACAGCGATCACTTCTCATCTACCATCTAAAAGTGGGGGGCACCCCGCTGCTCGGCAGATTGGTGCTCCAGATCCCTGTTTGTGTCGCCCCCTTTTAATCTGTCCCCCGCGTCGCTCCATAATCCCCTCCCCCGCCGACCTGCACTGACAGGTGGAGGTTGCACCGGGGCGTCCTTGACCTCTGGTGCCGGTCGGCGGGCCGGCGTAGGACTGGATCAGACCGGATCAGACCGGCTCAGACCCTAACTCACTCTGTGCTCATGTGTGTCTGGAAGCCGGAAAGAGCTACAGGTATCAGAGAGGCTTTTTTGGGGGGATTTATATTTTCCAATAGAGTGCTGTGAATCTCAGCACTCACTTTTTTGATGTCCAAACACACAATGTACTCAAGTATCCTATATTTAGCTCAGGACAGTGTTTCCTCCAGAATTTTTGGCAGCACCAGGGGATAGGGTTTTGTTGTACCTGGGTGGGTACACGTGTACTAAACAGCATTAACTTTTAGATTAAATAATTAAAACATTATTTCTTAATTAAAATTAGGGCATTTTCATTTTCATATCAGTTCATACCGATAATTATCACAATAAATGTCAAATGTCTTAAATGAGACCATGGACTCTTATTTTGAAGGACAGAAGTCCTTTACAGAATGCACTCTGATGTCTGAAACAAGCCATAAACTAGTGGAAAAATTCCCAAATTTCAAGCTGAAAATTGTTATTTTTATAGGGACTTAAATTTTACAGAGATGAGCTAAAAGCAAGCAAAAACATCTGTCAAACTATATCTAAGAATAGCGCACAGTTCCTAATCCTGATATTGCTACGTGTCAGGTAAATGGTTCAAATAGAATATCTTTAGGTAGCAAGATACATTTAACTTGTATCTCACTTAACTGGACATGTTACACAATCGTTTTATCGTTTAGTCTGCAGAGTCGTGTAATTGTGACTTCATGATATTTCATTAAATTCTGAGCAGCAGTGGCAAGAATTTTGCATTGTTGGGTAGTATATTTGGGGATGCAGATAATGGGGACCCTGGAAAATACTACAAAAATACAAGCCTAACTGAGGTTCATATTCCAGGTGCAAAAGTGAAACAATCCAGTGCACAATTGTCTTGTTCCAGTGACAGCAATCGCTGCATTTGTAGTTATTAGACTCATTTTTGGTCATGTTTAAAATCCAGACATTATGGCGTCAAATCCAACATTAACGCCGTCACAGCTTGTCTTGCTGAAAGACACCCAGAATGAGAACACATGAGTGTGTCCTGTTGTAACGTGCCATGTTGTTGCAGGCCTCTTTCCTGGCAGAGACTCTCGTCTTCCTGCGATTGACAGTGAGCAGAGCGGCGTAATGCCGCAGTCATCTGAAAACACTCTGCACAGGCACAGTCAAATAACAATAACACAGCAACACCGCCTAAATCAAATTAAGGCTTCATGTTTACAGAGAGCCCCTTGCCAAGGCAGGTCTGTAAGGGCTGTTTTCAGATTGTGTGAAAGTGAACGGCAGCTAATGGCAGCGAAATAACATATTTTCATTTTTGCTGAGCGTGTTGATGTTTAGAAGAGGGGGTGTAAATGACTGAGTCCAATTTTAACATCACTCGTATTATCCTTAAAATCGAGCGCCCCTTCAGGTCACAGCAGTAAATCCATTTGTATGGAGCTATAAGGTGGTGATATTGAGTGCTTGTTGGCGTAAAATACACCACATAATGAGGAGAGTGTAGCTTCAGGTTGGGACTCAACCCAGATGATAAACAAAATTGAACTACACCATCATCCACTTACCTGTCAACTAAATGAAACTAAATTACTACCCTTTTGATCATCCCATCTTCAGAGACCACTAAATTATTCACTCAAAGTTTCACGTTTAGAGTTAAATAGAGAAAGATGCACACAAAACACAAAGATAATCTATTTTGCATGTTGTGGGGCCAGCACAACATGCAAACTAAGGATCACTGGGCCCATTTTTGAGTCCGATTTGACCCTCAGAACAATCAGACGAGAACCTGATTTGAGGCTGATCTGATCAAATTGTCTTATTAAATATTAACGATTCAGTGTGTGATATTTAGTGACATCTAGTGGTGAAGTTGCAGATTGCAACAAACAGAATACCCTCCTCACCCCACCCTAGTCTTTGTTTTGTCCGCTCTGTTTCTAACATTTCACACAAGGGCAAAGTAATACTGTTCCTTTGAGCAAAGTGATAAAATAGTGCAAATAGTTTTTTCTCAATTAATTGTTAGTCTGTAAAATGTTATACCATAGTGGTAAATATTACAAATTATTAATTTCTCACATTCCTAAAGTAATTTCAGATATTTTCTCCGAAAAACAGTCCAAAGCTGTTCAGAAAAGATTAAAAGCAGCACACAAAAAGAAATTGGCAGCAGGTTTGCAAAGCAGCAAGTTTGGGTCACTGATCAATTCCTAATTAAATGACTAATTGTTTTATCTTTAGTTTGTGGTACCAGTAATGAAGACTAGTATTACATTTGTATATACAGAATGGCCCAGTGAGTACACTGCAGTTGAATTAGCACATATACAGATGGTTAATGACCTTTCAAATGCAAAACTGTCAAATCAATCATGATTTGTAGAAAGACTGTCTTAGCTGATCATCCTGTTATAAAATTGCATCGTCCACTCTGCTGAGGTGCTGTTGTGCAAGGCACCGCTCCACTGTCAGACAGGTAAAATAAATGCATATCTGCCCAACCTCAGAGACAGACCTACCACTGGCCTTAAAGCTGGCTCTGGAGAAAACGTAGCAATATCTGTGGTTGTCGCAAACAAAAAAACAAACAACCAGTCTAGGAAGGTGTCAGAAATGCAGGCTAACCATCTCACAGTGAGACTGCTGCTACGATCTCCGTCTACTTACCCTACGTCTTACCCAAGTTTATTAGATCCATGCTGCAAAGCCAATAAACTGCTGAAATCTCCTAGTCTATAGGAACCTTAAGACAAGCAGATGTCCTAAAAATCACTGAATGGATGCCAGTGGCTCAAACGCTCGAGGCCTCATGATATGTGAGAACATTTGAACTACATCCTGCAGGCCTGATTAGTAACGTGGTCATCTTTTTGCAGACGAGTGAGCCTGAAGCCTCATGTCTGCTATTAATGCTGAGGGTGAGGTGTCCATGTGGCTCAGTCAAACTCAAATGTTTCCTTCCATTCCCTGACAGACCCGCTCACAGCTGTATTCAAATATCTTGACAAATCTAATCTATGAGTGGCTATATCTTCATTTCTCCCTCACCACACGGCCTGTTTCTACTTTTAATACTGTCCATTAACTTTTATAAGGAAAGATACTTTTTTTTTTTTTTTTCAATTAGGCAGATTTTCAGCTCATCTTTTCTTTTAATTGTATGGATTCGTGAGCTGAAAAGAACAGAGACTCCAGTCAGCCTGACCAGTGTTGTGTCCACACTAAAATAAATTGGAGATGCTTATCTCTTATGAGCTCTTTTTTTATTATTTTTTTTAATCTCAGACATAACTTTTATTGTGTCTCCTTTGGATTTTAGTTTCCTTGATACACATGCTCTTTGGACTCTGTACCCCACACGGTGCAAACAAACATTTGAACACACGCCTTTAAGCAGAAATGGGATGTTCTTCTGTGTCGCCACAGTCAATGCAGTAAAACCCTGCAAAATCCATTATGATCAACAGCGAAGCCCCCTGGTGCCCAGAAGATGCTGTACATCACCGCCCCTCAACTGTTTTTCCAGCTGTACTTTTCCCCCCTACAGGCCATTTCCAACGTGGTGACTATAGATCCGTAGTCGATAGCATCCTGTAGTTGAGTTTCTGTGGTCAGTTCTTTTGAACCCTGTGGTCATCCTGTCCGCAGTATAGACCTCTGGCTGTCCCACGTGCAACGTTTAGAGCGGGAATCTATTCCATCACCGGGACATTTTCCTTTTGTAAATGTTCGCATGATGAAAAACCACATTACTGTACTTCAGAGACACATATGTGAGCAATAATTGAAGATGGCTTCAAATGGCTGCAATGCAGTTTGCTTGGGGACTAATGGGAAATCCATGCATTTTGTGTTTTCAGCCTGGAGCCTGAACTGCATTCTGCTCTCGATAGTTACGATGGTATCTCTTAGACCTATTTTGTGACTGATTCACTAAGAATGGCAAGCTACAGTCATGAACAACCTGGAAAAGTCATGGAATTATGTAAAATAGTCCAAAGTTTTGGAACAGTCATGGAGTTAAATCTTGTACAAAAACTCTACAGTATGTTTGAGCAGTTGTCAAATCCTTTTATAATACAATTTTAAATTTGGGTTGAGTTTTCCCTGATGTTTGAAAGTTTTTGTGACTGGATTTCTGCAGGTTCTTAGACTGTCTCAAAACCAATCACCTGAAGATTGGGGTTTAAAATGTCTTAGATTTGATTTTGACAAATGTTAAAAATGGATTAGATTATGAAGGTAACATTAACCGAGGGTCTAAGGACAGAGGGTGTTGTACCTTGTACGGACTGTAAAGCCCTTTGAGGCAAATCTTGATCTGTGATATTGGGCTATATAAATAAAATAAAATTGAATTTAATTAACTTCAATCTCTTTTTAAATGTGTTTTTGGGAAAAATGTGTAAAATTTGGTCCTATTGTTACAAAACAAAACCTACATGGAACCAATAAGCACTCATAAACTGTGCAATGTCAACACTGAATTGTGTGGAAAAAACAAATATATTAGATGAAAACGGAAAGTAATTAACATATTTTGTAAGTGACTTTGGTCACCAACATCGGCTGACATATAATAAAAGATTAAATTAGTCTTAAATTGCATCGTAATGGTCTTAAAAGTGTAACCTGCACAACTGACGTGTCTCCTCAGTGTCTGAAGTTCTGACAGTGAGTGTTTGGAGGATTTGAGGTGAATATGAAAATAACCAACAATTAGTGAATATAAAATGTTGCTCTTTAGTCTTCTTACAATAATTAACTAAAGCACACTTGTATGAATGGTTAGTGGATTGTGAATTATATAATTGACCCTTGAAAAGTCATGGAAACATTTTGAAATGTTGTCTGTGAACATGTGTGGGAACCAGGGGTTTACTACTTACTTATTTAACTAGTTACTTACTACATACTCACACATTACACTTGGCATTAGCTACTAGAAGCGGTCGATAAGATAACATCTCCTTTATCCCCTCGGGGAGATTTGGCCTCGCCGGGAGCGCTACTTAAGACTTCATTGACAAACACACAACAACATAAGACAAATACAATACAACATGATGCAACCACACAGTGCAGTACTGCTCCAGGACACAATCATAAATACATACAACAACACTAAGAAAGAATTTAATATATTTTTTTAAAGGATTTAAAAGGATGAAGAAAACGACTATGTGTGACTCGCAGAAATCCCAGCACTATTGCAATATAAAAATGTCCATACACTACCTGTTCTGGAGCCTTTAATCATAGTACATAATCTTCAATCAAAGCCAGAGGCTACATCCACAACTAATACATTTTCACTAGTCTCACATATCCAGACCTATCTCTACACTTCGTTAGTGCTGTTCCAGGGCTGGAGGAAGGTCTGGCTCCATCCACTGCCATTCTCGAATAGGGCTAAAAGCTCTCTAGTTTGTTTGGCCAGTTTATATTTCTTTAAAAGAATCACACTCATCTTTGGCAGCACCAAGCACAGGACACAGCAACAGTACCGTTTCTGGAATAATAATGCCACTGGGTGACTATTTCAGTACATCCTGTGAGCCAGACTAGCAAAGTTTCAGAAATAATCTCAGTCCGTTCTAGAGATGGAAAGATTAGTCTGTTTGGCCGACTAACTGGTGCTGATAGGACATTTTAGAAACTCGGTATGGGCAGCACTTGGCTCTGATTGGGTGGTCAATGGCTAACAATAGGCTTCTAAACTGGAATTACTGCCTTTGAGGAAAAACAGTAACTCAAAAAAATAAAAATCACATCTAGAATCACCTAGATTTTTTATGGTAATTTGTTGTTCAGTTCCAGATTAATTCATCAATTACTTGAGTTTGATGCTCAGTGATCCAGATTTATTTATTTGAGTATTTATTACTGACTTAAAAGTTCAGTTCAATATTTGTCCAGTTCCCAATGAAGTCAAAAATAGTTAATTTTCAAATGCCATTCGGTGATACTGACTGATTAAATGGCTTTCAGTGTGCTTTTTCCTGCTCTAAACTATGGTTATTATAACAGCCTTTAAAATTCCACTCAGTCGACATCTAACATGCCTGAAATGCATGCCACATGACCTCTCATGTACACTGGCACTCTGTGTGTGTCGGCTTAAGCATAGTAGTAACATAGCAGTCTTAACATGATAAAATACAGTTTCCAAAATTCTCAGTTTTAGTGATCCTAAAATCCTGGAGTAATGTGGATGCTAGGTTTAAATGTAGCATCTTAAAACAAAAACATAGTAGTGTCAACATAGCCACAGCGATATTACTGTACAAGCTTTCAATCACAGCATATAATCTTCACTATCAGACACAGCTGTCATTGAATTGCAGATGTTCATATTTTCATTGATTTGGGACCACCTTGAGGACTTCTTTTTGGCTTAAAAGTTGAGTTTTAAACTTCTTTTGACCCTTGAAACTGCAGCTGAGAAAACTAAACAAAACAAAGATTATCTGATAAGCTCCAGTGTAGCTAAGTGGACCTCGAGGCAACATTTTTTGTATTTTTTTTTTGCCAAGTTGTTTTTTCCACTGTCATGAGTTTTGAAGCTCAACATAATATATTAGTAGAGAAACTAAATGTCTCACAGACACACAGGTGTCATTTTACCAGACTTCAAAAGTAACACTATACGTGGTGATTTGACATTTATCTGTTATTTGATACAAGGCAAATCACAACAGTTTGTTTCCAGTGAACATTCGTGCTTGCCCCTGATATATTTGTCTTTAACTTCTTTCTAGATTGCTTAAATTCCCTTTCCTCTCCTGCCAAGTTCTGATTGAATGTGGGAGTAGAACGGAACGGAACAGATTAGAAAGCTACAGTAGAATTCTAATTCTCTACTTCTAATGGCCTACAGTAAAGTCAGAGTAATGTGTAAAGGATTAACGCTGGGATGAATGCATGAGAGGAGGGAGAGAGCCTGAGATTACAATGAGAGCTTTGTTTCTCCAACCATCGAGCTGAGGTTTCTGCAAGGATCCATTATTCTTGCTTTGATGCTGCTGTCTCAATGAAAAGTGGTTGGCGGCGACACATTGTTTCAACAGCAATGGGGATATCACTGCAGTGCTATTCAGCATAATTTACCCCCCCTGTCCCTCCGCCTTTTCCCAGCAGCACACACCTCAGACTCACTCTCCGCCTGCTTCGTTGTGACTCTGTACAATTACCTGTGGTGCTTAATCAGAGTTTGACAGCAGCGGCTAAATATGGACCTTCATGCCCACCTTCACCTTATCAAACTTCCAGGGGTTTGCCAAGTACAAACCACTCCAAAATAGAGGCCCCCTTGATAAACGCTCCCGGTTACCCGGGACGACGGCTGTCGAGGGCACCGTTTGTCAGTTATATGGTGTGGTTGTCAAGGAGCAGATTGTCAGGGACCAGGGAAGTCAGGGACAATTAGAAGATAGGTGATTTATTGCGGGCCGCAGCCATGTTTGTGGGTGTTGGCGTGTCTGTCTTGAGTATCACTGTCCTCCATGTGTGCATTTAGTCAGACGTGTCGATATGTCAGACAGATATTGTGGACTTAGCTCTTGCAACATCATTTCCCATCGCTGCAACTCAGTATCCATGTTGAATTAACAGCTGGTCGTCAAGGCTAATGTCTTGTTTTTCTTCTGGAACGTCAAGTGATGGGGACTATGAATCAGAGAAGGATTCATAGTTACTGAGAAGACCCAATCGAACAGTGACCTTGGGTGTCTGTGTCTTCATTACCAACTTTCTCCATTTCTGTCCATCCAGACCAGAGCGGAAATGATTAAATGCTTTATCGCTTACGTGTCAACTATTAACTCAATTGTCAAGAAGATCTTAAATGAGGATATATTGTGGTTTCTTTCCTCCTCTGTGACCGTAAACTAAATATCTTTGGGTTGTGGACCAATCAAGACATTTGAGGACAACATCTTGGGTTTTAGGACATTTCTTAAACCAATAAATTAACTGAGAATATAATTGACAGATTAATCAAAAGTTCAAATAATTGTTGGTTGCAGCCTTAGTCCAGACTACACACAAACCTTTATTTGTGTGTGTGTTCAGTCTATTAACAGCTGCCAAAGTATTAATATTTGGCACAAACATTTACTTGGACTCGAGGATGAATAGTGTTGTGGCCAAAGATCAAGGTTGCTGCGACCTCATGTCTGTCCATTCTTATGAATGCAATAGCTCAGGAACACCTTGAGGGATTTTCTTTTAATTTGGCACAAACATTCATTCGGACTCAAGAATGAACTGATTCCATTTTGTGGTCAAAGGACAAGGTCGCTGTGACCTCACAAAACACGTTTTTAGCCATAACTCAAGATTTCAGATTATGATGCCAGGATAGTGGACAGATCTGAATCAATCGATTACTCTCAGAGTCTTGCTTGCCTGCAGAACCTCACACACAGGTTAAATCAGTTGAACTGTCAAACCATGCTAGTGAATTTCAGATAATTAGCTTCCCTCCTGCATTGCACTTTGCCTTGTTGTTACACTTTTGACTTTTTACCATGGTCCATCTGTCAGCTGTTCAGACATTAGTCATGCATGCTAGCTCCTATCTAAACAGACAGGTCCTGCCAGATATGTATATATAGGATCCAATAAGCCGAACTGAAATTCAAAATATTTTATCCTGATATGTGGTATTTCGTTATCAGTTCTAACTTTGAAGCGTGTCTCGGTTCCCAACCCTATCAAGGGCACGGTTTGTCAGTTATATAGTGTGGTTGTCAAGGAGCAGATTGTCAGAGACCAGGGAAATCGGGGACAATTACAAGATGGGTGATTAATGGTGTGCCGCAGCCGTGTTTCATGGGTGTTGGCATGTCTGTCTGAGCACAGCCGTCCCGAGTACCGATTGCTCGTGTGTGCATGCAGCCGTTGATATGTCAGAGTGTGACAGATATTCCGGACTTAGCTCTTGCAACATCATTTCCCATTGCTGCTCTCAGCACAGATGTTCATCTGTGCACGCCCCAATCACACGCCCAGCCACACACACACACAGGCATAATGCACAGCACTCTCCGCACGCAGCCCAGCTCCAGCTGTTCCAGCAGTTAGTGGGACATGGTAGATGCCTCTATTAGAGAGCTGCAAATCCCCGCAGAGGTAGAGAAAAGAGAAAAAAGATGGAGTGAGCGATGAACAGAAGAGGGGATGAACAATGACCCCGGTGCTGCAGGGAGGGAGGGAGGCAGGGATCGTGCTCTGAAAAGTCTCTCTGGCAAGTCTCACAGGCAGACATTCTGGACATTTCTGGATCCAGCTTCAGAGGGAAGTGGAGGAGGAGGGGTACACACACAGAGGGGTGTATGGGGGTGTGTGTGTGTGTGTGGGGTGGGGAGTTTCAAGGAGGGGTCTTGGAACGGGTGATGAATGCTGGCGGAATGCTCCTGGAATGCCGAATGGGGCTTTCTTTTTAGAGGACGAGGGCAGATGTGGCCCCGAGGGAAATCACAGGATCATCATTCCACCGCTGCTTACCTTTTCCCCTTCCAGCACACACACACACACACACACACACACACACACACACACACACACACATATTCCAGTGGAAAATTCTCCATTGATGGGGAAAAGTTTAAGGGGGAATTTAACCCCCAGCTGAGGAGGGCTGGTTACCGCCAACCTTTACAGATGGTTTTATTTACTTTTTACAAGGATTTATGTTTGCGAGTTTGAAGCTCCTGCCAGCTGCTGCTAGTA
This sequence comes from Coranthus polyacanthus, assembly GCA_037367275.1. Lineage (NCBI taxonomy): Eukaryota > Metazoa > Chordata > Actinopteri > Kurtiformes > Apogonidae > Coranthus > Coranthus polyacanthus. Next base: position 719,654 of record JAPQRN010000016.1, read on the forward strand.
TACGGGAGGTTAAATGCTACAAAATAAAGCACACAGTCGGTGAAAGCCCTCTGTTACTTCCAGCAATATTTCTTTGCTTGGTGTTCTCGACATTGACCCACGCCTGACCTCTACAGAAGTCTATATTTTACTCCTCCAATCCCTCCTTATTTCTTCTTTTCCCTCTGTCCCGCCATCACAGCCCGGTTGGGGGTGGGGTGGCTTGCAAGCCCAAGGGGTCATCATCCAAAGCGCTGTGTAGGAAGAGTGGGAACGAAGCTGCAACAGCATAGGCTCGGCGAGCAGACTTGTCCTGCAGGCTTTCTCGCTAGCGATTAGCTTTGCGCAACATGTCTCGAGGTCGCTTTTTTTTTTTTCCCCAGCAGTTAATAATGTTTCCTGTTACACTGGGATGAACCAGTGTGGGTGGATTAACAGATAATAGGCAGTGGGAAGACATGGGGAAAAAGACACGATGTGGTGACCCAATGTGGGAGGTATGCAGGCAGGCTCTGATAAGGGCCAGACTGCTAACTGTTTCCTCTAGTTCCTTCTGAATGCTAATCAGGAGCAGCAGAAGACAGTATTGGCTGGTTTCTCTTATTTCCTCTATTGAGCGTCTGCCTCTCCTCCCTCCTATCCATCTCACGTCCTCTCCTCTCACTCTGTTTTCCTCTCCTCTTCTGTCTCTTTTCCTTTTTTGTCTCAGACTAAGCAGAGATGGCTGTTACACGGCTCAGAATGAGGGGAAAGCTCTTGGCGCTTCATCGTAGACATGTTTCAGTGCTTTTGTGTTGAACACTCAGTTGACTCTCACCATATGGAGTAGCTTCATTTGCATTGAGTATTGTTCCCCTGGCACATGGTCTCTTGTGAGTTTTAACCATAATATACTCACTCTCTCTCCAGTGACCAGCACAACACAAACACACACACGTTTGTGCCCAATCCTCAAACACACCCTTTTTCCCCCTTCCTGCCCCGTCTCCACCTCCAGCTCTGCTCAATCTGATCCCGGGATTTGTTTGGGATTCTCTCGGATTCACCCTGATTCTCGCCTTTATCACTGTTTTTTTTTTGTTTTTTGTGTGTTGTACGCATGTGCTTGTTCGCGCATGTTTCTCCTGGCTAGGCACATGAATTTAATTACATATCAGCCTCCACCCACACAGTCTTTGATATCTTCCAAGGAGACAAGCTCTGGTATTGTTAGCCTTGTTGAGGATAGGGTGTGCTGCAACACATCCACACAGCTTAATACTGTTACGGTTATGGAGACGCTCAATTGACTCACAGCCTTTTCCACAGAAGAAGTAAACACCCCACCCAACAACAAATAGAAACTCAAACTCCTCAGCACTTGCATTCATGTGAACTTATTTTTGTTTGTATTTTTAGATGCACACACATCTCTATAAGAATCTCTGCCCATCTGTCTACATTATGTTTAAAATGCAACATCTCTGGAACGGTTTAACAGAATGGCTTCAAATTTGGCTCAAACGTTCACTTAGATGCAAGGATCAACTGAAAAAAAATTGATGGCCAGAGGTCAAGGGTCAAGGTCACTCTGATCTCATGTATGTCCATTCTGATGAATGCCATATCTTTATGGGATTTTTTTTTTTAATTTGGCACAAACGTTCATTTGGACTCAAGGATGAACTCATCAGATTTTGGTGGCCAGATATCAAAGGTCAAGGTTGTCACAAAACACATGTTTGCCCATAACTGCTAGTAATTGAGGGAATTTCATGAACAGATTATTATGAAGGATGCTTTGGGTTTAATTTATTGTTCTTGTTTTAGTATTTTTTTTCAATCATGAAGTCATGCTAACATTGCATTCATCAAAGTTATTGATGTCATCTGAGGACAATAACAATGAGTTGATTAATTGGGTATTAAATCAGTCAGTCTGGGCTCAACACTAAGAATTGCCTGATTGTCTGTAGGGTAGGGAAACTGAGGGGAAACTGTGTTCTAAATTGCAAACAATAACAGTTCTGCTTATTGGTTCTTACCTATACATATCTAGAAGAACGACTGCTATCTAGAAGCACACACAATTATTCACTAAATCTGTTTCCATTGCACTTAATTCACATTTCCCATTTATTGACATACCAACTTTTCCACTCTCCCAAGTGTAAAAACTTTTGGTGATATGTATTACAAATATATAAAATTTTTGTCTTTTTCATTTCCAGTGTTTCCACTTATGCACAAATTGAAAATGGGAATAAAAACAGCTGCATGGAAGCGCACTTATTGAATCCTTTCACTCAATCAGTGGAAAATGAAATAAGAGCTTTTTGATAACTAAACAACTGATTAAAGTGACTTTCTACAAACAAAGTAAGGCTTTTCTTCTATTCCCTGTTTCAATGCTGAGTGGATTTTTGACAGAACCTGAGACTTGAAGAGTGGGCTCTGAAAAACTGTCATGTGCAGTATTTATTTTTTTCAATTTTTTGACATTTTTATATAGAAAACAGTTTATTGTAGAAAATAATTGGCAGATTCATCCGTAATAAAAATAACTGTTAGTAATGATCCTACATGACAACATCGATCCAACAAAGTGTGACAGAGCAAGTAAACAAGTGATGAGACGATCAGTCAGGTTGCAGCGAGACGTGAACATAGCCGACATGTTTGAAACAATCCCTCACTGCACACGCTAACGAAGTGTGCACACACAACAATGGAGAGCACTGCAAGCACAGTGGAAGCAGGAAGTCATTCTGTTGGAATCCATGGGAGTCTGTAAGGGCTCTACAGTTAGAGCCAGGCACTTTTTTTGGGGGCAAATGTCCTTTAAATGTGCTTATTAAACACTTGTTGAAGAATGTACAGTAGGTGCAAGGCTGTTAAAAACATCGATGACTGAACGTCTGTGAAAACAGCGATCGCCTGCACACAAAACATTTAATAGTGACAACTTTTTGATCCCACTTGGCTCGTCATCAGGTCAGAATGTTTGAAAATTAGAAAACATATTATACATCATGTGAACCAATAGACACGTTCTACAATGGCAGGGCTGTTAACAATCCAAAACGACCCAGAGCAGTACAACTCTACAAGCAATTAACACAGTAGAGTTGTAATGATTTTTAAGTATTAAATGAATCACCAGCTATGTTGAAAATCATTTTAAGAAAAACAAGTCATAATGTTGTAATTCCATCTCAAAGGTGTTGAACATCAGAGTCTTAGGCCAGATCTGAAAGCTGAAGATTTTCATCTGCCCTTTGAACCATGTTCAGTTTAGTTCAGTTCAGCTATTTCAGAGTTAAATGAATAAAAGATGTGAGACACTGTGCTCTACCAAAAGGTTCAGATCAGCTGCTTATTTTGGTAATTTTTGTTTTAAATTTTTTTGATTTTGTGCTTTTTTAATTCTTTTTTTAATTATTAGTTTGTTTTTTTGTTTGTTTGTTCATGTTTTCTTTAATGTGTTCACTTTTTTATCATCTTTTTCATTTTTCCATTTTTGTTTATTTTGTGTTTATTTTGTTCATTTTGATTTTGTTCAGCGTCTGCTAGCTTTCCCAACATTACACATACACTGCAATCCTCATTCTTGTTGAACAAACTTATTCTTTTCAGGAAGAGAAAATGTATTTTGAAGTAGATTTGAGGATACAAAATGTATCTTAGGGTTGTAGCCCAAACAAGATGTCGACTGGTTTTGTAGAAGGGTACAGTACAGCTGCACTGCATTAATTCTGTTTTTCTGGATTATATGGACACCATATTTACAAATATATGTGTGTTAGGGTTGTGATCTGTGATAGGATTATAAATTGGTCAGGCTCCATTTGCAGTTTCCTTTTAATTTTTCTTTTCCAATTTAATTTTGATTGAACTGCCACAAAGCATCATGGGGACTATGGCCAAAACTGCTAAAACCAAAACCTGGTAATTAAATTGGAAATATCCTTAAGCACATTATGTTTTTGCCAAAAACTGTCCCTGTGTTTGTTTGGTAAAAGCTTCAGTTGTGAAGAACAGAGTCCATGCTGCCTCCTATCTCCACTTATTGCTGACCTTTCTCCTGCTTCACAAACAACTTTTCTTCATTTCTTTATCCATGTCCTTTTAAGGGAATATTTGTTTACTTCACCAGTTGTGTCCTGTATTGATAAAGAGCCAGGTCTCTGACCCGTGGCCTCTGTTTACTCTCATTGGAGTCGATAGGATAAACATGTCAGTTGTGATGTATATTTTTTTCCGTCAGCCCTTTCACTTGTTATTTTTTCCATTTCATTCGTTTTCCATTGCGAGGAAAATCCCAGGGCTTCGGCTGTTTGTGGCGGAATAACGGGCGCCTTATGCCAGTTTAGTTCTATAAGGCAAATGAGCAGACTCGCTGCCAAATCCAACCAGGTGGCACAAATTGTGAAAGGCACTGTGTAGATGCCGATAGAGACCGGCAGGCTCCAAATTAATTTACCACAGATTTATCGATGTTAAAATGCTCCAAAATCCCCAACATTTACATTCATCCTGCTCTTGAATTGTGACTCAGTCATTCTGGGTGGGGGCTTGGGCTAAATGCCTAATAGTTTCTGACAACATGAATGCTTATTGAAGTTGACACACACACACACACACACACACACAACCTCAGCGTGCACCCTGTCCTCTGCTGTGTTGGATGTCAGAGGGTGTCGATGCTCGGTAAGTTTCTATCCCGCTCGGTTGGCGAGGAGCGTTGCCAGGCCGACAGCTGCTCCGTCTCCACATTCCGCCGCATGTGATCCGGGATTGGAAACTCGGGGGAGAGTCTGCCTGGGTATACAGACACACACATCCACACACAGCATGTACTTAGAGGCACACATGCACCGGCTTACACACACACATACGTTCAGTGTGGGGGGGCTGAAGAGTAGAGGAGGCTAGATGTCATAGGCCTTATAATGGAGGGATGGCCTCTTAAGCTGCTTCACACCACAGCCCAGAAAATCAAACTGTCATATCAATGAGCAGCTCTCCAAAAAAACATCTCCCCCCTCCTCCTCCTCCTCCTCCTCTTCTCTCATCACTTTTCTTTTTTTTTCAGCCACTCTTCTATCTCTCTGCCTCTCCTTTTCCCTCCCTTTTCCCATGCCTCTCTTGAAAAGCAGGTTTGAAGTTTTTTCACAGCGGACTGGAGAAGGCTTTTCAATTATTTTCCGTGTCATTCGCAATGGGAGGAGAAAAGAAGAGATGAGGAAGTGAAAGTGAAAGAGCAGGGGTATAGCACTACTTTTTAGACCCTATACATAAGCAGTGAATATTGGCCCCCATGTTTCCTCACACCTTTTGATTTCATTTTCCTTCCCCCAAATAATAATTGAGCCAACAGCTGTACGCATTAGGGTAGTCACTAATAAACTTAGAGGAAATTTTATACCATAGCGCCTCTTGAATCCCAAGATGTCTGAGGATTATTATAGCTAAAGAGCTAAAGATGAGTTTAGGAATAGACTACAGTATGTTTGTGCATTATTTCAGTACATGTGTTGTATCTTTTTGCTGGTTCCAACCACTTTTGTGAGAGAAGAAGAAACTGAGATTTACCTTGAGGGAACCATTCAAACAGAAGCTTCTGAGTCTCGGACAGTACCTCACATCACCAAAATCTTTTCACCATGAGGGACAGGAGACTTGTCTTAATGTGCTGATGTAAATTTAATATAGGTTTACTGGAAATTGCGTGATAGAAAGCGATGTAGAAAAGAGAGTGTTTCTGGTTTTGAACAGAAATGTCTGCTGCAGTCCTGCTTATGCACAAACATAAACACGTTTCAGATTGTCTAATGGGTGTGTATTGCACGAAATGTTCAGTCCTAGTGAGAATGATGTTTGAAACTTTTCTATTCAAACTGCTGTTACTCTGAAACTGTTTACAAGCAGTACAACATATTTACAACAACTGTAGCCGCATCTGTCCTCTTTCAGACAATGTCACTCCCAAAACCCAGTGACTTACAGAATTTAAACTATGGGCCTCAAAGTGACAGCAGTTCCATCCAACAGCCCCATTAAACCCAATAATAAATCAGAGCAGACATTTCCGTTCTAATCCAGAAGAAATTTCCATCTTTCCCACAACACTAAACCTACATAAAATATATATCGGTGTGTTCTGTTGATTCTCTTCTCCCTCACGGTGAAAAGGTTTTGGTGATTTGAGGTACCGCTTGCCACTCAGAAGCCACTGTTTGACTGCTTTTCTCAAGCTAAATCTCAGTTACTTAGCACTTGTACTTCACAAACAAAATAGGAAATGGGAATGTGGCGTCATCCACAGCGAGTCGGTCATATTTGGAGGATACCACCTGCACGCTGGCATTACCCACCTAGTTAACATGGTCGGAAAATAAAATAAAAATAAATGATGGGATTACTTTTCATTCTTATGAGGCAAGCTGAACTCTCAATGACTGTTTTTTCACTCACCCGGCGATGAGGGAAGGTGAGCCCAGAGTGGGGTCTGGTCTCTGGTGTCAGCTGTCAAAAGGCAGATGTCCTAAGACGAGTTCACGGGACAGAGACCTCAGTGGACTTGATGACCTCTAAATCAGAATCCCTCGCAGATTTAATCTTAATTCGGTTAATTTAGTTAATTGGTCGTCGACTTGGTTTTGGTTGGCAGCTGGACTGTATATCATGTGTACAGTTCTGTTCATCGTGTCATGTATTATTTACTTTCATGCTGCATTTGAGTAGCTTGAACAACATGAGTGCTGGGCTGAAGACAAGATCTGTGTTAATGGCTCTGTTCACCGTTTTAAAAAAGCTGCATATGAAAAGTGTTAAGATTGTCCTCTTGCCACAATATTTTCTGTTATTTATGAGACTACAGCAGGTCAAATTACATTATGACTGGACACCACAGTCTGTATAATTAATGTTAAACACTGTTAAATGATCTCCAAAGGTGGCGCCGCTGTCCCATAATGCTCCGCGATTCCCATTCCCTATTGGTGGGAATCGCCATAGCAACCATGCTCATCCACACTCATAAACCAACAGAAACAAACTGGAGTCTACTCCTTATATGTTAGCAAATGTCCCTCTCTCTACCTACAGTATAATAGTTGTTTGACATTGACATTTTGTGATTCTCAAACTACAAAACAAAGATAAGAAATACCATCAATATTACAACCATTTTTCACTATTTGGTATGACAGTAGTTTGATTCCGGCCTTGAGGCGCACACACACACACACACACACACACACACACACACACACACACACACACACACACACACACACACACACACACACTGCAGTCTAAATGGAGGTCTAATTCAATTTTTAGCTATGACCAAAGGCCAGGTTCACTTAACTAAGTGTCTGGCTGCATCAAATGCAAACACATGTTGTTTTTTTTAATCCTTTTCAACCAAAGACAGATCAGTTAAAGGGCAGGTACTTGGCGTCCCCCACTCCTGTTTGTAATTTTTATTTAAAAGTTGTTAGATAACAGCGTTTCCAAGGCTTTTCCGCCACCCTCTTATGTTGGATTTTGTGTAGAATTAAACAGTCTTTTAAGTCTCTGAATGAGTAGTCAATATGTGCCCAACAGATGGTGTGTGGCTCCACTCGCTTTTCTTCTTCCCTTTTTTCTTTTTTTCTTTTTTTCCACCTCTGTTTATTCCTCTCCACTAGCCAGTAACAATTTGCTGCTCAGTGTATGTCAGCTGCATGTTACTCTGTTTGTTCTGCTCTCTTTCTCACTCTGTCACAGATGTAGCCTGAAATCACGTCTGTCACACTGGCCTTAATCTCGGGGTTAGCAGCTGCCAGTTGATTGTGTGTGTGCGCGACAGAGAATGTGCGTGCGTGGAGCGAATGCGTTTGTGTGATCTGTTGTGTTTTAAAAAATAAATAAATAAGTTTAAAAAAATAAATCAAATAAGCAATTAAATTCCCTCCTGGCCACTCCGGTCACCTGAATGTGTAAATGTTAGATTGTTTTAAGCCAGTGGTCAGGTGATAATTAAAAAGAGATTGAGTCTTGTTGAATAGAGTGGAAGCGGTGAAGGATGCCACAGCCTCGTTTTAAGACAAAGCCGGGGCTGTGAGCTTGAGTTACACTGCCTCACAATGGGCTTCTTTCACCCAACTTAACCCACACTTCCACACACACACACACACAACACAACACAACTGTTGTTGCTGCCGTTGCACAATATTTGGCTCTTGTTATTTCATTATGCCCCCTTCTTCCTGCTCTCCTGCCTTTACTCTCTCCACCCGGCTCTGGGTTTAATTTTCTCCACTGCTTGTTTTGTGTGTGTGTGTGTGTGTGTGGGGGTGGGGGGTACATGTATGCCGCCCCTGTCACATGTATCTGTCTTGTACCGTATGATTGAGTAAGATGATGAAGGCTAATTCTAGCTGTGAAACACCACTTACAATGTGTTACATTGTCAGAGTTGGGGCTGCGTAATGAGAGACAACACTATTGCTAGGAATTCATGTGGTCATTGTACAATTCAAGTTTGTTTTTGTGGACCAAAAATACATTCTATATCAAACATTTCTACGTGTTTTACCTGCTCTGCTATTTTTTTTTACCTTTTTCTCAATTTTCATGAGGTAGGTGGGGCAGATGGTAGATTTACAAAATCCAACATAGATCTTTTCTGGACCCTGATTGATATAATTTTAAGATAAGTTAGTTCTGTTTTCAACCACCTCTTTTTATTCACATTTCCAATTTCTGCATTAAAAAACACTGAAAATTCGAGAAAAAAATTACTCAAAATATCGCAAAAAAAGTTATTACGCTTGGTAGAGGTGGAAAATGTTAGACAAAGGCCTTGACAAAGCATGGGGGAGTTTGTTATATGATCCAGACTAGAGGTCCAGTTCTGGAGGCAAAAGCTAAAGCAGCTTCAGGGTTAAGACAAAATACCTCTTAATACCAGCCCCTCAATCAATAGCTCAGGTAAACAACCACGATGATGATGATGATGGAGAACCAGCTCTTACAAGTCTCATAACAGTAGTGGATAGAAATTGTTGTAAATTTGAATTTTCTTTAGCAAATTTTCTTAGGTTTGGCTAAAATGTGCGATACACGGGGGTAGAAACCTGCCTACTCACATTATTTAAATCTTTCTAAAAGCCCTGTGTAATGCAACCTGATGATACAGTATTTCATAAAATTCTGACGCAATGACAGCGATAATCTTGCAGTGGAGGACCGTTGCTGCAAAATGCATACAAAGGAAGCCCTGTTGTGTCTTTTCCTTTAGTATCCATTGGCAAAAAAGTTGGAGCGTGACATGTCTGAGTTAACTTGACATCCCACATCCTTCAGTGTAACTTTTGCAAATGCACACACCACAGTAACAATGCTGAAACCATATACTGTGTTGACTTACATGATTGGTTAAAGCACTATAACGTTGATATTAAACAGATCTATAACTGCAGATATGAAACAGATTTGCTGAGGTTATACATCTTGGCTTGCAGAAACAAGACAATGGCACAAGACATTTTCTTGTGGCGGCTGGTTTGACAGAGAGGGTGGGAAGACATAAACAGGGAGTGTCATCGTCATTCTTTAATTCTCTGGAATTTTCTTTGCCATTTTCCCCCTGTCTCCCTTTCTCACTCTCATACTACCCAACTACCCCCCACCCCCATAACCACCCATCCTCCCCTCCCCTCCGGCGGTGCTCATTAGCCCCATGGCCCTCTCTAAACAGGTGGGGCATGTTTGGCACAGCCTTCCGACATGCAGTCAGGCTTAATTGGGCTTGGAGGACCTCTTACCCACACACATACATACATCACTCATATACCCCCACTCCACCATCCTCCTCGTCCTCCTCCCTCTTCTTCACACTTTTCCCTCCTTCCCTTAAAGAGCCAATTGTCCCCCTAGTTATTCCCCAGGGTGAGCTTTTAGTTCCTGGGCCGCAGAGTATAAATCCAGCCCCAGGCTCGTCTCCAGGCCTGACTGCCCGGCTGGCCCTCCTGGTTGTCCCCCTGTCTCACAACTCTCCTCTCCTCTCCTCTCTCTTCTGTCAAAAGATAATAACAACCACTACCCATACAAACTGCATTGATATGCAGACAGATCCGCCAAATGTCACCGGGCTGTTCTAGCCTCTGGCTCCTCTGGCTCCTCCGTCTCCTCGCTCTGCTTTTTTCCCTGACTCTCCACCTCACTCTTACCTTTCTTTCTTTTTCTTTCTTTTCTGTTTTACTCTCTCCATCGCTTCTTGGCTCTTTCCCAGCACCACTCTTTGTGCTCCTTTGTCTCTGTTGCTTAAGAATGTTTTTTAAACGTACAGAGGGGGGTTCTTCCATGCTTCTGCTTTTCAGGGATACCCAGAGATGGGAGTTATCCTCATGTGACTCCATTGGTTTTGTGTTTGTTTGCATGATTTCCAGAGAAGCGTTTCGCCATACCTCTGTCTGCGTAATTACAAACACATCACCTTCTGTTTTTTTTTTCTTATTTCCCCTCTTTTCTGGGCTAACATTTGACACTACCCTTGAAAGAGTCTTCTGCTTTGCTTGCTGTCTTTTTCTCTCACACACATACTGGTATGCTATTCTTTGCCACTGCTGGCTCAGAAAAAAATCTCATTATCCTGTTTATTCATACAAACAAATGCCTTGCTTTTTCATACATATATACAGATGCGGAGCTGGAGTGGAAAGGCAGTGCTGAAGCCTCTCTGTGTGAGTTTGTGTGCATCTCTGTGGGGTTGCACAGGGCAGGTGGGGAGGTTTGAATGTTAACTGCCTTATCACACCGATTTCACACTCTTGCCTCCAGTCGTACACACACATCGAAACACAATGCACACACACGGAACACAGAAACACCCTGTTGCCTGCAGTCTCGTATGTGACGACTGATTAACGGGGAAACGGGGGGGGACTCGCACACTCGCGCACACACTAATCCCAGCCAGAGGGGAGGGTTGGTGTGTATGTATGAGCGCCTTAATGAGTGTGTGCGGCTGCTTCTGTAATGGGGCCACCTGTCTACTCATTAGCCTCGTTACCCAGCCTTTTAATTGCCCCCAAAACTCTGCATCATCTCTCCTTCTCCTCCTCCTTCTCCTTCTCCTTCTCCTTCTCCTTCTCTTCTTACTGCTCCTTCCTTCTTTTCAGTGGATTCTGTTCGCTGCCACGTATTAAGTGAACTATTGGGACATATCAATAATCTGACATCACCGAATGCAGCAAGTGTTAGTGGTGAGCAGAGCATTATGTCATACTGTGCAGGTGTGTATGGGTGGAGGTAGTGTGAGATCAGCATAACCGTATGTCAGCGTATTAGTAAGTGATTGCTTTGACCTCAGGAGGAATATGAGCATGACGCCAGGTGGAGGGGAATTTGCACACACAATATAGTGTTTCAGCCAGGGGTGTAACGGTACGTGTGTTCACCCCCGAACTGTTCGATATGTGATGTTCAGTTTGGTATGAAATTTCCATTTGGTCTGTGAGTCAAACACAAACATTTTAGAGCACAATCCCCACCCAGAATGTTGTGAATGCAGTACACCAGCTGTTGTCCATTTGCTCTAGCATGCTAGCAGGGTTAGCCTTGAAATCTCAGCAGTCCAATTAACCCATGTGCCTCACTTTAAAAACTTCCTTTGGTGGTGTTGGGGATAAAAATGTCAAAAATATGCCATAAAAATCTTATATATTATTGTACACTTACACTGAGTTAGATTTTTTTTAAACCAACTTCAGTCCTGATCGTAACTATCAAATGTTCATTCCTTTTCAGAATTTTAAATGCCAGTTTTTAGAAGCATCTCTATAAGAAGGTGGGTCTGCTGTTGGTCTGTCCGTCCATCAGTCCCTATTACATTCAATGCATAATATCTCAAGAATGGTTGAACATAATGTCTTGAAATTTGGCATTCAGCTGGACTCGAGGATAAACTGAAGAAATTTTCGTGGACAAAGGTTAAGGTCACTGTAACCTCATGTCTGTCCATTCGTGAATGAATGCAATATCTCAGATTTGGCACAAATGTTTGCTTGGACTCAAGGATGAATGGATTAGAATGTGGTGATCAAAGGTCAGGGATGCTGTGACCTCACAAAACACGTTTTGGTGGTCAAGCTAACAAACAAGCAGAGATCTATTTCTGTTCACCACAGTGGTTCTGAAACCATCACTGCTTAAACTCCCTATTGCCTGAACTGTGGCGGTCTGTCAAAGTCTAATGACTTTAAAATACCTTTACACTTCTCATAATTACTTACTAGATCTCTAACATTGTATTTTGTGCTTTGCTGTGGCTAAGCATATGTGTAAACCCAGTATTACTGAATGGCGGGACCTCTGCAGCCCCCAGCAGCTCACTGACTTACTGTAGTGAGATGATCTTGCCAAGACTTTCTCAGTTCAAAACCCATCACAGAAACTCCTGTAGGTTAAAGTGGACTAACTGAACACGTTGAATGCTGTAAACACTATAAACAGACTCACTCATTAGACTACCCATGATGCACTCTTCTAAAATACCATATTACACTGGTAGCCAGTGCATTTAAATGTGGTCAGCCTCCACACTTTCAACACACACAGGGCTATCAGGTTGATTTATGTTACCTTGAGCAACCGAAACTCCTCCTGCTTCCTGCTTCATATTCCCTCCACATGAAGGACACTGATTCCTGATTATTTTTCTTAACATTTTGTTCACACCTCGAATCATAATAATTTGTCTCAGCTTCGGGATTCCACAGCACAGTGTTTTATTGGATTTTTGCAGATTTTTGCAGCTCAGCATAGAGCCTCCACTTTATTTGTTTCAGTGCAGTATTTCTCCGAGCTGCTGAGAGTCCGCTTCTCATGCTCTGACTCTTATTGTGGCCCTTATGTACCAAATTCAAGTTAATAATCACTTCTTTATTACTTTAGGGCACAGCTGCAGCCCAAAGGCAAATTGGGCACAGAGTGTGTAGTTATGTGTTTTCATCTAGCTTCAAACCAAAGATAAAGTGAGATTTTAGTTGGAAGAATGTTCTTGGGCTCGCTCCTCTTGGCTGGCTCTCAAATAAACAGTTTTTTGGTTACATTGGTGGGTGATAAAATCTTTTAATACTTAAGGAATTAGAAATGACTGGTATGGGTACGAATGTGTCATGTTCCGTTTTGACCACAATGGCCTAATGCTTGAATGTTTGAAAATGTAAAAGATTTAGTGCTGTTAATGAGGCGAACATTTTTTTTTATATCAGTCGATATTAATAGTTATAACAATAAATATCAAATCATTATTTCTGTCAAGTTTAAAGGCTGATTTTTGGTCCTGAGTGAAAGTTGTCATGTTGCATCATTTTTATCGTCTATATATGTATATGTCTGTCATGTTAGTCTCATTTTGTTACATCTCTTCTGTTGTTTTTGTCTGGTTACACTGTTTTCATTGTTATGTCCTTCATGTTGTTATCATCTTCTTCAATCTTTTTCTTTGTTATCATCTTGATGCATCTTTTACAAAAAGTTTAAGATCACAAACAACACGCTGGTTTCTTCAACTTTCACTCAGAACCAAAAATCAGCCATTTTTGGCCACATTACCCAGCACCATTGTAAATCATTCAACTTTGTCAGGGTGGTTAATAGCACATTTTTCTGTGGTGTGACAGAGTCAGAACACATTTATTTCTGTTTTGAGCTTGAGAAGGTGCCTCAGTATGACTGGTAATCAAACAGTCTTTTATGGTTGACAAATTTAAATCTTTTGACATTTATCTTCGACTTATACTGTACTCAAGTTTAAATTCTGAAAACATGAAAAATGATGTGTGATGACATTTGCAGCTCTACTTGTCCTCCACCCATCTCTCTCACCAGATCCATCTTGTTTTCTTCCCCTCTTTCCTCTCTCTCGGTGTATCTGTCAGGCAGCTCGCTGGTCTGTTGCCAGTCAAGTTACATGAGAAAACAGGCGCCAGTACATTCCTGCTGAACATAGCTTTGCACTCAGGGGATTCCCTCCCCTGTCTTTCCCTCTTGCCCTGTCTTTGTTTTTGTCCATTCCTGCACTCGCAACAGCCAACTTGAGCCGTAGGCTACACTCGCATCCGAGGGATTCGGCTCTTTGTTTCTGTCTCTTCTTTGTTGGCTAATCAGGAAAAAGGATGCTGTTTTTGTGTTAAAATGCATTGAGCCATGTGTTATTTTGCACTCATGGCATGAGCCTTCACATGCTGCTTAGCTGGGGTTGCACAGCAACTCTCACTTGCTTTCTCAACTGGCATTTTTGTCCAGAATCCTGTTCATACACAGGATAGTTTATTGACTGCAGGTTCTCATAAACATTTTGAGTGTTGGAGCCAGGTTTAGTGTGTTCTGGGCTTTGTATCTGAAGCAATTGTACTATTTTACAAGTTAAAGAAACAGTTGAATTAATACTGATTAAATCATAATCACGCAGCTCCACTGTCTGAGTCCATTATGAAGGATGCATACTTTGGAATGTGATAGAGGACATGCATTATTCACAGCTGTGACATTTCACATCTGCTGTGTTGGCACATGGATTTTTAATTTGCATCTCTCAGTATGTAGCCGACTGTGACCGCGGGAATTACTGGACTGTAAGGCGGCAACAAACACTTATTTTCATTTACCACTCATGTTGATGTTTCTTGATAATTTAGTCTATTAAATGTCAGAAAATAGCGGCAAAAATGTCCATCACAGTCTCGCTAAACCACAGGGGATGTCTGGAAATTACTCATTGTGTCCAAATCTCACATGTATAGTGTTCATAAAGAGAAAATCAGTAAATGCTCACATTTAGGAGCCAGCAGATGTTTGGAATTGTTACCTAAAAATGACTTATTATTGATATTATTAGAGCAAATATTAGAGTTGGTAAATAAGATTCTGGCAACTGACAAATCAAATTGGCAAATTGTCAGTTCACTTCTTACTTAAAACAACAAAAAAAACATCAAAAACAAAAGCTATTTCAAGTAAATATGCTAAACAGAATTTAGCTGCAGCTCTTCAAATGAGAGGATTTTCTTCATCATACTGTGTGTCATGTCATTTAGTGTGGAAAATTCTCTGGCTCTAGGAAAATTGAATGTCTCTTTCTCACCATTTGACTGTTTTCAAATTTGACAAATTTTTCTTTGCTACTACTTCTTCTTTTACTATATTTGCACCTGTTTGGGCAGATTTCAGCTCCGATAAAGAGAGTAAAAAGTAAAATGTTTCTCAGTGAATATGCACAAAACAGCTTAGAGTCGGAGACACAGGGAGAGCAGCAGGTCATTTAGTCGACCAATCAGCAGCCAGGTAGACATGTGAATGAGCTGTGAATGGATGGACCTAACGACCAATCACCCATCCCCTTTGCAGAGAAACCCTTTCTCTTTTTGCTGTCATTCTAAATTATTGACTATTGAATTTTTTTTTTTTTTTTTCAGTTTCAGATATGTATGAATATCTATGACACCATACTATTTCCATCATCAGCTCCAAAAAAACCAATGTGTTTAATTCTTTTTTTTTTTTTACCTAAGGCCCACTCAGGCAAGTGAGGTTCTACATTTTGTTGCCCATCGTGGCATTCTACTTGCCCCGGGCAAGCGAATAAGTCTTTTTGTGGAGTGCTGACTTTTTTGAATTGTATTTGTATTTCGCAAAACAAAGAACATAATGTGTTCATCGCAGTGCTAGTTATGTATATGATGGAGTGGGCCTGCAGGACAGTCCTACTGCCAGCCCACATCAGCACACACACGATTGAATTGCTTCCAAAAAGTCTGCAAATGTGAGTCAAGATGTTATGATATATTGAAAGTGTGGACAATTGCAATGGAAAATGTTCAGAAACCATAGTCGGGCATCTTGGAACAATCTCTTTGCCACGAGAGAACAAAGAATTTCCACGAGTGTCCTCATATTTAACCGCAGTCTGCTGGATGTCGGCTTGACTTGTGTGTCCCCTCTTTCCATCAGCGCTGCCACATCAGCTCCCCTCTCTCTCTCTCTCTCTCTCTCTCTCTCTCTCTCTCTCTCTCTCTCTCTCTCTCTCTCTCTCTCTCTCTCT
>JAPQRN010000016.1:786784-811347 GCA_037367275.1 Coranthus polyacanthus
TGTTTCTCTCTCTCTCTCTCTCTCTCTCTCTCTCTCTCTCTCTCTCTCTCTCTCTCTCTCTCTCTCTCTCTCTCTCTATCGCGCACACACTCACACACAGTTTAAGTGGGACGAACAGTATTTGTGTTAATCATGTCTTGTTGTAATTGCAGTGTCTGGAGTATGATTAATCTGATGTCTTTGTCTTTCTGTAATGAGATTTGACTGTGCCAGAACGACTTTGAGCTTTCCTTTTTGCCTGTGCAGACATACAGACACTCACATACATTTTCACACACACACATGCACAAGCTCTTTCTCTAATAATTAGATTTGTTTAGTGTGGAGTTTGATTGCTGTGAACAGACTGACTTTAAACAGAGCTGTCAGAGCTGGTTTGAAGCTGCCACCGTGCCTCGTTACAGCTTTGCATCGACTGTGTTGCCTCTAGTTTTACAATATAATTGAGTACGAGATGGCCGGCATTGACGTTACACACCGCGTTGCGATCTGCTCAGCTGGAGTTCAGCGGGGGGTTGCGGGATTTGATGTAAACATGTTGTTTAGTCGTGTTGACATTTTCTGTCTCCTCAGTTTTTCAAAGGAACTTTGGGGCTGCAGCCTGGAGATTCAGCTCTGTTTATTAACGGGCTGCACATAGATCTGGACACACAGGACATCTTCAGGTACACACACACAATCATAAATCAAAATAGACAAAAATAAATATACATTATCATGCTGTTAATAAGCTGTCTAACATGTCTGGCATTCTAATTTCAATGTTGTGTCATGCTGTTTCAGCTCCTAAAATCATAGTCAAACATTTATATTTAGATACAAATTCAGTCTATGTTCCAACATTTATTTTAGTTAGAAAATGTATAGCCACATCCTTGTAAGTCAGACCTTTGTAAACTGCTCAGAAAAGTTTTCCCAGCAAGGAGTTGTAGCTTTGAGCAATGAAGAAACAAAAACCTTTATCTCAGTGAGGAGTGTGTTAGTCCCCGTTGTTAGGTTTGACACATTCTGTTGAAACATGTTATTGCTTGATCATAAAATTGTTGTTGTTTTTTTTAATTGAATGTTCAATTTGGATTTGGATTTCAGTTTATTTTTAGTTGGTTGTGTGAGTGCACAAGTGGTTTTATTTTTGAAGAACTGACTAGTTTTAGTTGAGTTTTACTTAAGCTTTAGCATTAATTGAAGTTTTTCATATATTATGAAAGTCTTGATTTATTGAAGCTGAAAAAGGTCAGATGAAAGAATGCATGACATGACATATGATTTACAAAACCATAGTTTATTAAAAGGTCCCATATTGTGCAAAGACATTTTATTCTTGTTCACAATGAACCATTAACGCTGGAGGAGAAACCAAAACCAAGCTGATTTTACCTGCAGTTCTATGTTGTTTTAGTTTATGTTGCATTTTTTACTGTAGTTGTTTTTTTAGTATTCATGTCTTTGAAAACTGATTTTATTTTCATTTCAGTTAACAGAATGATTTTTCTCACTGCTAGTTAGAGTTTGATTTTTTCATCGTTTTCATTAACTGTAATGTTTTGTCTTTCCTCCATGTTCTGCTCTGCTTCAGAAACTCTCCAGTCTCTAAAACTCTCCTACTCTTAACAGTTTTTCACTTTAGGAGCTCATTTAAGAGTTAAGATGCTTTGTGAATAACTTCTTAACTTTACTAAGATCTAGTCTTAACTTTAAAGGGAAATTCTTAGACCAAGCTCATAATTCTTTTCATTTACAATCCAATTTAAATGCACATTTTTGCAGTTAACATTTCATTTTGTGTCATAGTGTAAGTTGATTCAGTTGTGAAGTAGAATTATTACCATTGAACACTAGAACTCACTGTTGTAAACAAACATTGCAAAGGGCAGATTTGACATAAATTGCACCAGTCGAATCTCAAACAGTGGAAAATGCTGTGGAAATAGTGATGAAATCTGACATCTGTGTTATTTTGATCCAGCTGTGTTTCTATAGCTGAATGGAGACCACCACTATGTCAAATAATCGTACATGGCTCAAATAATTGCAATAAGGCGATTATGAAAGTGTAACAGGCCTATTGTACATTTGATTTGAAACAATTTTAGGATCAAAATAGTCACTAAACTGTGCCCCTTTTCCACAAATAAATGAAATGATCTTTGATTGTGATATTCAGAATCAGATACAAAATCATTAACATTGTCACTTGCATATCACACTCACAGTCAACATTTACAACTAGTTAGAAAACACAGTTATAGTTACATCCCAACAAACACAATCACGAGTCAGGTGTATGTAAGGATAATCATTTTATGTTTTTACAGATTTTTACCAAAAAAATACCCAGATATTTTTTATTAGGCAGTTGAGTTTCATTAAATTGTAGCCTCGAGTGCTTCCTCTCTGCAGACATACCTTCATAAACTGTCCAGAAAAGTTGGGAAAAAATGCAATAAACCTTGGTTATGCAGCAAAAAAATAATAAATGCTGCATGCATTCCAAAAGGCATTTTGAAAATCCAATTTATGTGCATATTTTTCTAGTTATTTTTAGTTTTTATTTTAGTTTGATTTCCAACATGTTTAGTATTCTAATATTCAGATTCTGACCCTTTGTCTACGAATGAGGGAAATGATCAGCTTAGTTTGTTGTTGGATTGTTGATGCTGATATTGACCCTTGTATGTACAGTCCCTGGTTGACCTTTGACCTTTGTTACCTGCAGTGTGTTTGAGGTGCTGCGCAGTGAGGCCAGAGTGATGGAGGGTCTGCGCTCCCTGCTCATCGAGACACCTTTCATCCACGACATCCTGAAGCTCAACGTCCAGCCCTCGGAGTCAGATTACGCCGTGGACATCCGCAACCCAGCCATCAGTGTAAGACATGAAATATCTGCACATTTACACATTTCACCTCGTTCTTTGAGAACAAGTGAAAAAGTTTTAAAACAAGTCTAAGTTTTGTGAATTAATTTTTGTAAATGAATCAGCAAATTTAATTTGGTTTTTTTTACAATTTTACAATTAATGTTTTGTTGACTCAAATGTGTTTATCTGTACATCAGTCTTCATTCAAGACAGTCAAAACTGTTGATAGTCTCATAATAGTCGTATTCATGAAGGATCTGTCAGCTGTGGAGCTTGTTCATATATGTCTCCTACTGTCTCTTACTCTACTTGTCTCCTACCAAGATGACAGTGATTTTGGTAACAACTCGCACTACGCTTTATAACATATATATCTTTGGGCCTGCGGGCCATGTTTAGCTCACTCTCCCTCCGTGGCATTTAAAAAGCTCATGCTCATTCACTCTTTGAAAATGCTGTAAACTCCTAACTGTAATGACTACAAAGTGCAAACTTTGTGCAGTTCAAAGTACATAATCTTAGTTTTGTGTCAATGCACAGCACAGTGCTGTTAAACATGTCATGTATGTCTCATCTAGGGTGGAGGTTTTAGTTTGGGCTGGTCTGTTGTTGGGTTGCTCTTCATTTCTCCTCATTCCATTGTTTTAGTGGATTAACAACCTGGAGACGGACCACAGGTACAGCTCGTGGCCCTACAACGTGCAGGAGCTGCTCAGACCCACTTTCCCTGGAGTCATCAGGCAAATCCGCAAGAACTTCCACAATCTGGTTCGTCCACGCATAATTAACCAACCCTTTGTGAATCCAAATGGATCTGTGTCCCTACTAAAAATGCACATGTTTAATGTGTGTGTTGCAGGTGATCATTCTGGACCCGACCCAGGAGAACTCTGCCGAGCTGCTGAGTGTTGCAGAGATGTTTTACTCCAACAACATCCCACTCAGGTTTGTGTTTGGCTCATCAGGGATGTGGTGGACTGCAAACTTTCCAGTAGGCCTGGATGACACAGCCAAAACTGTTATGAGGAATATTTTCATGTTGGTCGATATCAATAATTATCAGGATAAATGTCAAATAAAATATTTTTTTAAGTTTAAAGCCTGATTTGTGGGCCTGTGTGACAGCTGAAGAAACCAGATGGTTATTTGTGTTTTTAAACTCTTCTTTATGGTCAGAACATTCAAAACATCTCTATTTTTTACTGACTCCTCCACCATCAAAACACTGCACACAGCATGTGAGATGAACAGAGCAGTGAAGCACAGAAGAACACTCTGCTTCTCTTTGAATTAGACAGAAGTGGCTGCAGGGCTGGACGATACGGCCAAAAGCGTTATGATAACAATAACTTTCATACCAGTCAATATTCATAATTATCACAATAAATGTTTATGGTTCAAGTTTAAAGGCTGATTTTTGGACCCGAGTGAAAGTTGAAGAAACCAACAAAATGTGACCTGTTGAAAATATGTAAAATGTTTTCTATGGTCAGAACATGATACCAAACAGCAGATCATTTCACAAACCTAGAGGTAGAACATTGAAAACTATTATAATGATAAAGTGTTTGTTTGTCTAAGTGCTCATGAACATTCAAACATTTTCTTTTGTAGCTGACAATGTAAACTAAATAAACCCTTCAAGAAACTACTGTTCATCTAAAAATGGATATATATAAAAATATTGAACATTGATTCCATCAGTGTTTGTACTGTATATTATGAAGAAAACAATACAAGAAAAGATCTGCTTTATTCCACATGGACTCCAAAAGCAAAGAAAAACAAAAGCAGCAGCCTTTTGGGACATGTAGTTAAAATCCATTTTAATTTAAGAGTTTAGTCAGGCACGCTTTGGGAGACCTTTGATACTTCCCTGCATGTGGCATCTAGGGAGGGTCAGTTTGTTTGAATACTGATGAGGCCGACAGCACACGCTGTGCATTTTAACCATCCAATATACATATGGGACTGTGTTTTTCACAGATTTATTTGGTGTGTGTGTTGTAGGATAGGGCTGGTGTTTGTGGTGTCAGATGAGGATGACATAGACGGGATGCAGGATGCAGGTGTGGCTCTGGTCCGGGCTTATAACTACATCTGTGATGAAGTGAACAGTCAGAGTGCATTTGAAGCCATCATGTCGGTGAGTTGACCAAACACAAAGGAAGAACTGACAGTCAGTTTTATCAATTGATTTGACGTCAGTGACCATAAAAAACCTTAGAAGACATGTTTACTTTCTTTTCCCTGTTTGCTGTTGTTCTCACATTTCCCTCCCCTCTCTTTGTTCCCCTTCAGATGTTTAACCGTGTGCCCATCGGTGGACAGCTCAGTGTTGGCGATGTGGTCAAAGTGCTGGAGAAGAGGTTCCCCTATGTGGAGGTCAGCAGCATCCTTGGTACCGACTCCAGCTACGACACCAACAGGAAGGTGAGCAGGGCTGGATAATTAAACATGCTTTACAGATTTCATAAAAGATGTCACATTACATTCCATGACTAACATAATTACAAATATTAGAATCAAAGTAAATGTGCCTATATATAGTGATCAAAAAGCCTGGGACAGAATCAGTTCTATACAAATGCTGTTTAAATAATTGACTCATAGTAATCAGGTCGTCCGTTTACAGTGTTCATTTGAGGTATTTTCATATCTGAAGCTCTTTATAATCATTTTCTGTTAGTGATAACAGAAAATGACAGGCAGCAGATCTCTCCTCTCGGTCCAAATCAAAAGACTAAGTATAAATAGATTAACCTGACACAGTTTCATGCCACTGTGGAAAAAAGCAGCCACTTTTCTAAGCTTCTGTGTGGAGCCACAGTGGAGAGCAGTAGAGCCATGTCTGTTGGTAATTACAGCTGTCGATCACGTGTTTAACCCTCTACCTGTCTGAAAACACCTATGAGCAGCCAAAACCTCCCACCACACTGTAGATTTCCTATAGCCTGAAAACAGAGTCCAGAGAAGGGATAGAATTCTTGTTTCCTGTTAGGCCACTTGAATAACAATATGCTGAAAGGTAATAATGGCATTTTTGCCCATTGATGCCAAAAAATTATTCATGCACTGAAGCTTTAAGTGGATCAGGGGAAGCTTCAAACTGCAACAGTAATGCTGCATTCATATCACCTCATTTAAACTGTAACTACAAGCAGCTGAGTGGAGAAGACTCATGGTACTTGTAATTGTGAGTTGGAGATATCAGGAATTTCTCACAGTTACAGCAATTTACGTGTGTCAACATGTATATACAGAAATGTGCATGTATTGAAATATCCACTACCGACAGTTGAAAGTTAATAAATAAATGTCATTATCACTAATACGAGTATTAGACCTACAGATGGCTGACAAATTAAATGTTTGGTTATTATAATCATCTGCTTACAGAACAGTGTTTCCCAAAGTTTTTCAGCTAGAGACCCAAAAGACAAATCCGGTGTCTCTCTTGGACCCAAACTTCAACGTCAAAATACTGCACACAGCATCTGGGATGAAGAGACCAGTGAAAAAATAATGTTCATCTATTTGAATTAGACAGAAGAGGAAGATGTACTCAGAACCTTTACTCTAGTAAAAGTAGAATTCTAGTAGTACCACAGTGTACAAATACTCCATTACAACTAAAAGTCCTGAATTTAAAATGTTACTTCAGTAAAAATACAGAGGTGTTTTCAGCAAAATGTACTTTAAAGTACAAGTAAAAGTACTCATTCTGCTGAATGACAAGGTGTTGAATTGTAATGGAGTAGAAGTATAAACTACTGTAACATAAAATAGAAATACAGTGGAAACCGCTTATAGTGATCACATCTGTCCAGGTCAAACTGATCACTATAAGCAGACCTTTCATTTGTCAGCTGTCTGTAGGTTTAACACATGGTAAATATAGACAGATGTAGATTGATGTTCTATACTCTACCTGTTACATTTCACATGTCCTGTATTGTGTAACTGTGTGAAATACCTGTTATCTCCGACTCTGAATAACAGGTGTCACAGGTTTTCCCTTGTAGTGGCTTGTAGTTACGGTTCAAATGATATGACATGAACGCAGCATTAGCTTAGACTGTTTCCTCCAGAAGCTTCTCAGTGCAGTATCTTAAACACAAAAAGCCTGTGGAAACTCCAGCTCTGTCAGGCTTGTGGACAACTCCTTTACCGTCATCTGTATAGGAATGATTCTGCCCCAGGGTTTTTGTACGTAAGTACGTTTTGTAAGTACTTGAGTAAATACCCTTAGTTAGATTCCACCATTGGAATGAGGAAAATGAATCATATCATAGCATTTTTATGTATCTTACACTGTCAATTGGCGACCCAATAAAAAAGGTTCCACAACCCATTTTGGGTCCATACTTGTAAGTTTGGGAAAGACAGCCTTACAGTCATCAGTTTCCACTGTATTGTTGTAAAACAAAGATGAAGACACCAGCTTATCAACAGTGAACAAGTAAGTAGCCTGTGAAGTCTAACTTTTATTGATTTTTTTTTTTTATTGTGTACCATGCACTAAGTGCCCAAACCTCATGGGTTTACAAGACAACAAAACAAGTTGCAGTGGTCAAAACATTTCACTACATTTCATTACAAAACCATGGATTGTTTCTTTTGCAGCTTGGTTCCAAACAAAACATTCTGTCTTCTCTCCAAAGCTTAGCAAATAAAATCTGCCACAGAAATCGCTTCCTTCCTGAAGCACAAGTCCAGTTTTTCATAATCACCCAGCCAAAAGAAAGCAACATAATGGAGGACGGTTTTACTAAAGAGTACATCTGGACAATTAAACAAAAAATGAACCTCAGTTTCACTGAGCTCACACAATAAACAAAATCTGCTCTCCTCTGGAGTACCATTAAAACTACTGCTCTCTGCGGCTAAAGAATGTGGGCTGAATGCTGTGCACATGGGGATCTTTGTCTTTTGTTTACAGTAGACCTCACATACTGTAGTTATTTTTTAATCAGACAAGTTGGTCATTTTCAACAGTCTATTTTTCTCTGTACTAGGGACACATGATGCAGATTGTGTTAATGTAAGCAACACAATATATCGTGGGGTTTTTAACCAGATTTTAGGCATTCTGTCATAGTTTGAAGCACACACCACTGTATGCATAACATCTGAGTAAAAAATGTCAAATGTCTGAAGATCTAAATGTTGGGGATTTAAACACAACCCAAAATTAACCACTGTCATTATAAAAGTAAAACTGTTAACTGTTAAACATTTATAATGATTTAAAAAATCAATACAGTATCACAAAACATAACATTGCGATATTCAGGCGTATCAATATTTTCTTACACACCTTCTCTATACATGAGACACGTTTTGTGCCTAGTCCTGAATATCACAGAGTTTTTCCACCTGTTGTGGAAAATAAATGACAACCCGTTCAAATTAATAAGGATTTCCACTCATTAATGGTCCAGTTTGTAAGATTTACATGGATTTCTGGGGATCTAATTGTAGAAATGTAGTATAATATTCATAATTATGTTTTCATTAGTGTATAATTTGTCAATATGATATTTGTCAATTTAAAACAGAATTTTACAAGTCAAGAAAGTGGCCGTTTGTTGTAAAGATAGTAAAGTAACATCTAGTTTAGTGTGAAACATCTCAGTGGACTGCATCTCATCTCACATGGTACACGTCACCAACACCAACACACCCGTTACCTCGACATATTTCACCTCGTTCTTCAAGAGGGAGGTGAAAAAGTGTTAAAAGAGGTGAAAATCACTCCAAGTCTGGTCATGTTGAAACTGCAGAGTCGTCTTCAGCAGCTCTGAGCAGCTTGTGGAGGAGAAAGTTGACGTCACATCATGTCCCTGGCTGTGTAGTCTTTATATTCATGTATTTTCACAGTTTGATACTTTGACAGTTTTAAACTGACAAGCATCATATGTGTAAATGATGGCATGATTCAAACAGAATCAAAAACTTGTCTCTCGCTAATAACTAATACAATTTTTTCCCAAAGTTAGGTCCCATGGGTAACAACTGGAAGGGGCAGGACTTTGCTTCTCTATAACAATATAGCAAATGCTGGTACATTATGGTGGTTTGGTACACCTTGTGAAATAACTTTAGTCAAATTTTGAAATGAAAGGCTGTATATGTTGTGTCCTCCTGCTTAAAATCAAACCTCTTATCAAACCTCAAATCTTATTCTCACTGTATATTAATATTGTGAATGCCTGACACAAATGACAGTAACGTCTCTGCATGCATCCTGTTCCAGGAAGGACGTGCGTACTATGCTCAGACAGGAGTGGGCCCACTGCCTGTGGTCATGTACAACGGCATACCTTACCAACGTGAACACCTGGACCCTGACGAACTGGAAACAGTCACCATGCAGAAGATCCTGGAGACCACCACGTTCTACCAGAGAGCCGTCTACCTGGTTAGTGACTGTGCTGCACAGACAGGCACATGCTGTAGTCTCACTGTTTCATCACAGTATAATAGAGGCATCAATATGTCTGTAATTTGAGAAAAAAGAACAGTGCACTTTTTTAACAACATACCCTCTAAGTGAGAATACCAGTGGGGATTTTCTTTGGTGTTGTTTGATTTTATTTTGCTCTAAGAAAAACAAAAAATGAAAAGTAAATGAGCAGCAATTTACTTTTCATTTTCATCTCTTAATTACATCAGGGATTTTTGTGCATTTCTTAAGGTCAGGTATGGATAAGAGTTGTTTTTTTCAGTGCCTAGGCTTGCAGCACTAGTAGTGATAAAATAAATGTGTTAGGTGGGATCTTTTAAAGCATGCCATCTGCTGTTCTTTCTTCTTTTAATATCATTCCAGCTCTCGGATGAGCTGAATTTTTTGAATTGGTTCTTTCTTTGTGCATCGAGGCACTTTTTAATGGCCTTTAAACACCGTGAGCAGTATTCAGTTCGACTGCTATATTATCAGCTCAGGTGTGAACACTCCTGTTTTCTCCTGTTCAGTGTTAAATCCAAATGATTCAGTCAATGCAGTTCAGTTTCAGTTAGTGCAGTGGAAAAGCTGTAAACATTTCTTCACAGTGACCGTGGGGATGAAAAGCCTGCAGCTGTGTCCCTCCTGCTTCTCCGTCTGCAGTAAAGTGAAGAATTAAGCCTTTAAGGGTATGAATGTGTGTTTGTGTGGCTTGCAGGGGGAGCTGGCTACAGATCATGACGTCGTGGACTTCATCATGAACCAGCCCAACGTTGTTCCACGCATCAACCCCCGAGTGCTGTCCACCAGCAGAACATACCTGGACCTGTCTGACACCAGTAAGTACTTCCTGATTTACGGTTTATTAATCACTGTCCATACAATGTAAGATAGTCAAAGTAATAAATACCAGAATAAATAAATATGGAAATAATCATTAAACTAACAGGGAAAAGAGGAGCATTTTTTTAATTTTTAGATGTGTTCATGGCGCATCACTGTAAGAAGGTACATCTGTCCATTGGTTGATTAAATAAGAATTAAATGGATAATTCAACAGGTAAATCAGCTTCCTCAAAATAGAGAAAATGTCAGAAAATGTCAAAACTGTAATAACTGACGCATAGTCTGTGCATCAGTATGTAATACAATTTGAAGCGAAGCAATGAATTATCCTTACTGTTTTATGGTTCTGTTGTAATGTATTTTACTCTCCCAACTGAACCGCAACTCATTTTGGGACCTGAACCCAAGTTTGTGAAAAGCAGGACAAAACAATTCATTGACTGATCATTTTCTAGTAATAATGTTTCTTTGTCTTTTTGCAGACAACCACTTTGTAGACGATTATGCTCGTTTTTCGACTCTGGACATCAAGGAGAAGAGCACGGCTGTAGCCAACAGTATGAGCTACATGACTAAGAAAGGTACGACTGCCTCCGAGCTCAAACACTAAATGGAAGAGAATGTTTTGTGTTTGTGGAGTAAAGATAACTTCAAACCTAAAACTCTCTCCTCATGGATTCTCCTTTTCTGCCCTCTCTCCCTCTCCCTCCTCCTCGTCCTCGTTGTTATTCATGTGGTTTTAACATTTCCCTGCCTCAGGGATGACCAGCACCAACAGGCATGGTAATCACCCTTCTCCTCCACATTACTCCTTCTCCTTCTCCCCCTCACTTTGCTCTTTTCTCTGTTTCCGTCGGTGTTTGTGAATCCACCACTACTGTTCCATCTGTGTTGCATTTCTCCGAGGACACAAGTGACTAATTACGCATGTGATGACTCTGTTAGTGTCTCAAGTAGCAGCACTACACAGTAATGTTACACAATGGAACTGCTCACTAAGGTGTAAAATTGTTTTTTTCTCAGAGCATGAAGGTAGATTTTTCACGTTTGTTGTAGCTGCATGGACAATGAGATGCTAGAAATCTGATTTAACATTAAGAACTAACAAAAGTGTGAAGGTTATGATAAAGAAGAAAGAGTTGATGTAGAACAAATATTAGCTACAAATCTTTTTTCATGCTACATTTGTTTCTTTCAGCCATGGTGCATCTATATTTTTTGTCCCATTTACCAAACTTCGTTTTAGCTCTAACTTGTCCTCATAAATTGCTATGTCATTGGGATTTTCTAGATGATGGCTACATCCGTCCAGTGACCTTCTGGGTGGTCGGAGACTTTGACAAGCCTTCAGGACGGCAGCTCCTTTACGATGCCATCAGACACATGGTACTAACTTCACTTTTTCCACTACTGACTTGATTTTTACTTTTTGATTTGATTTTAGCCTTTTTTTGACAAATCTCAGTGATTTAAAAAAAAAAAAAAGTAAATATTGCAAATTAATGGTAAATTATGAATATTTGTGTAAAGAAAAAATAAATAGAATGAAATGAAATGAATGAAATTGACTCATACACTGCATGTCTGCAAGACAACACGCAGGGCCTGGTCAGACCTGGCATTCAGATGTGTCCTGAGTGATCCAGGAGTGCACACTGAGGACAGATTGAGACTAGATCACTCAGATCTCATTCAGAGGTGGTCTGAGACACACATTCTTTTAGAAGAGTGAATGCAAATATGTCCTGGGATGGATTGAAGGACTGAATACTGATGTCCTCTGTGTGAGAGTCATCGCTCCAACATCGCCTTATTGAAGTGTTTTAAAGATGCATGACATTTTCAAAAAGCCCTCAAAGATACATTAGGAGTACTTCATATGTGTGCTGCTGCCTGATACACTGGAACAATGCTCCAACACTTTTTTTTTCTTTTCTCTGATTAAGGAAATAAAATATCTGCAGTTCACATAATCTGATAATTCATAAACAAGTGCTTGAAGATTCAATCATCATTAAAGAATATGTCATGCAAAATAACCAATAAAAACAAATAGAATGGTCAAAGGTTATATCGACTAGTCTTTGAGCCGCACAGTGAATTAAATATGCAAAGAAACATTACAAAGCTGGTTTGTTAAACTTTAAATGACAGCTTGCATTATGTTTTAGGCTATAGTTGAGCTTGTTTATTTGCAAACAATACTGTGCAAAAGTCTTTGTCCATCCATAGATTTGTTGTTTTAGCAGGTTATAATGACCATACATATGCATGTCTCAGTCTGTCAAGGGAACAGAGGTCGAACTAAATACTGTCTTGCACCTGTAGAAGACTTTTAGATGTGATTTTTTTCATGTTTTCTTTATACTGTGCACATATTTCATGTATTTTCTTTTTGTACCTTCATGAAGAGACTGAGAAATAAATATGTCTGCTCAACACAGCCCTGTAAAAACCACACAGCTAAAGGTGGAAGAAGACTTTTGTGTAGCACTGTATAGAGCAGGGAAGTGAGATCTAATCAGAAGTGATCACTTGAGATGCATTTCGACACACATTTTAATACCAGGTGTGAACAGACAAACTTACATCTCGACACATGGGATCGGATCATTCAGGAAGCATGTCGATGCCAGTTCTGAACATGGCCTGTGTGTGCGTGCGTGCGTGCGTGCGTGCGTGCGTGCGTGCGTGCGTGCGTGCGCCAACCATGCTCTTTACACCCAGGTGTATACTGTTGTGTGATATTTGACCCAAAGCCCTCTGGCAGAAAGGCTTTCTAACATGTAGTTAACTTTGTGAAAGGGTCCATTTTAACCCAAACCACAATGTTTTCATAAAACCTAATCAAGTATAAAACAAGCAAACAAACAAATAAAACAAGCCAAAAACAAAAAAGTGTGTAAATAGCTAAATAGTTGCTGTACATCTGGGTGCAAATAGATACTCAGTTAAAATAAATCGCATTAGGCTGGGGGAAATTAAATTCAGCAGTTCTTTTTATATTTCATGACATTTTAATTACCAAAATATTCAGCAGACTGATACTGAAAATAATCAATAAGTGCAGCCCTAATAAGGATAATGTGGAAATGAACAGCTCACCGTCTCTTAAAGTGTCCCTTACATACAGTTTGAATGTGTCATTAAAAAGAAAACACCTTGAGCGGCACATCTGAAGCTCAGTACAGAGCTGAGGTGCCGTTAAGTGCTCCGTTTGGTCGAGATCAGCTGTTTTGCTCTTTTACCCTCAAAGCATGTCCTCCTGTAACCTGTTTCTGTCTTGACCTCAGAAAACCAGCAACAATGTCAGACTGGGGATGATCAACAACCCATCGAGCGGTCCGTCTGCAGAGACGAGCCGCGTGACGAGGGCAATCTGGGCCGCCATGCAGACGCAATCTGCCAACAACGCTAAGAACTTCATCACCAAGATGGCCAAAGAGGAGACAGCTACAGCTCTGGAGAAGGGAGCTGATGCCGGGGACTTCGCTGTTGGGGTGAGGAGGAAGGACAGGATAAATACAAAACTTATGCTACAGGGTTTCAAAATGAGCCTGTTTTCTTCTTTTGTTCTTGAAATGTCTGTATGTTCTTCTGTCCTCATTTTTCTTCTTAATTTTCTGCCATCAGCTGCCAACAAGTTCTCTGTTTTTCCTTCAGGGTATGGATGTGTCATTGTTCAAGAGTGCATATGAGGGGCCCAAATTTGACTTCCTGCTCTCCCACGCTGCGTACTGCAGAGACGTGCTCAAACTAAAGAAAGGACAGAGAGCAGTGATCAGCAATGGAAGAGTGAGTCACAGTGTTTCTCTCACTGTTTACAGAGGCTAAAGTTGTACATAAAATATAGGTACATCATAAGAAATGTATGTGCATATGAATAAATGAATGTCTCAGTTTGTCTGACAAATCGATACATGTGTTTCTGTTTGTACAGATCATAGGTCCACTGGAGGAGGAAGAGGTGTTTAACCAGGATGACTTCCTTCTTTTGGAAAGTATCATCCTGAAGACATCTGGAGAGCGAATCAAAAGCAAAGTCCAGCAGTTTGGAATCGAGGAGGACAGGTTATTTCTTTTGTATTCATTACATTTGTGCATTTTTACAATCCCACTCTCACCATGTGCTGTTTTCAGATTGTGTTGAGTCATTTTATGTGTTTGTGTGTGTTGTTTTTTTCTGTCTGTTTGTATCTGTCTTTTTTGTCCTCAGGGCCAGTGACCTTGTAATGAAGGTGGATGCCCTTCTCTCTTCTCAGCCCAAAGGAGATGCCAGAGTAGAGTACGGCTTTGCCGATGACCGCTACAGGTACAGGTTTTACTTGCACATGATTTGGACAACAAAACATCTGTCATTTCATATGCAGACTCTGTGGGCTGAATGATTGGGGAAAAAAATCAATGTATTTTGCTCTTGTTGGACCATCTTGGACCAAAAATAAATCAACATTTCCTGCCAGTTGGTCTTTAAAAATTGCATATAAATAAAAATCTAACTGAGAGGCAGGAGATCGACAAGTGGATATGCTGTGGTGAAGAGGGAGCTGATGATTCCCAGTCAATCTACATGCCTCCACTCACCACGAGCTGTGGGTGGTGACCAAAAGAACGAGATCACAGATACAAGCATCAGAAAGAAGTTTTCTCTGAACGGTGTCAGGAGCCTGTATTACGAAGCAAGGTTAACAGACCCAGGATGTCTTTCTGTTTCCCAGTTTGACAAAACAGACATTCACAGTCACAGTTAGATCAACCCAGGGTTTCTGACTCTAGTTATGAGCGCGTTCACATGAACGGGTGAAGTTGGTGCCAGGTGGCCTATCATAAACATGGACAGGTCAGCACAGCAGCTGCAGCCGAAGCTGACGATAAATTGTCCATTGTGGGAATGTGTACATTACTATTCTGATCAGTATCACACATATTAAGGCACTATGCTCTAATTATCATTATGTATTCTGTTAAATGACCATGGTGATTAAATGTATTCATATGGTGTGAAAGACAGTTGAGCCTTATTCTTTCAGCTCAACTTTGGTGCTGTTAAACAGTCTTTTAGCAAGTAAAAGGTCTGTTCTTCAGAGACCCTCTCACTGTCTGATTTTTTTCCGTCCTTTTTTCCTCCTGCACCAAGGTCTGTGGGATCTTCTAGGAGAATTTTAGAAGTGTAAAAACGTGTTTTTATACGTTTTGATCCCATAACCTGCCTCAGAACAGGTTAGGTTTGCAGGGTAAGTAACCATGGTGATTTACCCTGGCCAGAGGTAAACTACATTTTAATCCTGCTTCATGATACAGGCCGCTGGTGTCCTACTTAGAGATAGAGGGGTTCGTCATTTGGAAGGGAGACACTGCTCCTCCAGATTGAGAGGAGCCCGGTGAGGTGTTTCAGACATGTTCATGTCCACACACTCGGCTGCCTTGGGTATACCTCAGTATCACATTGAAAGAGCTGGGGAGGGGAAGGAATGTATGGATGGATGGATAAAACTCAACTTTACATTATGTAATTGCTGATTTGTCTCTTCTTTTGGCAGTGCTGTCAAGATCCGTCCAAAAGAGGGAGACGTGTACTTTGATGTTGTTGCCGTGGTGGATCCTGTAACCAGAGATGCACAGAAACTGGCTCCTCTCCTCTTGGTAGGTTCAGAGTGATCTGTCCATTTGATTTGATGTCACTGTATCTCTCTGTTCACAGTGTTTGTGTGTCTGTCTTGACCTCTCTTAACACCTGTCCCCTCACCGTTCTCAGGTTCTGAAGCAGCTGGTAAACGTCAACTTAAGAGTCTTCATGAACTGCCAGTCCAAACTGTCAGAAATGCCTCTCAAGAGGTGAGGACACAACCTGTTACACCAGGATGCCTGCAAAAACTATATGTCCTTTACTCTTGTCTCTCTGCTCTTTTCCTTTATGATGAATAAAACCTAACATATTTTAGCAAACTACTATTTCAAAGGGTTTTTTTACTCTAATCACCTCTGTGTAGGTATTCTGCAACTTTATCTTCATCAGTAAAAAACTAAATATTATTATTATTATTATAAAATATTTTTTATATGCTTCATGATCTGAAAGCATCTACTAAATGGCATGAAAATGTTTTTACTAGATGCTATTTGTCACTTCCTGTGTTCTCCCTCAGTTTTTACCGCTACGTGTTGGAGCCAGAGGTGGTCTTCCAGACAGACGCTAGCTTCTCTCCTGGCCCCATGGCCAAGTTCCTGGACATGCCTCAGTCCCCACTCTTCACCCTGAACCTGAACACTCCAGAGAGCTGGATGGTGGAGTCAGTGCACACACGATACGACCTGGACAACATCTACCTGCAGGAGGTACACATACACATGGCTGTGTGTGGGTTCAGGATCAGGAGCACAGGCAGGAGAATATTTAAAAGTGCAGAAGTTTGGCTGATGATGCAGGTCCACAGTTCACTTTTATAAACATTAGGCAGTAGAAGTCATTAATTAGTCATTAATTAGTACATATGAATGCACACATTACAATGTTTCCTCAAGGATCTTTTTCATCAACGAGGGGTAAGGGTTTTGTTGTACGCGGTGGCTTAATACACGCCAGTAATTTCAAATTAAATATTATAAAATAATCATCTCTCAAATTAGATAATTGCCATTGTTGTTTTAATTTGAATACAATTATCAATTAAATGTAAATTAGTTTTAAACATTTTAATTAATTACTTTCATGACTAAAATGATTGGATTTAAATAATTAGAATTGAAATAATACCAGTAATTATTAAAGGTAAACTGGCTCCTCCTCTCCACTCAGTGAACGAGGGAAGGAGGGAGAGCGGTGGTCGAGCGAGCAATGGATTGAATGAGGAGACT
This sequence comes from Coranthus polyacanthus, assembly GCA_037367275.1. Classification (NCBI taxonomy): domain Eukaryota; kingdom Metazoa; phylum Chordata; class Actinopteri; order Kurtiformes; family Apogonidae; genus Coranthus; species Coranthus polyacanthus. The sequence goes on from JAPQRN010000016.1 coordinate 803,792, forward strand.
GAGCAAGCCATGTAGCAAGAAAAAAAAGCAGTGAAATAGAAAAATAAAACATTATTTCCTGATACTGTTACAGCAGTTATATTCTATAAACACACCCATACCTTTTGCAAAACAAACAAAACACAATTTCCTCATTTCTGTTGTGTGTGTCACTGACAGATCTGTTACAGGTGAAGACTCAGAGGTCTATTTGTATGTGATTTGTTTCTCAGACTGAACTGCACCACACTAAGAGTAGTACAGTGGGTGAGAAGGGCTGGATGAACTGTAGTCGCTTCTTTTTCTATATTGTTCCGCCCCCACATGCTGTTATTGATTGGCTGGAGATACAAACTCACTGCCTGAAGGTCGACACCCAGAAATGTACCTGTTGGCAAAATGTAGATTATCCAAACTCACTCTAATAATCATGTTCCTACATAAAACCCACTGCTGCACAGGGACACATCTATACTGCTGACCTTTAGATTTACCAACAATGCCTTCAATTTGGTTATAAATTTCTTGAAAACTTGTTGAAAAGCATTACATTGAAGTGTCTGATAACCTGTAGACACCCTGTGAATGTTTAAGTGTGTAGTTTAATGAACAGAACTGATTGCAGGAAAGACTTTTTCATTTTTCTGTTTTCTGGAAGCTTTTTGCTGCTCTTCACATAGACCTCGGTCTGGTTTCGAAACCACTGTTGATGCATCTTTACATTGATTTTGAGCTGTAAGTTAAAGTAAACTTGTGTTGACTCGCGTCCCTCCTGATTGCAGGTGGAGAATATTGTAGCAGCAGAATATGAGCTGGAGCACCTCTTGCTGGAAGGTCATTGTTTTGATGTGAGCTCAGGCCAGCCGCCACGTGGTCTCCAGTTCACCCTGGGAACCGCATCCGACCCGGTCATCGTGGATACCATCGTCATGGCAAACCTGGTTAGTTTCAATTTAAGTCGTCCTTTCTTTTTGATGGAGCCTAAAGTTGTGAAAACATCAACTACTTTGTTATTATTTCTGTTAGGGCACAAAGTTTCTTATGTGTGGATGTTTAGATATTCTCTGTAAACACTGTACATCTCCTGTGTTGTGTACTGTAGGGATACTTTCAGCTGAAGGCAAACCCCGGTGCCTGGATCCTGAAGCTGAGAAAAGGGCGCTCTGATGAAATCTACAAGATCTACAGGTAACAAACTGACCTGTGGTCAAAGGACTCTGGGATTCAAAAGAAAACTTGTTGAAAATGTCCTGTTCTGTTTGTTTTTCTCCGTTTTAGTCACGATGGCACAGACTCTCCTGCAGACTCTGATGACATCATTGTCGTACTGAACAACTTCAAGAGCAGGATCATTAAAGTCAAGGTCAGTTCACCTGTGATGAAGTGATGACTGTCAGAAATGTGTCTGTGAGTGGCAGCATTTCCACTCTCCTCACTCTGCTGCTTTCCTTTTACATTTCAATGAGCCGAGAGCCACGCAGAACGTATAAAATATGTACATAAATTACATGGGTGCAATTATACATTTCATGGATGTGGCCACATGCAGAAGCTCTTATGAACTACAAACAAGATGGAATTCCTCAATTCTCCCCAACACGCCTGTAGAATATGACTTCTGGAAAGTGAAGGAGGACAGAAATAAACAAATCATGTGTTAAAATAAAGTGATGAAATGGACCGAAAATTTCATTACTGCACTTTCAGGAGTTTTCCAGGTGTTTGTACTTTACTGGAGTATTTCTTTTTCAAATATTTCCTTTTATTCCCTATGTTTTAACATCTGTACTTTCTATCTAAATTTGCTGAACCCACTCATTACTTTAGTTTTAATGCATTTTTGGCGAATTATCCATTATTTTTATTTTGCATCATTGCGTGACTTCACCACATCAAGACTGATTTCAACCTAAACAGATGGAACAATAACACGTAGAAAAGATGATCCCTTGGGGAATCCATCAGTGAGTATCACACACGACCAACACACTAGACAAAAATGATATAAAAAGCATAACAGGATAGATAATAATAGATAAAAGGAAACTGGAAGGAGAGAGAAGATGTGATGATGTTTTGACATCTGATGCTGACATTGAAAAGTGATTTGCACATTGGAGTAATTTTGTGGGGGCTGGAGTAATATGTCATCCTCTCATGCCTCTTGTTTTTGTTCAGTATATTCAGTATATAGTTTTTGTTTATGAATGATCTGAAAAAATGATTAAATTGCAAAATCTGCAGTATGGTGGCTCAGTGGTCAGCGCTGTCTCCTCACAGCAAGAAGGTTCAGGGTTCAATTCCCTTTTCTTTCCCTTTGTTTCCTCCATTTCGAACTCCGCTCGTTCCTGTGTTTGCATGTTCTCCCCATGTTGCGCGGGTTTCCTCCCAGTCCTCTGGTTTCCACTGTCATAAAAAACACGTATGCTAAGTTAATTCTCCTACCATTGCCCTTGACCAAAGTGCTGGTTTGGATCTGGAGTCGGTCCCTGTGCACCGTACGGTGTTAGAATGGGTTCAATGCAGAGAGTCAGTTAGATTACTGCTTCTTCAAAGGACCTTTCAGAAATTCAAATTCCTGTTTGTTTGTTGTAATATATTAATTGTCAATATGTATCTCCAGTCACTGCCTACCAGTGGTGCTTTTTGTTATTTAAAGCCATTGGTATATATCAAATAATGCACATCAACACCTTTGAAAGTGTATTTTTTTGTTATTGTTGTTATTTGTTGATATTGCACATACATGGTGTATTGAATTAATAAAGAAAACTAAGAAAAATCATGAATCACCTGTAACATCGAGAAGAAACATCTAGATTTCATTTTTTGCCGATATCACCCAGCCCTAGTCCATTGTTTTTAATTTAATGTGAAGTTAGAATGGTTTAATAGCCTTTACATTATATTAATATGACATGAGTTTCAGTTCACTTTACAGCCTCTAGAAATGTCCTTCAAAGCCTGACTTTTCTACTATGAGGATGTTTCAGAGCCTGGACTTTTTACCTTTTCCTGCAGTAAAGAATTGGAATCAGTACTTCTACTTTTCTTTTTGTACATACAAAAAGAATGTACAAAAAGAAAAGGGGTGTTCTAAAACTTTTGATGGTCAAAAAGAACACCCCAATTTTTCCAGTTTTTCATTGAAAATTATGCAGTTTAATGTCTCATTGCACTCTGAAATGAAAGCATAGTACAAATAAGCAATTGGAGTTAAAAAAGAAATCATGGAATCAATTTATAGACCAAAATATATTCTAAACTTTTGATTCATCAATGTAGCAGATATAAAAGCTGAACACACGTGGCATTCTTTCTTTCTGGAGACTGTGCTGGCGACTCCCATGTTTTCAAGCTTACCATCTTGTTCTTTTTTCCTGAGGTAGTGCTGGCATAGCTTGGACTTATGTTTTGGGTCATTATCTTGCTGTAGGATGAACCCCTGACCAACTAGTCGGATACCAGAGGGTATTGCATGGCGCTGCAGAATGCTGTGGTAGCCGTTTTGGTTCAGGGTGCCTCTCACTCTGTACAAGTCACCAACCCTGGATCCAGCAAAACAGCCCCAGACCATCACACTTCCTCCTCCATGTTTGACAGTTGAAGCCACACACTTTGGAACCATCCTTTCGCCTACTCGACACCGTACAAAGATCCTGCGTGATCAACCGAAGATTTCGGTTTGGACTAGTGAAGACTGGATTTCTTCCAGTCTTCACTAGTCCAATGGCAGTGTTTCTTGGCCCAGGCAAGCCTCTTTGTCTTATTCTGACATCTTAGCAATGGCTTTCTTGCTGCAATTAATCCTGTCAAACCTGCAGCTCAAAGTCTTCTCTTCACAGTTGAAACTGAGACTTGCTTACTACGACCACTATTAAGCTGTGCTTGAAGCTGTTGTCCTGTGAGCCGCCTATCACGCAAGCTGTTAACTCTCAGAAACTTGTCCTCTGATTCAGTTGTGTCTCTGGGTCTGCCAGACCTCTTCCTGTCAGAGTTTGCCCCAGTTTCTGACTTCCTTTTGATGGTGAAGTAAACTATACTCACTGACACCTTGACTCTCTTAATGACGTTTTCCCATTGCGTCTCCATCTTCTGCTATGGTTTAAAAACACCTGAGTGTTTATCTGTGTTCTAGTGATCAGTGCCAGGCTCTTCTTCTTTATAAGGTGTATGTGTGTAATTAAAGTATTATTAGCCTTATACTATATTAGTGGCATAAAATTGATTTTAAAAAGGCAATGCAACTGTTAATTTGTATGACAATCATCAACTTTCAATCATTAACACTGCACAAATTAGCATCTTGTGAGTTAAAAACCAACAGACACAACAGTCATTTTTTCAAGTGATGCAGTTAATTGAGCTTCGTCACTGCTGATCAGTCACAGAAAGTCACAAAATCTCGTCTTGGTCACCAAAAAGTTCTCAACTAATTCCCAAGTTTCCTTCTTTTGATTTATGTTTTAAGTTTATGTTCAAAGGGTAGAAGAATCTTTATTTTGAAATCTGCCAGATGTACGACCTTCCAGCCTTTTTTCTCACTGATGGGTTGTGTTCATCAGGTCCAGAAGAAACCAGACAAGTTCAATGAGGAGCTGCTGAGTGATGGCACAGAGGAGAATGACACAGGCTTCTGGAAGTCTCTGACCAGGTACACACTATGTTCAAACCTGCCCCAACACTGAAAAGAATTAGAATAGAGTGAATAAAACAGTCAAACTAAGTAACAAACACCACAGTTTATCATGATAGGAAAGGCATCCATTGAAATATGGTCCAATGCTCCTCCTATCAGTTGTATTTTCATTTTCTGATCAGTTGTTAATCAGTTATATGATGACAATTAGTCAGATTCCCTGTGTTTATACAACTTTAACACAGAAGTATGAAGTTCTCCTTTTGATAACAGCATTTGGGCTTTGAGAGTGATGTCTGAGGAAAATTGCTATCAGGTGAATATTGTCTTTAAACATTGTTAAATACCTATGGCATCAGTTTTTAATCAAATGTCGAGAGAGCAAGAAAACATGCTCACGAGCAATGTACATGATTTCATGCACGCAGATATTCAGTGCCCAGGTTCTGAGGTGTGACCAATCATAAGAGGGCCTGTGCTTCCTTTGGGTTCCGCCCCCAAATTGTGAAAGGTCAGATCAACTCAAGCGAACAGAATTCAGCTTCACAAGCAGAGCAGACCTGTGCACCTTCTGCTGCACTCATGAAGACCAGACTCAGTCATGTGTGGTGGATGTTTTGTGCGCGTGGTGTTCTTTACCCTCTGGATGTGTTTTATTTCTCGCTTGCAGCTCTCGGTTGTTCAATTTGATTGGGCATTTAATATCTGCACGCATGAAATCATGTAAGTTGCCCACGTGTTTTCTTGCTCTTGACATTTGATAGAGATCTGATGCCATAATATACACTCAACATTAATGCTACAAACAACTGATGCTGCAACATTCTCTGTAAAATACCATATTTAAACCAGTACTGTGTCCATTTTAAATGAATATTTGATATGTCAACATTTCAAATCCAATGTCAGCCAAAATTTATTTTGAAAAAATCCAAAAAGTTTCAGGACGTTTCAAACATTGAGTAAATAAACTCCTTATTCAGAACGCTGCAGCCGAGTATTAACCCAAACCAACCACGTCTTTCTTCTTTGAACTTTTCTTCACTGGGTCTGAGTAAGTTGAAGAGTTTGATTTGAAAATCCTAGTGATGGTTTTTAAATCTAGGATGGGTTTAGCTCTGTCCTACATCACTGACATGCTCACCGTAATCCAGTAAAGGTCACCTCACTCCACTGAGAACAAACTCTAAATCGGCTTATGGCACCTTCAGTCATGATGGTCCCACTGTGGACATATCTACCACATCAACTAAGGTCTGCGACAGCAGTGTCAGCAGGTCTTTTTCACAAGCTTTTGGTTAGGTTCACATTGTGTGGGTAGTAGGTTACGACTGATAAAGATAATATAGCTTATGTTTTTATCTTTATCAATCGTAAGGTCTGGATTTATGAGCATTTAGGGTGATCTAATGGCTGACATGGACTTCACTTGTTTAGTGATTATTAGTGACAAACTTAATGTAAAACATGGAAAAAGAAAGTCTTATTTTTTTTACGTTTTTGTATTTTTTATGCTAGTTTGTTGTGTATGTTTGAGTTGGAAAGAATGCACATTTCAAAATGAGTAATCTGTGCATTTTCCTTGTTATGTATGTGTGTGTTATGTAAGTAAGCAGACTCAAATCACAAAGAGCCACTTTTTACCAAATCGTGCTGATCTATTATGTGATCATTTTTGTCTTGGTATATGTTTTTGTTATGACATGTAGTTGTCATATTCTTTTATTTTGAAGTACATTGAGCCTACACTTGTCTTATGAAATGTACTATATATATAAATACACTTGACTCGACTACCAGTGTATGCTCCTTTTGTTGCGTACCTGCCTGCAGTAATAAAACTTCCTGTCGTCTGTTTTTGTCGAACCTTTCAGAGGATTCACAGGTGGAGGGAAGACAGAGGAGCCAAAGCAAGACAAGGATGATGTGATCAACATTTTCTCTGTAGCCTCGGGACATCTTTATGAGCGGTTCCTCAGGTGAGTCACTGATGGAAGACGAGTGTCGAGTCCCCGGTTCTTATGTGAACAGACTGCATTGATTTTAGTCGCTTTGTTCTCTCAGTGCTGTTGCCAGGCGTCCTTTTAATTCTCCATCTTCTTCAGGATCATGATGCTGTCAGTTCTGAAGAACACCAAAACCCCCGTCAAGTTCTGGTTCCTCAAGAACTACCTGTCCCCGACTTTCAAGGTGGGATTTCTCCTCTGGTGTTAGTTTCAGAATCGGTCGACATTTCAGCAGTCAAGCAGAGATTTTCCATGACAGCTGCCGCTTTTTCTCTGAACTTTAGACAGGAGCTCTGAGAATCACAGTGAAACATAGTGCACAGATGAGATTTGTACCATCTGAGTAGAGGAAAATGTCCTGATAAATGTGGAGAGTTTTCTACACTTCCTGTTCAGTCATCAGCCAGAATTATTCTTGTCTGCCTTTAGTGTTAGAGCCTCATTATCGTGCAGTTGTCATCGTGTATATATGTGTGTTTTGTTTGCATTGGAGTTGATTGTGTTGGTTCCACATGCTGCAGCAGTAGTCCACATGTCCATGTTGTATGTGTGTCCACTGAACAGGAGTTCATCCCCCGCATGGCGAAGGAGTACGGCTTCCAGTACGAGCTGGTTCAGTACAAGTGGCCTCGCTGGTTACACCAACAGACCGAGAAGCAGAGGATCATCTGGGGCTACAAGATCCTGTTCCTTGACGTGCTGTTCCCTCTGGCTGTCGACAAGATCCTGTTTGTAGACGCAGACCAGGTCAGGATGGTTGTCATTCACCTTGACTGTTTTTCTATACATAAAATACAGTACGTACTCACTTTAACTTTTCTGAAACCATTAGTTCTTTGTCAAAGAATCATCTTTATATTCAATTCAATTTTATTTATATAGCCCAATATCACAAATCAAGATTTGCCTCAAAGGGCTTTACAGTCCGTACA
>JAPQRN010000016.1:811447-825689 GCA_037367275.1 Coranthus polyacanthus
CTGTGCTATGGTGTTGTCTAAACCCTGACTGAAACTCTTCAAATAGGTCATTCGCATGAAGGTGGTGGCGTAACTGAAATTATTTCCTTAACTTGTTGGCATTTAAGTTCTCAGTGATATATTTCTTTTGAGTTTTTTTTAAAAACTGATCTCGTAGTTTCACTCTAGAGGTTCATTGTCGCTTTCTGAATGAAGACTTATTTTTCCTATAAATACCAAAAAAAAAAAAAAATTAACTTAAGCATACTGTACCAGTGATTAATGTTCCAGCCATAGAAATAAGATGTTATTTTGAATTTATTTATTTACAGTTATTGCCATTATTGGTTGCACCAAATTATATTTCAAATGAAATGGACATCATCGGACAAAGTTTGGTATTATAAATACAAATACTTTGAAATTTTGTACACGACTTCAAGACACTTTGGAAATCATGCAAACATAGGGCAGATAATCCATTTGAACAGACTTAATGTAATTTCAAAGGTTTTTTTCCAAACAGAACTTTTGTTGCATCACATGATATTTTGACACCACATCAACAGAAAAAGTACAAATAACAATTGTTTTTTTGAAAAGTTTGAGTCTATCCTAACAAATTGCTCTTCATTATGTGTACTGAATGGCTTATACTATACTAGGTGCATAACATGAACAGAAAAACATAATTAAATCATTAATCGCAATTATTTGTATGACAAATCACCAACTAAAATTTCATTATCATGACAGTCCTAGTCTTACCAAGGGCTTTTTATGTCAGTCTCCAGCTTGTAGCTTTTGAAAGACTTTCATAGTCATAAATATATGCATTTAGTTCGAATAAAAACAGGAATGGGATAAGATTTTGAGTACATCTCCAAACCTTCATACCTGAACATGTGGACGTATTTGTAATGTGCTGTTGTGTGTGTTTAGGTGCATTTGATGATGAAGATATTATCCACGTGGAGGGAAATGTTGACCCAGTGAGAGACATTGAGATCATCCACGAGGAGCTGAGGCTGAAGGACGAGGAGATGATTGCTCCCATCATCGACAAGCTGGAGAAAACTGCAGTCAGAGGAGGCGACAAAAAACTCAAACCAGAATACGTACGGACGCCATTTGTGGATGCTTACACGGTTTTGTCACATATCTGTGTTCTGACATGGAATCAGTGTGTGTATTTGTCACCAAACCAGCTCTGTGTGTTTTGTGTTGTTTGTTCAGGATATTATGCTGAAGATAAAGAACTGGGTTGAGGAAGAGAAAAAACACATCAGGTTTTACCACGACTGGAACGACAAAGAGGTATGATGTGTACTCTCGTTGCAGTGGGTTAGTGTGTAGATATACTGTTTTAGTCTAGCATTTTCTTAATGGGTCTCAATTCAAATTTTATTCAAAAATCAAAATTTTAATTTTCATTGCATTTGTTTGTGTAATTGTAATTTTTATTTGGCAGCTGTATTGTTAAGCACTTCATATTGCACTCTTGCACAAAAGGACGCTTTATACATAAAATTTGACTTGACTGGGGATTGGTGCAGAACTGCTTCATGATTTATTCCTTCCAAATTGTCTCACAGATCGAGGTGCTGAACAAGTACCTGTTTCTGACCTCCAAGCCCATGATCTACCTGGTGAACCTGTCAGAGAAGGATTACATCAGGAAAAAGAACAAGTGGTATGTCTGCTGTGTGGAAGTACATGTCCATGTCTGACAATTTAATGACACACACAGCTGTATTTGTGCACAGGGCTAGGTGATAAAACAATGCTCTTCACTTTCTTTTTTGTTACATCTTTTACACGTCGTTTACAAATAGCTTAAAACCACAAGTAACCATCTGATTTCTTCAACTTTCACTCACTTATCAATATCAACCTATATGAACATTTCTTATCATGATACCTGTTTTGCTCAGCTCTATTTGTGCATTCAGAGGAATGAAACGGCTGCCTGTTTTTCACAGGTTGGCAAAAATCAAGGAGTGGGTGGACGCCCACGACCCCGGTGCTCTGGTCATCCCTCTGAGTGGAGCTGTGGAGGCGAAGCTGCTGGACATGGAAGAGGACGATAGAAATAAGTACTGTGAGGAGCAGAAGACACAGAGGTGAGAGGTGTAACTCACTTTAGTCTTGTACGTCCACATCTGTCGCCACACTTTTTTAGAGCTGTGCTGGGAAAAGTGAAAGGTTTTATGTTACTGGCTTAAAAAAAAGTGATCATTTGTACTGGATATTCACAATGTAATCATTTGCTACATCCCACGTAGAAAAAGTTGCGATACGTTGGCTATATTGGATATATTGCCCAGCCCTATATGTCTATTATATTGTCTGACTGAAAATGAAGGTGTAATATTCTTTCTTACTACTTCTAATAATGTTTATACATACATGTTTTAGCTATTTGAATCCTAATACATAAAATACAACCACTTTAAATGTTATTGACATCTGTGCTCTTCATATTGTGACAAGTCAGAACTTTGTTGAGTCAACTGATATTAAAAAATCTATTATATCATAGCCTTATTCTGTTTAATGATATATTAACTATTAATTAAATTAACCAATGAGATTAAATGTCAGGTTTGGGCTTAAACCACTGAACAAACCTTCTAAAGCAGGGGTGTCAAACTCAGTTTTAGTTCAGGGGCCACATATAGCACAGTTTGATCTCAAGTGTACCAGACCAGGAAAATAATAGCCTAATAACCTAGAAATAATAAGAACTCCAAATTTCTCCCTTTGTTTTAGTGCAAAGGTGTACAAGTACATTATTAAGATGTTTACATTTAATGAACTATGTTTTTACAAAACATAATATGAACAACCTGAAATTTCGTGAGAAAAATGTGTGTAATTTCAACAATATTATGTCCCAGTTTATCATTTACACATGTGCATTACAACTTAAGATCACAGTGGATCTACGAAGGCACAAAACATTTAGTCACTGGTATCTGGAACTGAAAAATATAGTATTTCTCTTTATGATTAGAACAACTTGTTAAAATATATAAATTATTTTAAATATACATACATTTCCTCATCTGTGTAGTAATGTCCGCCGCTCTTACTGAAACAGTGCGACCCCCAGTGGGAAAATTAGAAACAGCAGTTACTTTTATTGAAAAAATGCAGTTAATGTCTCCTATGTCATTTTCACACTTGGCAAATTCATCCCACGGGCCGTACGTTTGACACCTCTCTTCTAAACGCTTCATCTTTTCTAACCCTGGATCTTCTGTGTGTTTGCAGTGTTCTGACCAAAATAATAAAGACTGGTTACGCAGCACTACAGCTGGAGTACTTCTTCACAGCAGGACCAGATGAGGTGCGAGCGTGGACCATCAGGGTGAGTGCAACCACATTTAGACACATACTGTAGTCCTCTGTTTCCTTAATGATGATAACATAGTGTAAATGTTGTATACATTTAGGTGTTCTTTGTATTTTAAGGATTTGTGGTGTGGTTTTTTGTTTTTTGCACTTTCTGTACATTATTTTCATACAAAACCTTGGTCTAGTGTGCATTTTGTCCTTTCTTCTGAGACGTAAAACACATCAAGCATGAATTTTGAGTTACTGTCTTCCCTTTAGAATCACCTGTTAAGATCAAAATCAGGTTCAGGGGTGCCATACTGGGTGGGACATTATGTATGGTTCTTTTTCAAAATGGGTTGTGTGTTCATATCTGTAATTAAGAAATTGGATTCTGCATATCATGCTGCAGTACACTTTGTAATAAGCTCTGGCTCACATACTCACCATTGCAGGGCTGACAACACGTCTGGACACGGGTAATGTTGCAAAACGCTTGAATAACATCTCACCTGCTGTGAATGTAGTCAGTATTATCATGATTAAAAGTGGTATTTAACTGCACAGCAGCTGCTAACAGAGACAACAAGGACAGAATCACCTGGCAACAGCTGGTTGTTAAGGATGAAGGACGACGCCTTCTTTTCTTCTGGAAAGTGTCATGTGACAGAACACATAGAGACTGATAACAGTAAGAACGCAGGGGTTTGTGCCATCGTTTCCAAAAGTCTCCATTTTGTCCATACACAGCCCTGGAGTTTCCAAACTAAAATAGGGTCAACAGCATCTCCAAAAGTCTTAGTTTTTGGGAGGTTAAAACACTGCAGTAGTGTGGATGTTAGGTGTAAACGTAACACAGGTTATGTGTTTCAAAAATGAGAAACTGTCTGAAACTGCTTTTGTCTTTTTAAGCACCCTGGGATCTTGTATCTCAAGAGGACCTCTCTGGCTACATAAAGGACAAATAAATAAACTATACTTGCAGTTGTATTTTGAAATGTTAATACATCGGTGTGTTGTGGTCCAACAGAAAGGTACCAAAGCTCCTCAAGCTGCAGGAAAAATCCACACTGACTTTGAGAAAGGCTTCATCATGGCCGAGGTGATGAAGTTCAGCGACTTCAAAGAGGAGGGCACCGAAAGTGCAGTCAAGGTGTGTGTTTGTTTACAGCTTTATTACACTGTTGAATTGTTGTGTACTTATAAACGTGGGTCTTTCTGTCAGTAACTCCACCGTGGTAACGGTCAAACAAATATGGTGGAATACTGTTTACATTTGTCCTTTTTGTTTGCTTTCTTTGAACAGGCTGCTGGGAAATACAGACAACAGGGCAGGAACTACACTGTGGAGGACGGGGACATTATCTTTTTCAAATTCAACACACCCAACGCACCTAAAAAGAAATAATTAGAGCACACAGTCACCAGAGGGAGACCTCAGAATACAGTTCAGTCAGGCCCATAAGAGCTACACTGTCTACTGCTTTTCATTTTTATCTCTTTAATTCAGAGGAACGAGACACAGTCTGGACTTCAGATCTGGACCAAACCTGTTCAAGGTCTCTATAAACACGCAACATACATTCCTTTCTATAACAGGAGGAGAAAAGCCTTTTTGAACACAGTATATTCTATCATATGTTGACTTTTGATTTACTGAAATAATCTAATTAGTACAGAAATTAGCACATTTTTACAGTGAGTGCTAGCACTGCTGGTGTGTCATTCCCATGAGTAATATCAGCTTGCTTTTCATGTCATGAGTTGACACTTACCTCAGAGATGACCGATGATTCCATTCTTAGCAAGAATAACCAACAGTATGTTCTGTCTGCTACATCAAAGTTAACAAAGCCGAGCTCATTTTCAGTTGTCTTTCTTTCTAAGAATTAAAAAGAAGTGACTGTTTCTCAGTTTATTTATGCTTTTTGCTTAATGACATAATCTTAATTTAAAGCTGCAGTATGCAACTTTTCATCCAAGTATGCTTTCAGTTGATAAACAAACTGAAACATATTTTAATGTGGAGTTGCCATCAGTTGCTGTAAATTCCCACATAGACACTAATCTGCTTTACAAATGGTTTATGGTTATAAAACCATAATGTACCAGCAGCCAGTATCTTTACTCACATCTAAGAGGCTGTGGGGAAGCAGAAAAATTCTTTCCTGTTACCATAGCTGCAAAGTTATATCAACCGAGTAACAGGTTAATACAAAAGTGTTATTTTTCTGTATTAAATGCTCTGTAGCGGGAGCGGAGCAGACTGATTTGCGTTTGTTTGATTTTCCAGATGTTGCATATTGCAGCTTTTATTAAGAAAGCCAGAATGACTAGATTTTTACCAAAAGTGCTGAACTATATTGTAAACTTTTGACTGGCGTGTGTATTATAAAGAGAAAGTGAAAGCCATCAGTCAGTGTTGGACAATCCAGGGCTGCACTGTGTTCTGAGGTGGAGGGAGATTGTTATTTTAGAAAGACTAAAGCAGGCGTCACTGACAGTGCCTGCAGACACATGAATGGAGAATGTTGCCAATACACACACTGCTTTTATTGACTTACTTTGGGCTCAAAAAAACAACAAAAAAGGCTCCTGGTGTTCTGGACTTGACCCTGCTTCACAAGACCATTTTTCATTGTAAATGGGATCACTGCTCTGTGGATCATCTGACTGGGACTGCACAACTTCAAAATGTAGTTTCACCATTCATCACTGCCTCTACAGTGTAAATGTCTTTTTTCCACAATACTTTCCAATCCCCTTCACTGTATATTTTGCTGAATCCTTCTGTCTTTATAATCCAGAAAGAGCAGCTGAGAAACAGGGTCCATAATGTCACTCTAAGGGGAAGTGGATCTAATACATGTCACCCTCAACAACATGCATGTGTCAATAAAAGGAAACAGAACTCTTTGTGTAGTCGGAATTTTTCAAATACTTTACTTCAATGTTTACATCTTTTTATATAATTTACTGCAGTACTGTACAAATCTGATGTACTTGAGTACTATTTCCATTTTCTGGAGCTTCATCCTTCTACTCCACTACATCTCAGAGGCAAGTTTTGTCCTTTTTACTTCACTACATTTGTCTTACAGCTTTAGTCCCTTTTCAGATTACAGTTTTTCATCTTCTTCCTGTCCAGTGAAAACCACGTATCTCCAAATGTGTTGATTTTGAATGTGGATGAAGGATGAAGGAGCTCAATTTGAAGAAAGTAATGATTATTAACTCAATTTGAAGCTCAACCTTTATGGGCTGAGATTCTTTTTTTTTTCTTAAGCTAAATAAACGCTTTAAAAACCCTCTTGGATTCACTGTAAAATGCGTCCTCACCAAGCTAAAAACGGGCCTTTTTTTCTGAGCTCATGAAAAGTTGACTTTTTACAGATATGTGCCTACAAACATAATGATCTTACACAATATGATGCATGCTGTAGATGATTTTACTGCACAATGAACACTTTGACTTTTCATACATTAATAACATTTGGCTGGTAACTTGCATACATTTACTTTAAGGTTTTGAAGACAGAACTCCTACTTGTGGGATATTTTTACAGTGTGCTCTTAGTTACTTGATAAGGTTCTACGCGTAATCTTACTTGAGTTACTCATCAAGTGGACCTGGAATGGAGACTTATGTCATTTAAATCTTTCACATGTGTTGTCGTTACCTATATTATATTTTATACAACAGTGGTTTCACAAGACTGTTGTTAATTTCCGGTCACGTGCAATGATCAACCAGTTTGTGTATTTTTTTTCCAGGGACATTCATATTCATGATCAACATTAATGTAGTTAAATATGTCAGTGTTAGCCAAATACCTCATTTTCGATTGTTGTCTATTGGTCAAATGTTAAATTAGCCATTAAGACAATGACCTTAAAAGTTAGCTATCAAAGACAAATTATACTCTGGTTAACTATTAAGTTCTTACTCGGGTGAAAAAAAGTATTTTGATATGAGAACTGCTTCTACTAATGTAGGCCAAATGTCGTTTTACAAGCATTACAAAAGTTTTAAAACGGACTCTGGTTGTAAATTACGGTCGTAAAACTGAAAAAGCAAAAACAAAACCACCGCATTCAAACAACAACAAATACGTGTGATAAATAACTTTATTTTATGAGACAATGAAAGAAATTGATCGACTAAACCCAAACGCTACAGTTTTCCCACTGAAATTTCAACAACTGCATTCCATCTCAAGTCTCTCTCTCTACAACAAACAGGAAGCACACGTCCTATAAAAATTGAATGACATCCCGGTTAGCCACTGAGGTCTCACTCACTTCACTGCTTAGCCAATCACCTAAAAGAAGAAGGGCGGGACGTCCTGTAATGTGATGCAAATTCGACGGTCATGCTTGTTAGTCCCACCTTTTTGTGTTTCCCGCACCGTCAATCAAAATAGAAAAAAATCGACCCGAATTCACCGATCAACACTAGCCCGCCTTTGATAAAATAATCATGTTCGGAGTTTAGTTGATCAGATAATCCTGCTGGTTACTACCATTCACGCTATGACTGGTACGTAAACATTTAGCGCATCGAAGCGTGCAACTAATCGGTGAGTTTGTGCAACCTACAGCGGAGCAAGCTGCGTCTTTTTATCTTTTTCTGTGCTGCTAACTAGCTAGATATGGTTAGCTAACAGAGCTAGCTGGCTAGCCACGGAGTTGACAAAGTAAACAGTCAGTCTGGGCCGAAATCGCCTCAGAATCTCCTCTGCAAAGTTGAATTTCGAAGTCAGCTCCTTTTGGACTGGAGAGTGGGGATGCTTTGCGGGCTTTTCTGGCAGGCAGGAGTTGAAGATTACAGAGTTTTGCTGAGTTTCCCCCTCTCTCCCTGCTAGCGCCAGAGCAGCCTCTGAAACAAGGAGAAATGGCGTCCGCGGACGTGGACAGCAGTCAAAGCGAGTTTCTGCAACCCGGCGGCGCAGCGGAAACACAGGTATCCGGCATTTTCTAGCTCGTTTTTCTCGCTCGCTTTCGTTTGCTGGTTGTGTTTTTGAGAGCATGAAGTTCACACGTTTTAAAATTTTGATGGCATGGGGTGAAAGCCGTACACTTCCTGTGTTCCCCTCAATAACGGCCACCCACTTTACCCCTGTAAAACCCGCCCATAGTGGGTAGGACACTGAAGTCAGTCACTTGGGTCGGCTCGCTGGAAGATAGCCGGTGTACCTTGGGCCGGGAGGATGCTAGGGTGTGATAATGTGGCAGGGATAGCGACCATAATCAAAACTGTAGCATTCAGTTGTGTTGTAATAGCCACCCATCCCCCACCCTGCTCTCGACCGTTTCCAAGCTTGTTATCTTCATGTGTGTGTGTGTGTGTGTGTGTGTGTGTGTGTGTGTGTTGGTGGCTGCAGCTAGTGCCTGTTTTCTCGTACAGTCGCGAGCATGAATCCTGAATTATTCCTTTCCTCTTTCTTTGTAATGCCAGCACAGTCTTGGATTACAGAACAGTGTTTGTGACAATAGCCAGGCCTGCTCTCATTCACTTTTAGCTCAGACTAGGCTGAATATTTTCATAGAATGTCTTGTGTACTTGTTAATCAGTGTTAATTGTCCTCCCAGACCACAGATATGTCAGCCATTCAGCTGACGGGCTCAGACAGATGGGAGGTGTTAACTCCTGTCTCAGCTGGGAAAGAAGACCAGGGAGTCGTTCACATTCCAAACTCTGGGATTGTCACGTCCAATGGGCAGTATGTGCTTCCCATTGGGAGTCTTCCCAGTCAGCCCATTTATGTCACAGCGTCTGGGAATGAGGCTACAGCCAACGGGGTGTCAGGCATTCAGTATCAGGTAAAAAGACACTGAAACACGTCTAATGACCGCTTTCCACCACATGGTACTGACTCAACTTGACTTGCGAAAAGTGACTTCCTCACTTTTTTGGTTTTCAGAAATCGTGTATAGTACCTGGTATTTGATAGTTTTTGGTGTAAGTCAAATGAGCTGAGGTGATACTAGAAGATGGTGTGAAAACACTGCTGATTGGTCTGAGAGAATTTTTCACTACCACTGTGTCATTATTGGGTAAAAGAACAGAACTAACAAACCCTAAACTACTATCCTCTACTTACTACTTAGTCAGTGTTATATTTATATATTCTAAATTAAAAGATTATTTTCATTGGTTGATTAAACTGTTGATTATTTTCTCGATTAATTGAGGAGCTGTTTGGTCTGAAGTCAGAAAATGATGATCATTGTTTCCCAAAGGACAAGGTGACAAATATCTTTTTTGGTCCACAGCTCAAAGATATTAATTTTGCTGTCACAATAGAGGAAGGAAAGCAGGAAATATTCATGTTTTAAGAATCTGGAATAAGATCATTTAGGCTTAAACATTGAATAATAAATTAGTTGTCAATTGTTGTATCTCTAATATTATATTAATTTATTAAACTGTAGCCTTTATTTTATTGTATTTAAGGCTGGGCAATATGGCCAAAAATGTGATCATGAAAAACATTTTCATATCAGTCGATGTCAATAATTATCATGATAAATGTCAAATCATGATTTCTTTTCAGTTTAAAGGCCAAAAGTTGAAGAAACCAGATGGTTCTTTGTAGTTTTAAACTCTGCTTTATGGTCAGGCTGCAATGATAATGATATTTTAGTTGATTGTCCTAGAAATGATTGTAAGTAACAATATAATTATCTTCTTTTGTTCATTTTATGCCACTATCATAGTATAAGCCCAACAATAGTTTATTTCTACACATACACACTGGAAGACAAATAAAAATAGATTTGTTTGCCATGTAGAATTTGTAAACAAAAACTGCACAGGACAGATTTGACATAAATCATTTAAAATATACAAACGCCTATTACTGAACTATACAAAGAAATGACTAATGATGGAAATATGACATTTCTGTTTTATCCAGCTGTGTTTATAAAGGTGAATGCAAAATATTTATGATATGGTGATTATGTAATAATTGCGACAGGCCTCATCAGATCATGACAAACACTGGTCAAGTATCAGAACATTTTCAATCAAATAAATCAATAAATAATAATGACTATTAATACGTATTTTAAGCATTAGTAATTCATTCATTTTCATTCATTTTGTAAGTGTTTTAACCGAGAATGTAAACAAAATAAACCCTGGCTACATTGAGGGGGTGTGACCAAAAATATATATCTCAGTATTTTTTCACGTGTGTATATTGAAGACTTTGCTCAATATAGGGTTTGTTTGGATCCACATAATTATAGAATAAATGAAGAAATCAGTTTGCGTGAAAAACAGCTGCAGAATGTAGACAGTTTTTATTGTGCAAACTGCAGTGAAGTAAAAACAGAAGTTAAAAATGAATACTGAATACAACTTTAACAAGGAGTTTAACTGCAACTTCCCTTTGAAAACAAAATATTAATTATATTAATTGTTATTATAAAGTCATAACTGTTAGTAAGAGTACATACTGTTAATAGGGTCCCTTTTCAACACACTCTGCACAGCACTGAACAGTATCATATAACCAAGTGTTACAGCTGTTGTTTCATCTATACTGCACTCTGGCAGTAAATGGAAAATCCAGACCTTATGGGAAATTAAGGGTGTTTTCACACCTACTTCATTTGGTCCAGTCTTTCACACTGTCAGTCTGACTTAGTCTGACTTTTCACCAGGTTTGCAGGTGTGAAACCCTGGACCACGGTGCGGTCTGACACGGTCTTTGGTCTGACCAAAACAGGGGGTCTTGGTCCAGATTAAACTGAACCATGGTTCGGTTCATGTACAGTGTGAAAACACATTTTCGACAGTTCAGACTTTTAGACTAATTCCAGGAAGTTGTGCAAGGACATCGTCGGCAATAAACAAAAGAAGAAGAAAAACAAACGGAGCCAGTTAAAAAAGCCAATAAATAACATGCCTGTTTATAATCCGTTACTGTACAATAAATGATTATAAAGATGATGACAACATTATATAGGTATATCATGCAAAGTTATTTAGTTTGCTCCCAAAACTGCAGTGTGAAAGCAAAACTAAACAGACCAAATGCGTACAATGTAAAAAAATAAACTTGAAGAAGTAAAAAATGATACTTGGTTCAGACGTTCAGGTGTGAAAATGGCTTATGACATGTATAGAGGTGATCTGGTGTCGTCCAGCTCTAGGGGTTATATCTGTCTGCAGTGGAAAATGAACGAAGTAGCGGGTACCAAAAATTAGTCGAGTTGGAACCATGTGGTGGAATAGCGCCTTATAGTGGTTCATGTGTACACAGTGAACCTGATCACAGATCCCACCATCTTCTTCCAGGTAATCCCTCAAATCCAGAATGCAGACGGAACTCTTGCAGGTTTCTCAGCACAGGGTCTGGATGATGGCACAGGGCAGATCCAACTCCTTCAGGACGGCGGCCAGGCCAGTATTGGGATCAGCTGTGCCACAACGACGACCACAGACCTTCTAACGCAGGCGGGGCAGGTTCAGTCCATCCAGGGCGTCCCACTGGCGGGGGCGTCAGCTTATACCGGCACCGTACCCGTAGGCCTGCCTGGAAACATCACGTTCGTCCCCATAAACAGCGTGGACCTGGAGTCTTTGGGGCTCACCGGGGCTCAGACGGTCCCTATCGCCACAGGGGTCACTCCAGAGGGGCAGCTGATCATGACTGGCCAGACGCTGGAGAGTCAGGCTCAGGAGGCCAAACAGCCGCTGGTCACCGTCAGCAACAGCAGCACCAATCCAGAACTCTACGTGCCAACCACCACTACGTCCTCATCTTCATCCTCCTCCTCCTCCCACCTGCCTGAGACCATTGACGGCACCGGGGTCCTGACCCAGGCCACCGCTGTGTCCGCAGGCGTGTCCGACCCCTCCTCCGAAAACTTCAACTCCCACAACCACCTGCAGCAAATCCAGGTCAGTGTGGATCTCTGTAAAAGATGTATTAGTTATGCTCTAATGTAGAGCTGGGTGATATGGTGTTATCGCAATTATTGGTAAGAAGACGTAACAAGACGAAACAACAAAGACATGAACAAGATGAAAATTCCAGTAAGTGGCAGAACATTTCAGAAACTAAAGGTAGAACATTCAGAACAATTATAATGATAAGATGTTCAACATCAAAATATACACAAGGAAAATTAAGCAAAACAAAGTGTTTTAGCTGAGAAACAAAATAAGCCCTATTCTGTGGTTCTGGTGTCAGGCCTAAATACTTGAAGGTCTTGAGTCTGGATCAGAAGAGAACAGCCATGAGAATGAAAAACAAAAACATGGCTGCATCACATTTAGGTGTATTAGTTCCAGGTCTTGGATTTGTCCATGTTTCACCAGAGTGACCTCCTGGGGAAACTAAATGGAACAGAGCCACGGTTAATCTAACGAGTTACACCTGTGCTTTGCCTGCTTTAGCTCAGAATGTCAACTGTGACAAAGGCCTGTTATTAGTAATAATCAAGGAAACCACTAACTGACATTTGGAGCCAATATACAACAGAAAAATGTATATATTGGTGTCAAAATGTAGCAAATTTCCAACATTTCAAGTCGGAATGCCTTGAGCATACATTTAATTAAGAACTTTTCAAGATCATCTTTAAACAAGAAGTACAGAGAGCTCCCAGCAACATTTATTAAAAAGAGAACTGAAAATTTTAATAACCAAGTAAACACAGCTGGGAGCTGGTTGTTTGTTGATGTTCAATAACTGCATCTCTAAGCTAACTGGACCTAGTGTTTTTACTGCTGTAGAGGAGCAGAAGACACGTATAAATTGGGAGAGAGTATAAGAATTGTTGCGATTAAAACCAATCTGACTCCTCTACATAGAAATCAGTGTATTGTGTCTATTATCATGGGAGGGGGGTGTACATATTACAACAGACTACAACCAGTCTGTTCACTCTTTCTTGTGCTACTTTCCATCTTTTCCTTAATCTCAGTAGATCCTAAATCACCACCAAACACTGGGCTTATTCAGCACATTATTGCACATTCTTTTTTCCACTAGTTTCTCTTCTACTTGTGTTGTCGTCGTGTCCATCCTCTGTCCATCCTGTAGAATACGACACACTCACATAGGCTTGTCACAGTCATTACATAATGGCCGTATCACAAATGTAATTGTCATGGTTGAACTGTATAAAACAGGTGGGTTTGACTGGTGCTGTTTTAATGACCCCCATCTTGTGTCTCATTCTTCTTCTTCTGCTGCGAGGTCAATGTATATCTAGCACCGTGGTGGTTTAGTTTGATTTTGTGCCAATATTTCAGTAATGGTCTTTGTCATATGTTCCATTTTTATGAACAAAAGTCAAACAGAAACATCATTCATTTTTTTGTTTCAAAATTCCATGCCAGTAAATGTCTCTTTTTCATTATGTGCATAATTAAACTACTGTATTATTGGATGTGTACTACAGTGGTGGCATAAAATGAACAGAATAAACAGTAATATCATTAATCACAATTATTTTTATGACAATCATCAACTCAGATTTCAGTAACGGTTCACACTTATGATCAAGGCTAAACCTACTATTTTTTGGTTCCAGCTGTTTTTTTGGGGTTTTTTGTGGTTGAAATGTTCTGAATGATTCAAAATGAGGTTTATGAACCGAAAGCTACCGGTTCCATGTTGGTGTAAAAGGGTTGAAGTGATGACTACAGACAGCATCTGAGCCAAAATGGAACTCTTTACATTGATTTATTTCAGCAGATTTTGGATTAAAAAAAGATACAAATAATTGTAAAATGCTGAATATTTGATCATCCGTCTACTCTTAGTTGCGCCAGGGGAATCTGTCATTTCCACTTTCTGTGTTCTTATTTTCATTAATATATGCTGATTTCTCCCACTAGTTCCATATTCAGGATGCCACAACAGTGCGTTCATGTGTAGATTGGAACCATGTTTTTCCT
>JAPQRN010000016.1:842176-878100 GCA_037367275.1 Coranthus polyacanthus
TGGATGGATGGATGGATGGATGGATGGATGGATGGATGGATGGATGGATGGATGGATGGATGGATGGATGGATGGATTCACTTCTTAAGTGTAAGCAGTGTGTGAACTAAACTATCACTTTTGGGGAGCTCATTTTTAAAAATTTTGTCATGGTCAAAAATGACAAAAATGACATTAACAATGACATCATTAAAGCACTTGATTTAGCTTTTATTTATTAGCCTTCCCATTAATTATATGAATAATGAAAAAACAGATGAAAAGAAGCCACTGCTGCCTGCTGTGAGTCTTTCAGAGAGAGAGAGAGGGACAGATGTTTATTTTAAACTTTACTTCAGATAGAAATCATGTTCCAAAATGTGCTTTATTTCTGCATTACAAAGGCTAGAAGGAAAATTAAGTTGTACTACTACTTACTACTGTTCTACTTACTACTGTTCACTCTTCTAGTTTGTTTTACCATGATTGGCACCAAGAAAGTTTTTTTTTTACTTTTTCAGAATTAAAGTGAGTGAAGATTATGATATTGTGCCACCAAAAATAGAGTTTGCACACTCATTATTAAAGGGAATTTGTGATGACTCATCCTCATGCATGAATCATACACCATCAGCCTAATTTTACACATGATCCATGACGATGAAGATACAGGAGAATAGATGCGCTTGGCAAAAATAGCATATTGTCAGTATTTTAGAGACTCCCCCCAAAATTTCACAAATCATGTTTTCAGGGGAGCTCATGTCTTGTGTGCAGAAACTGATCAAATTACTGTTACCTTCCGCCTCTGTTATCTACACACCTTACTTTGTTTCACACATATGCCTTGGGGTTCAAAGGCGGCATATATTTTTATTTGTGCAGTGAGAGCTGAGGAGCGATAGCAGCTCCCTGTTGCAGTGCAGTTCAGTCAGTTTACAGTATCTGCTCGCCGCTAAATGGGGCTCCTCCATCACGGACAGATACTTCCTCTAAAAGGATTAATGCTGTAAATCAGGTGAAACTGTGCCAGCAGGAGCCTTTGTCCATGCTGAGTAGAGGTCTGTCCCCACGCAGGGACCACCTATGATGCTGTGTCCCTGATTCACCCGCCTATCTGGGAGGTGGTCTCTACACCTGAGTGAACACCTGAGTTTGTGTGTGTGCAGCATTTTGTGTGTGACCCTCCTTCATTCCCATCTCATTTTTCCCAAATGACTGCAGAAAGCAAACAGCCTGTTCTTCAGTGAATATGTGTGTGTGCGTGCAAAAGAAATAGACAGAAAGACAGAGTGAGAGAGTGGATTGCAGTGTGAGAGAGAGCAAAAGAGATGATATCAAGCATAATTCATTTCCACACAGATATCACATAGCTGTTTCGGGATAATTAGAAGTCAGCTAGAAAGGAAGAGAGGATTATACTTTTATCATTGTTCATTTAATTGTTTGAAAAAAAAGGTTTGCAGCTCTACATATTAAGAAGTGAGGACTCTTTGAAGACTGTCTGACAACAGTGAAAACAAACAGCACCAGTTGTACAAACCAAAGTTGAATTACTGTAGTACAACAGATAAAGCTCAGATGACAAGGATTTTCTTTTTTTTTCCCTTTACCCTTCGCTAATGAGGTGCAAAGTATTGCTTCTCAAAAGTGAAACCATTTCCTATTGCGGTATCTTTCATACCTTGCCTATACACAGGAGGAAACTTTGCCTTTGGTATAGTTGGTTACTGTAGATAAAATGTGACGACTTTATTTACGATGTTAGGCTTTCTTACGAAGCAAAAACATGTCACTATCTCAGTGAATGAAACACATTCCTGTGTTTGTATATCTGTTGCTCTAGCGCTAACTCACTAGATTTCTGTCTGTGTGATGAGGTCAAAAATCAAAGTTTGATGAGGAGAACTTAATCCAGTTTATAACAGAGCTCTATGGTGCAGAAATGTTAAATATCTACACTTTAATTACAGTTCCTTAAGGGTTCAATATGTAAGATTAACGTGTGCTTATGCAAAGTTTGTGTTGTGCTGGGACCTGGTTGTTGTTAATATAAGCTAACTCCATTTCTAAGCCAACAGTACCTAGTGTTCAATGGTGTGGCTGTTGTAGAGGAGCAGAATAGAGGCACTGAAGAGCTTAGGAACAAACATAAGGATTTTCTACTACTACATAGAAATCAGTGAGCAGATTGTTGTCAAAGTTACAGGTGACTAAGACAGCTTAGCTTAAAAGTGGAGGTAGCTAACATCAACAAATGACCAGTTTCGTGCAGAAAAAAGATAAAACATATTGCAATTTTGTTTTGGAGTATATGTTGAGCTGGAAACAGGACATTTGTTACTATTGGCTTACTCCATTTGTAAGGTAATGGTAACTAGTGTTGTAAAATGTTGCCATTGTGGATGAGCTAAAGAGAGGGACTGAAGAACTCAGGAGCAAGGAAAACATTTTTCAGTGACCAGGCTGTTTATCAAGGATGTAGGCAAGCGAGGTGGTCATTAGCTTAGAAATAGAGTTAGCTAACGTCAACAAAGAAATGGCTTCCAGCACCAAACAGACTCCAACACAAACTTTACATAAGCACATTACTGTACCTTTAATATAACATGAGGTGGAGTTAGCTCTGTGCTGAAACAGTCAGTAGAAATTTACTTTTTACTTTTACAGTTTGGGTGCATGTCAGAGTCCTTTTTGTATTTTTTCACTTTTACTGCATTAAAGAAGCTGAAGCATACTTTGTACTATCTGTACTTCTTCTTGAGTAAAGAATGTGTGTACTTTTGCCCCCTCTGCATGCAGAAGTCACTTACAGACATGTCATGTAAAAGTGCAAGCACATGTGAATGTTACATATTGTACCTTTAATATGATGTGAACTTCAGTTAGCTTTGCCCAGAAACAGCATGTAGAAATGTCCTTCATTTGGCTACTTTTCACTTCAATATCCTTTTTCTGTACTCATTTTTACTTCTACTGCTTCTTACTACTTCTACTTACCGATCTTTTTTTACAGTCTGTTTTGTACTACGAGTTAGTCATTTATTGATATTAGCTAACTCAATTTCTAAGCTAATGACAGTCTCCATTGCCTATTTTTTTTCAAAAACCCTTATCTTCACTTCCAAGTACTTAAATTCCTCTACTCTGCCCCTCTATAGCAGCAACACTAGCTACTGTTAGCCTAGAAATGGAGCTAATATAAAAAAAATGGTACCTAGCACAAAACACAAACAAATCTTACATACTGAACCTCTGAACATGTTAAAATAAATGATATGATGCATTTTTGACAACAACCATTTCTTCATAGCACTTTAATTCAGTCATACTCTTCTTCATGACAATTCTTTGATAATACTACACATGTCTCTGACTCATTTCTGCTTGTTAACTCAAAACTTGAACATCTTCCTTAACTCTTATCATTATCAGTGTCTGTCTGTTGATAGCAATGGAAAAATATAAATGACATATAGTAGAAAACACACTTTTTAATATGACAGAGGTGTGTATACCCCTTTAGATGTAGCTATGTAGATTATAGGAGCAGGTGAGACACAGAAGGTATGGACAGTGGTGAAGGTAATTCAGGTAATGTTGGAAAGACTCGCTCAGGGTCACTGGAAGCAACTCAAACCCTAATCCCATTCTGCTAACTGTATAGTGTAACAATACACTATGAGCTGGCACTGTCCGGCCCACCATACCAGACGTGAGAAAGCAGTGATCCAAAGTCTATGTAAGCTATACAAGCCATGGGAAAGCAGCAGCAATCCTATCGACACACTCTAGCACATAGGCACATAAACGTACACACACACACATTCTCTCATTCGCACAGAAACAGTATTCATGTGCCAGACTGCCAATTAGGGCAATAATGGCTGTGGGAAAAAGTGTATACTTACACACACACACACATACAGTAAATGAGACTTCTAAGCTCAAAGTTAATAGCACCCAGTTGTTCAGTGCCAGAGACAGACCCTGTGGGAGGGGGGGTGGGAGGGTGAAGCTTAGACTAATGTAGCAAGCCCAAGAAGAGCACAATTTCCCAATGAACATACAGGGTAGGAACTCAGTGTATAACCAGTTTTCGTTTTGGGGGGGTTTGTATTTATCAAGTAATTCCAACAAAAGAACCTTAAATTTTAATGAGACAGTCTGTCAGCAACATAAGAACTACACCACTTATTAACCTGTGCCTCTTTCGTACTCTATTCTTTTCTATTTATTGTTTTCTACTTCCTACCTGTTCTTCAGTGTAAACCCGTGCTTGTTTTTAAGGGCCATTTTCTAAAGGTTTTCTTAGCCAATTAGCCCCTCTTAACGACGTCCTACCCTGCCAGCCAGCGCATCAGAGGAAGAACCAGTTCAAAGGAGAACATAATGACACAGAATGGGTGGTGAACGCAGGAGGAAAACAAACACCCAAAGCCAAAAGGAAAGGAAAAGGAGAAGATGGAGAAAGAAGCACACAGATGGCAGGGAGGGGAGGCAGAACGGGCGGACGGAGACGCAGGGATGGGGTGGGAAGTTGACGTGCTGGATATCTTCCTCCTGTTCCATCAGCAGAAGCCTGTTGGAGGGAAAGCACAGTAATGAGAACAGCTGCAGTGGATACACAAACGTGAACACACACACACAGACATACATAAATAAATAATAATAAAAAAACACTCTACCAATCCGTTTGTCAATCCAAATCCTGTCACTTACAAAATGTGCAAAAAGACACTATCACTCTTACCCTCACACTCAAAGGCTTGCAGCACGGTGGTGTAAGAGGGGCCCAGCCAAGAGGAGTAGCTACCCAGAACCCTCTGCAGGTGGTGGGTGGAATCACTGAAAAGCAGATCGGATTCACCATAGCCTGCTGAGCTGAACAGGCTGAAACCCTCGGTAGCATTGCCAAACACATTCTGCAGGAGAGAGAAAGTGTGTTACAGCATATAATGCATGAGGGCATGTATGGATGTGGGTTGGTGTAGTCTGTGTACATGTGAATGTGTTTTACTGGGGCCTGTGCATTTAAGCATAAGTGTGTGTGTGCCCAGGGAGTGAGCACATGACATACAGTATCAGTCATCCAGGTGTCTCCCACACACTCAGTAAGGATGAAGGATGACAGTTTAGCAGATACCTGCATTCTGTGACACGCTGATCGATAACAGAGCCTCCACAGAGATATGAGCAAGACATAAAAACACTGTCTCATCTCACATACATTTAGAGACATGGACACACACACACAGCCACTGCAATTTGTGTCCACACCCACCTGTACGCGCTCGAGATACTTCCACACACGGCACTTGTCCTCTAAGCGCACCACCACAGCGTTAGCGGGGACAGCTGCCAGGTGGCATCGCTCAAACTCATCCAGACCTGCCTCGGTCCCATCAGGGCACAGCAGCTTCAGGTCCTCCAACTCCAAATCCAGGGCCCAGGATTCCTGGTTCTTACCTGGGCAGGAGTGACATGAAGATGTGTTACATTTGAGTTTTAAGTATTAAAGGTTCAATATGGATGCAAAATTCATGCATACTCGTGTTTACATGTTTTGTGCTAGGAGCCTGTCATTTGTTGATAATAGCTAACTCCATTTCTAAGCTAATGACTGTCTCAGTTGCCTACATCTATGATAAGGGCTTCTGTAATGATTTTTATGTAGAGGTTGCTTTTTCAGTGAAAATCCTTACATTTGCAGTGTGCAACACTGGCTACCATTAGGTTAGAAATGGAGTTAGCTAACATCACCAAACTGGTTACCAGCACAAACTCCAACACAAATTCGAAAACACGAGTATGCACAAATTTTGTATATTGAGCCTTCAGTAAAATTCTGAATCTTAATTCACATCTGACACATCTTTAGATAGAAAGGCTACTGTTGTTTAATTGGCATTGCTAAGTCAATGGCTAGACTTTATGCTAAATATCCTCCTAACTTAACATAATTCTTTAATTTATAGGTTCAATATGATTTGTGTGTGCTAGTTGCTTTTAGTTTGTGTTGGAGTCTGTTGTGCTGGGAGCCATAAGTTTGTTGATATTAGTGAACTCCATTTCTAAGCTAACGGTAGCTAGTGCTGTACATTGACGCTGCTGTAGAGGAGCAGAAGAAAGGCAATGAAGAACTTTGGAGTGAGCATAAGGCATAAGTGTAAACAACTCACAAAAATCAGTGTACAGGTTGTTATCATGCATGCAGGCAACGGAGACAGTCATTAGCATAGAAATGGAGTCGGCTAAAGTCAACAAATGTATGGCTGCCAGCCAAGGGGCAAGGACCTCGGCTCCAAATTGAAGCCAATGCGGAAGTATTTTAATCCCTGGGTCCCAAAGACTTGAACTTCTCTCTAAAAATACTAAGTCAATAATTTTTTTCCAGGGCTCATTCCAGTTTCATCCATTTTATATGGTGCCTCTAACAGGTGTTCTGGTCCATCTTTAAATTATTGCTCTGTTAATTAAATGTCAGGTCGAATAGAAAGCTTTGATTGACATGTTGGTATAATAGTTCGTTTGCCTGCCGAACTGGATGTTCGGAATTTGTGTAAAACACATTTTTTCCTGACAGACAGCTCCACTGTCATTGTGGTCAACAGGTTCCACTAACAAGAGTTTAAAATGACTTTGTTACGCAATGCTTGATGAAGTTTACCGTTTTACCAAGTCAGTAAGCTAGCATTTAGCATTAGCTCACCCATGACCCCTTGAAGACGGCTCTGACCCCTTGCAGCTCCACCCCCTTTGTTCAAATATGGTCACTTCTGGCTCCAAAAAGCCAACATGGCAACAGCCAAGTTGCAAACTACTGGCTTGAAGATGGCAGTTCAGAAACCAATGGGTGACGTCATGGTTATTCTATCCAATAATTATATACAGTCTACACTCCCAGCACAACTCAGACACCAACACAAACATCATGTGCAAATCTTACATATTGAATTTAATTCGCCCTTTTAACATTAAATATTTACAGATTCGATTTTAAAAGGGGAAAAACACAATTTAACAAAACACATAAAGTAATAATAATTAGATGAACAGGTAAACTACCTTCAAGCTACTTTCTCCATCCCTAGACAACAGCACAGACCTTCTGTGTTTTCCTGACCTCCGTTAATTGGTCTGACTCTGGACATTTCTGACCATATGAGAAAGCACGCTTCGTTACACAGCTGCAGTGTTTGTGAAGCAGCCGTCAAACTGCTCCTTCTCGGCTGTACCAGCAGAGTTTGTGTAGCGTGACCGCGATAATGATCACCATTAATTTTGGATGTTGCCCAAAGCGGAGGAGCAGATGCAGCAAACAGAGAATTAGGGCATTTCATTGCTGGACAAAAATGTCTGCACCTCTGTGCCTGTCTGTCTGTCTAATTGTGCCTTCCCCTGTCTGCCTCTTTCTCCTTTTCACTCTTATTTTTGCCTATTATCTGCTTCTCCCCCTGCTCAGCTCACAAACATACTCATATACTGCACATACCACTTTGATGCCATTTGTTCCAATTGATTCTCCTGATACTCTCAGGAGAAACATTGTGAAACACTGACATCCTGTGTCATGATAGGGACCAGCACTCTCAGTGTATTTTGAAATAAGAAAAGATTATGTCATTATTTCTCTAAAATGCACCAGCAGGAGAATTCAAACACTGACCATCCATATTGTCAAAAACAGTTGTGTGTTTGACAAAGGCCACATCTCCAAGGTTCTCAGCCACACACCTGAGAGAAAAAGGACAAAAACAGAACATTCAGCCACATTAAACTTATAAATAGATCAAAACACTAAAGGGGGAGATCAGCATGCTTGAGAATGTGTTATTATAACAGCCTGACTCTGGGGAGCATATGTAAGCTCCCTCTGAGTTTATTGTTGCACTTAAAGATTTAATAAAAACAGCTCCTGTGCCCTTTTTATTCCCATCTCCGACACAATTACTAATGTGCCAAAGGCTTTTTCAACATGTACACCGAGCACTGCTGCAGCACATAGTCACAACACACAAGGAACAAAGTCTATAGTCATCATGAACAAGTAATGAGTGAAACTGGCATTAAAAATCAGTTAGAACCATCGCAAGTACACAGATATTGTCTACTCAAGATTTTTGTTTTGAATAATTTTGATTTTGTTGCCTGTAGTCATTAATAGCATGTAAAGCTAACCTTCCCAAACTTGGTTTGTAGACCTGTTTTTCTTGGGTCGTACTAGAGTAGAATAGGGTATTACATCAATGCACAACAAAACAAAGTGCTTCCAGTATCGGGGTAAGTCAAAAGGATTTTTTCTTGTACAAAAACTTTTACAGTTTTTTTTTTGCAGCATAAAAGTAGGTCAGTTGTGTTTATTTGTGTAAGTTAGCATTTGAACTGTTCGTTTTGTGTGTCTGTTAACTAGCTGGTGACTAATTCGTTGCTAGCAAACTAACATTACTTGTGCATAATACATAACGACTGACAATAAAACAAAGCATTTTCAGTTTCGGGGTAAAAACTTGCAAAAACTTCCAGAGACTGAGTTTTGACAGTGGAAAACTAAGTCAGTTGTGTTTGTGTACATTAGCATTTGAATTGTTTGTCTTGTGTCTCTGTTAATTAGTTGGAGACTAATGTGTTTCTAGCTAGCAAACATTTCGTTCGTGTCAGAAGTGATTGCTGACTTTATCTTGCTAGCTGTGATTAACATTCTTATTTTCTCACTTGCTGGCTCGTGGCAAATATGAATTAGGTGGCAAAGTGTATTTATTCAACACTATTCAACACAGTTTTGATGGTGGAAGAGTCAGAATTGTTATGGCAATTCAATATCAATGTATTTTTGTAAGTTGGGTCCTAGGGCTGACACCAAATTTCTCTTTTCCAGAATTGTAATCAGAGGTGGCAAAAGGCCACATAATCTTTGCTCCAGTAGAAGTACAGATACTGTAAAAAAAAGTAGTTCTGATTCAATTTCTTTACTGCTATAAAGTACATTGTTTTCATCTTATGTTCGTCATTAACTCTTTTACATCGTGGTCATCTTGTCACATCTTTCACCCTGTCATTTATCATGCAAGATAATGCACCAGTGGATACACCAAGGTATCTTTTCTATGTGTTATTGTCCCATCCATTTGGCTTGAAATTGGTGATGATTAGCGGGTAGTGATGCAAAAAAAAAAGAAAAAGGATAATTCCCCTGAAATGTATTCAAACTAACAGGCAGCTCTAATAGCGCATTATTCCTTTGTGAAGGTAAAAAGTTTAAATGAGATTGAGATAGTTAGAGTTAAACCACTTCTGGGTACAATTAGTGTGTTGTTTCCTTGTTTTCAGGGTGTGTATTGTACCTCAGTGCCCCTGACTCTCCGTAGTGCCTCTCTCTGTGGTTGTTGGCACAGATGTGTCTGTCGTTCTCGTCTCCT
The DNA here is from genome assembly GCA_037367275.1 of Coranthus polyacanthus. Lineage (NCBI taxonomy): Eukaryota > Metazoa > Chordata > Actinopteri > Kurtiformes > Apogonidae > Coranthus > Coranthus polyacanthus. The sequence continues at coordinate 851,575 of JAPQRN010000016.1, forward strand.
ATACAGGCCTCACACAGGTTCTTGGGGTTGTTGCCTCTGGGGTCGTGCAGGGGGTCTTTGACGCCCGGCACGCAGCTGTAACCAAAGAAGTTCCCGACAGCTGGTGTAAAGCACAGAGAGAGAGATTAGAGGCAAGGCACTAAAGGATAAAACAGACTTTATACTGTATATTTTTGACCAGTGCCCCTCAAGGTCATCTATCAGTTCTTCTACACCCACATACAATTTGATATTAAAGGTTCAATATGTAAGATTTGCTCATGCTTGTTTGCTTACGTGAAGTTTGTTTTGGAGTCTGTATTATACTGTATTTAACTCCATTTCAAAGCTAACACTAGCTACTGTTGTTGTACACACTGTTGCCACTGTAGAGTAGCAGAAGAGATACACCGAAGAACTCCAGGCTGAGTGTAATGTTTTTTGTGGAAAGTTTAGATTGTAGATTGTTATCAAATATGTAAGCAACAAGACCACTGTTAGCTTAGATATGGACTTAGCTAAAGTATGGCTGCCAGCACAAAACAGATTCCAACACAAACTTCATGTAAGCACACGCAAACCTTAAATATTGAACTTTTAACATTTCAGAACTTAATGTGCATTACACATTGTGTGGTACCTGCATTTAAAGGGCTCTTCTTTTTTGCAGTCTCAGACAGATATTTTGTATTCTTTCTGGCCAAAAGTGGTCAAGAAATAGCTAACCTTAACCCTAACCCTAAAGGTTGCTGATCCTTGGACTAAAATGTCAGGTGATGATATTTTGTTTCTTAAAAAAACCCTGATAATTCATGTTTTCTTAAAGAGTCTATATGGAAGATTTGTGCATGCTTGTTTACTTCCTTGAAGTTTGCGTTGGAATCTGTTTTGTGCATGGGGGTAGGTCATTTGTTAATGTTAGCTAACTCCATTACTAAGCTAACAACTGCCTCTTTTGCCTACATTCATGATAACAACCACAACACACTGATTTCTATACAGAGGACTCAGTTTTTCTGCTAAAATCCTTCCGCTCGCTTTACAGTTCCTCAGTGCTTCTCTTCTGCTTCTCTACAGTTCCAGCAACACTAGCTACTGTTAGCTTAGAAATGCTTTAAGTTAATATATAAAAAAAAAAGACGATCTCCCAAAAGAGATTCCAACACAAGCTTCACAAAAGTACACAAGCACTCACAAATCTTCCACATTGAACCTTTAAATGATTATTAAAGGCTCTGTACTGATCACAAAGTATTCATTTCTTATCTAATTCTGGTGTGAAATATATTAAAATTCGTGCAGTGGTGGGTTATATGAGGTTTCAACAGTCTTATTTGGGCAAATGAAGCTGGTTTCTCTCAAAGTCATTTCAGGCTCTGTTTGTACCCCAGGCAATTTTTTCTGCACAGCAACAAGATGAGCACAGCAGCAAAAAACATACAATTGCAAGATAAAAATTCAACTGTAAATACTTTGGTGAAAAGTAAGTTTTGAATTTTAAAACAATTGCATTTTTTAGTTTAAATGTAATTATTGTGATCTTTCACTGTGGCTCTCTGTTCATTATCACCAGCCCTTCCTTCACACATTTACAGAGGAAGGTGCACTGTTATCTGACTCTTACCTCCACCTTAGTCTAACCTTTCACCTCTCCGTTCCACACCGTTGCTTTCCCTGAAACTCTCATATACTTTCCACTCATCATTTACACCCCATCCCTCCCTCAATATTTTTACTCCCGTCTTGTTCTGTCTCACCTCTGGGGAAGTTGCACTGTTCCCCCACACTGATTTGAGAGGTGTTAACCAGGTAGCCAATAGGAACAGTCCACCCCACTGTTGTACGTATGCCAGGATGACAGGAGCTGCGCTCGTGCATCTCCAGAAGGGACAGGTCTGATGATGAGCGACGCGCCATGGCCACCACATAGTAACTGATACCATCTGGAGAGAGGGTTAGAGATAGAGAACAGAGGGATAAAGCAAGTGGGAGTGATTTGCCAGAAGAGAGGGGAAATTAATAAGAAGATAAAGTGACATTACATCCTGTATCTATGTCTGTAAGTGATTTCTGCATGCAGAGGGGGCAAAAGTACACACATTATTTACTCAAGTAGAAGTACAGATAGTACAAAGTATGATTCAGCTTCTTTAAAGCAGTAAAAGTGAAAAAATACAAAAAGTACTCTGAAATGCGCTCAAACTGTAAAAGTAAAAAGTCAATTTCTACTGACTGTTTCAGCGCAGAGCTAACTCCACCTCATGTTATATTAAAGGTACAGTAACATTTGCGCATGCTTATGTGCTTATGTAAAGTTTGTGTTGGGAGCTGGATGTTTGTTGATGTTTCTCCGTTTCTAAGATAATGACTCGCTGAGTCGCTTACATCTGTACAGTGTACAGGCTATTTATCTGTTTCTATGTAGAGGACTTGAAAATCCCTGTAAAAATCCATGGATTTCTTCTGTGTAACACCAGCTACTGTTAGCTTAGAAATGGAGTTAGGTAGAGACTTTCTCCACAGACTTCACCTAAGCACACAAGTATGTGGGACTCTTACATATAAGATACATTGTAACTTAAAATTTAAAGAATATATACTGAAACAATGAATATTGACTTGGTACACCAGCAACAGAACTCAAAACATTATGAAGCCTTTTCTTAAGGCTTCTTTTTTTAAGTCTTGTTACTTGTTATAAATTATTTTCATCTTGTTAGTTTGTCATGTGTAATATGTACCAATGGATACACCTAGGAATTGTCTTTTTTATGTGTTATGGTCCCATCTATTTAGGTCTTGATTTTGGAAAGGCGTGCAATGATGCAAAATATTCGAAAATTTGAAAAGTAAGTCAGCGAATCACTGTTAAAAGTGTTTGTTTCATATGTCTGTTATTTGAGTAGTGCGTTGTTAGCTAGCTAACATTACTTGTTAGTGTTAGAAGTGGTTGTTGATGTTATTTGCAAGCAATTTCACATTCTGACATACCACCCCTGACTCGTGGCCTTGTTCCTAATATGGATTAGGCAGCAAAGTGCACTTATTTAACATTGTTTTGATGGTGGAAGAATCAGTATGTAAATGTCATGATGTATTTTTGGAAGTTTGAGTCCCAAACTTCCAAAAATACATCATGACTCTGGGACTCCCAGGGAGACACCAGACACCTCTTTGGGTGTCCAGCTGAAAAGGTTTGGGAGCTCCTGATAGTGATGAAGTATTAGTTCTTGGTTACCTCCCACTTCCTTATCATAGCTGATTCAAACTGCCTTCCGGCTGCAGAGTTCAAACCAGTGACTTACCCACACCGTTGTGGGACTCTCCAGCAGCCAGGTCAAGGCCTTGACAGAGGCCAGCAGCGTAGATGTCATCTGCAAACATGGAGCATGCATCTGCTGTCCCATTCTGAGAAAAATACATTCCTGTTTTAAAATATACTCAATGCGGGATGCTTAGTTATTCAGAACTGTAGTGTGAACTAACAAGAAACAGAAAGAGTCAATATAGTTTTGAAAATGTCATTAGTTTTCATCTTTATTGAGTCTTTCAGTTTGGTTTGAGTTAGTTTTACAGGTGCATGTGTTTTAGTTACATTTTATTTTGAGGAATTGACTTGTTTTAGTTGAGTTTTTATTTAGTTTTTTAAGACAAAAAAGGTTCCTTAAAGGTTCCATATTTACTATTATAATCAAATAATATTACTGACTACCATAAGCCATATATGTCTTAATGTTGTTTGAAAGTCAGTGAATTTGTAATTATTATATTGTTATTATTATTACCTTTATTTAATCTTGGAATATATTGAGGTGAAAGCCTCATGTGCAATATAGCTGAGAAAACATATGGAATTAGTAATGAAAATACAAACACAACAAAGAATTAAAAAGGAATTACTTTTAGAATATGGGTAGCCAGTGGTGATAAGCAAAAACATTAAAAGACAATTCAATAACACAATAAAACCAATTAAAATATAAATCAATGAATTAGGTAAAAACAAGAACAATTATTAATAAAATATGGTGAAATTTAAAATTTGAATTGCTCAAGCATTTTCTGCATGCTGTTCCATGTTGCAGGTGCACAATGAGTAAAAGTAGATTTTCCAAAATCAGTAGAAACAGGTGGCACTCGCAGCATAACGAAATCATTTGAGTGTGTTCTATTTGTGCCTGTATTAAAAGAAAATAATGAAGTCATGTACTGAGGTAAAAGACCGGTAAGCGTTTTACAAATAAATAAAATCCAATGTTTATCACATCTTACAGAAAGAGAGGGCTTTGACACTCAACTTTGACATACAACTCACAACAATGAGTACTGTAGTTATCGCCAGTAATACATCTTAGTACAATTAAAGTACACTATCAAATGACGCTGATTTTACCTGCAATTTTTATTTATTTTAGTTAAAGTTACAGTGTTCACAGCAGTTTTTAATTTAGTTTTTCTTTCTTTTTTAAATTTTTATTTCAGTTAAAGACTTCTAGTTTTAGTTCTAGTCTTTGTTAACTATATAGAAACACAGAGATACTACTTTTTCACTGAGCTAAATAAATAGATAAATAAATAGAAAAAAATAGATATTTTTGAAAACCAAAATGTGAGATGTAGACCTAATAAAAATGTGAAAACAAGTCGTTTTGCAAAAGTACTGCAGACGATTTGGGATAATAGGATGTTCAAATTTCTGTCTATTTTCCCCCAAAACTCCTATTTTCCCAGGTTCTGCAACTTAACAAAACCATTAGATATATGCAAATCCAGTGTCCCATCAGTGTTTCTACCTTTATTTTGTCCATGCAGTCCCTGGTGTTCAAGCCACGCACGCACTGCAATGTTCCTCTAATATTCCTGGCTGTGGCATTGCCGGCGAGATCCAGACACTTCTGCTCCTCAGCATCAGACACCACGCACCAGGAAACTGAACAAAACAGCAAAAAAGTTGCAAAGTAAGTCAAATTCAAATGCAAATCTCCCTGTAGAGGAGCACATACCTGCAAACGCCCCTCAGCCCGGCATACAGAGTATTTTTAGTTAATAATAAGCCTATTAAATGTGATGTACCTGTAGTTTTTTGACTGGTGAGACATCTGACAGATAGAAGAGGCAGAAGCAGGAGGAAGGCTACAGGCAATCTTCTCTCTAGATGCTCCATGTCGGTTCTGGTAGGAGACCTACTTGGGACAATCACTCTAATGCACCGGAGATGAGGAGCAGGTGGATTTCACTGCAGAAAAAAAAAACACTGAGCCGCCCCCTCCCTGTCTTATAACCTGCTCCTGAAACACAGAAAGGATAAAAGGTGGGAGAATGAGGCAGGAAGGCTGGACAACATTACATTATTCCTCCTTCTCCGCCTCTTAAGTCGAAGTCCTCACTAGATAATCCTTCCTCGATCTCATGATAGCAGTATAGCATTTCTCCTCCAATTATCCACTGAGACTTATCCCCAGTGGATAGGACAGCAAGGAGACACATGTAGGCTCAGAGCAGTTCAGGTCACCTGGCACGCAGTGTCGACCTGTGGGTCTTTAATTAAAAAAGCAGTGGACAATGTGTCTCTGTGCTGGAGCTGTGTTCGTGGAGAATAGATACCGGCTGGGTCTTGCTCCGACTCACTGGAGACTAAAGCCCCAGGTAAGCAAGAATAAACAGCGCTGGCTATTGTTCGCGGCCACGGGACCCAGTGGAGGGAAAACATATTGGCTACTTGATACGATGCTCCCTTTTCTGTCTATTTGCACACACACAAAAGCACACACAAACTCTGTGGCATTTTTCTAATTCTACTGCTTCAAAGCCAACCGTGATTTGAATAAATCCAAACAGGTAGAGTTTGTGGAAAGAAATGAAATCATCTCTCCATCTACTTTTTAGTAAGAGTGTGAGTGCTATTTCAGCTCTGCCTGGTTAGTTAGGAGATGAAAGGTCATATTAGTTTTCATGGACCTTTTAAAGAAGGAGGGGTCTTTTAGGCAGGAGTATCTGATCCTCAGAGATTTGCAGATGGGTGAAGGAACAAGGGAGCACAGAGGACTTTTAGAAAAAGCAATTGTGCAGTATTCAGATTGATCAAAATATCTGCTCTTTATTTAGAGATTGTCACTGTGTTTTCTTCTCAGTGTTCCAGTCCGAATGTCTTTAACCTCTTACTGCCCCAATTTATTTACAATAATATAAAAAAATAATTATTTGTGTTTTTGCTGTCAAACAGACACTAAATTAAGAGGAGATTGTTCATTTGAATATAGCACATACAATAGGTATAAATTTAAATGTATGATGCAAATTTGCGACATGGCAAAATTGGTCATAATAGTAACTAAACAAATTTTCCATTCTCAGGTATGTTGATTATTTTATTGATGTTGCTATTGCTGAAACAGGGCTTTGAAACTGAATAACAACATATGTTTCTGTAGAATCATTGCTGTTCCTCATCACAGTATTTCTAAATACAGCCTAATACTGCAGCAAAGTGCTTCCAATACGTTCCTTGGTGTGTGTAGAATATGCATCAACCGGCATTAGTGGGATACGTATGCCACCTCGACTGCATTCAGACCAGAAGAGGTTTGACTTGAATTTGTGACAATAGGATACAAGCGGTTAAAAAAACATCACTTGATATAAAAGAACCCAGCTGATCAATGTAATCTCACAAAGATGCTGGTCTCTAACAGTGGATAGATATTAAATTTGGATTGAAAATGATAATTGGTTGATGTCAAAACCCGACACTGGGTTGACATCAGCCTCTAGTGTTGGAAAAATCTTGAATTTTGGTTGGAAATGAAAACTGGGTTGATATAAAAACCCCATGTTGGGTTGACATCAACCTCCAGCATTGGAAAGACGTTGGTTAACACCATAACTTAAAAGCAACCAAAAACCAACATGTAATGATTTCAGAAATGGGTGTTGGGTTGACGTGATGATGTTTAACAGACTTAACAACACAACTTAAAATCAACAATATATCAAATTGAGTATTCAACATTTAGACGTTGTCCTAACGTTGTAGTTTGATCACCAACATCACAACCTAAATTCAGTTCAAGAATCAGTATCTAAGGACACTGTGAACCACAGGGTCAAATCTGAAGCTTTAAGTGAACAACCTAAATTGAAGTTAAAAAATCAGGCCAGCTTTGTGTTTGTTATGTTTGATAGTGATGTTCTTATGAGGTACCAAAATGAAAAAGTTCACCTTAGTTTAGTTTATCACTCAGAAAAAAATAATGTAAATGTATTCATCGTTAAATAAGCTCACACAGGATATTTAATATAAACAATCCTGCTTTATGATATGACTGGTTGACTTTCATACATCATTAAGACAAAAATGGCTTATAATCAACATATATACAGTCTATTACCTGGCCAGTAATATATGCTTATTATATATATGAAAATTAATTCTAGATATCATTACTTTATCGACATTTAATTTGGTTTTTATTGCATTGTGTTTGATTATATTATCAGTCATCACTGCCCTGCAAGGAGACAATGGTCATGTCCTAATATGGTTCAAACTAGATAATAAATATTTTCCAAAGCTCCCTAAGGCATTACAGCTTTGTAGTTTGTGAACAGTACAGGTAACAGAATTGCAGTGATAAGAGTTCATATTATGGCTCACTTTGTAACTTCTCCCTTAGGGTTTCTGAAACTGTCTGAGCCATATAGTTTATATTTTTGGGGATGTGCTCACACACCATGAAGTCACTTGATGCGTCTGTTGGGATGTGGAAATAACCCCCCCCCCCCGATACGGATAATACACCAGTAAAAGATGCCAGGTATGTTTTTTGACATACAATGGATCACATTAGAACAGATTTAAATTATTTGACTTGTTAATAAAGCTACTCCTCCCTACATTAGAGTTTTTTTCTTATTTTATGTTCCAGACAGATCACTCAGGTCCTCCGCTGCTTTTCTTTTAAATGTTCTTTATGTGTCTCATAAAAGTACTACTGAGGCCTATTTTCATGCACCTAAACTGTGATATACACTGTATATGGATGACATTATATCACAATATACTGCATATTAGAATATCGAGACCTCTCCATATTTTTAAAGAGAAAATAAAACTTTATCTTATTAATCTAGTTTTTAATTTGTTGTAGTATTATAGCTGTAGTTTTTTAATTGTAATCACTGTTTCTTACACTATTTTTTATCCCTGGTGATTGTTTATTTTTATTATTATTTGTTATTATTTTATTGAATTTGATCTATTTTCAACATTGTTTTGCTTTTAATTTAGCCCTGCAAATGATTTTTAATTAATTAATAGGTAGGCAGGTAGGCTATGCAAGCTATGTATTAATGCATTAAGAATAATTATTTGTATAGTCTATATGACCCTCTGAAACGAAATACTGCATAATGAGTTATTTGGACATAATACATTTATAGTACTACTATCATACTATTACTACATTAAAACGAATGTAATATTTACTTCAAACATGAACACAAATGAGGTGCCGTTACTTATTTGTACTTCCTCCATTGTGTTTCTATGGTATTCCTTCTGTTGGAGGACTACCCTGCCCCACAATGCATCTTGATGATAATGTTTTGGTGACGTCATATGTAGCTGGAAGGGAAAACAGCCAGTGGGTGGGCTGGGCTGGGCTGTGATCCTGCTTTCGGCTTCTTACATCGTAAATAGCACTAACAAGATCGTTTCAACGTAATATGCGGCTATAGATACATGGCAGAATGAGTTAGAAGTTGAAGTTCGTGTGTCCCAGGTAGGTGGAAAGCAGCTCTTTTATATCGCGCTCTAAGGCAGCCCTCGCCTTGCTATCAGGCGGCGCTTTGTACTGTACAGCTAGCTTGGCTTGCAGGGCTAACAGCACCAGCATCGGGCAGCCGTCTGACTGATTGGCGCCTCCGAGGCGCCTGTGGACGGCCAATAAAACCGCTTGTTAATGGCCTGTTAGCTTCAGCAAACAAGCAGGCCTCCTGTCTGTGAGCTTTACAGAGCAGAAGGTGCTGATAGGTTTGCTCCTTCATAGACAAACCCAGAGGCTTTGACATTGAAGTTGAAGGTGTTGGATTGCTAGCAATATGAGTAGCATTGTTTTATTTATAAATACAACTTTAACGATTAAATGGCAATTAACAGCAAATTTCTTGTTAATTAACAAGAAATCAATAGCATATTTAATATACACACACACACACACACACACACACAATACAAGCAAACAAGTATTTTTATTGAACGGCTGTTAACTCCTTAATCAATAATATGTACCATTGAATCAAAAAGACAGAGGATGTGTTCGACATTAGCTATAAGCTGTTGCTTCCTTTTTATCTGAAGCCTTGGCAGGCATCATCAGAGCACATGGGGGGGATGTAATTATCCTCTTTCATCATTTGAACTCTCTGGCTCCTCTTCTCTTCCTCCTTCCCTCGTCAGCGCACTGAAACATGGGTCGTTGCGGTGTCCACGTCCTGCTGCTGCTCTTGCTGCTCTTGCTGCAGACCTCTGCTGAGGACTCAGGTAATGTGCTCTGCTGCATTTACACTCTATGTTGTCACCTCTTATTTTTTGTCTATCAGTGGTATATATACACACACCAAAAAATGATGGGCACCATATGTTACTGGCAGCAGTTCATTTGTTGTCATACAGGTAGCCGTTACCCATATCCATGATGGTGGGCATGAAGCTCCATCTGAGCCAAGGGTTAAGGTGCATTCATACAAGCTCCAATAAAATGAAACTATGCACACTTAAAATCTCAGTTGGAGTAACTTGCGTGACATGCCTACAAAAATCATATCTTAATATGCTTAAGAGAAATGGCAAACCCCCCAAAAAACAGCTTATTGTATTTCAGAATGGTAAATAAGTGGATATCCAGGGTTTTCCCTACCATTGTAAGATGTAGGTGCCACAACCAAAGCATTTTTGGGTCAAAATAATGTAAAATACATGTGGGGAGCATCAGAACAAATTAAATTACTTTTCCCAGATCTAATACTCGGTCTCCAGTGGACATCTTTAGCAAGTTTTGTTTTAAGCTTTTAGTATGTTATTATCTGCTCTAGCTTGTCCAAATTTTTGTTTTACAGGTATTGCAGTAATAATGGTCCATACTTATGTGAAATTGTATGATTTTTATTGAAAAATTATTTTTCAGAAAGCATAATAAGCATTATACATTTACGCATACAGCATTTATCTCATTGTAAAGTATAAAAATTGTAGTATAGTAGGTCAGTTGCTTCTAACATAAAAACACATTCTGTACTTCATTAAAAAAATGTTCTGCATAAATAAAAATGTGATGTTAGTTGAAGCTGGCTTTAGTTTCTATGTCATTATTTGCACAAGACTGTATCGTAGTGTCATCCCTCTGGAACCCAGAACCATTTCCACACATGGCCCATACATTCATTTCAGGAATTAGAATTTCGCTGTTGGCTTTGTTTTCCTCCTTTGTTGACTAACTTATCAGCTATCACAGATGGAGGCTCAAGTGTGGGAGAATGGTGGAAATAGTTACAGTAGCACACACTGACAGTGACCGACACCAACAGCATGTTGACAGTGGTACAAGAGAGAGCTGCATTGTTCTGTTTGGTCAGTTTAATACAGACATACGCAGTAACCTGCATAGCCAATATTACACATTTTCCATATTACCAATGTCATCATTTCCTAATTCTTCTATAAAATAGCATCAAACATGTATTGAGGGGTGACTGATATGCGAATGAAAATAATGTCATTATTTTTGCATTACATTTCCCAAAACAAAATTGTAAAAAATAATTATAATAATTTTTGCTGGGGTCTGTACTAAACAAAAATGTGGAGAATGTGATTTCTGGGCCGGGGCATCTCTGTTGCACCACATTGCCTCATTTATAATGGTATGTTGTGAGACATTTTACCTAAAGAGGCTAATAGGCACATATGTAACATCATGACCTTTTTTGTTTCATGTTGTCATCCTGCATTCCACGTATATTACTCCAATAATAAACTGTGTGAACATCACAGTCGGATGCTGCTGATTCCTATGAATGAAACTGACTTCATAACACAAAAAAGTGAGGCCTACAAAACAAGCTGTTTTCACGTAACAGACGTTTGTGGAAACTTTCGATTCTAAATGGCGTATCAATTATTTTTAGTCCCTTTTAATCACCAGTGTATGTATATTCATATTTAAAGGTCCAATGTGTAAGATTTATGAGGATGTAATCTCAGAAATGGAATATAATGTTCACAATCATGTTTTCACAAATGTGTAATTCATTAGTGTGTAATTTCACAAAAAAGATTTTTTGTGCTTTCATTGCCTTAGAATGAGCTGTTCATAGAGATGTTTGCCATCCAGTTAGTTTTATAATGGGTGACATCCAGCTTTAAGGTGCATAACTGTCACCTACTATGTCTGAGTGTGGACCAGAGGTAATATCACAGAACAGACGAAACAAATACTGACTCTAACAAGGGCTTTTAAGTGTTTTTGCAGCCACTGTAGGGGAGTGTGGGTATTCATTTATTTGCAGTCAGCAACATTATGTTAGCACTTCGCCTTCATGCCTACAAATCACAATGTAAACTTAGCCATGACATGTCATCTTTCAATCAAATATTGGGGTTACCATGACAACTTCCAACCTACTGCATTTTTGATAAAATAAATGCTGGGTCTAAGTGGTAGCACTTAAGCCAAATTTTTCATGTTCATTTCATACTGTTTTATTTTTAAAAAGTTCAGATTTATTGCAAGAATAAAGAAAACATAAGAAAATACCAATCTTTTTCTATGGTCCTATTGGATTTTACTCTTTCATACATTTTTCAGGCTCTTTTTGGTTGAGTACACAACTACTGAAGTCTGTTTGCAGCAGATTTTCTGAGCTATCTGGTTAAGTCAGAAAATCCCACTTTCTGGTCCCAACTGCCAAAGGGAGATGAAAGTTCCCACTGCTACTTGTTTTTTAGTATACAGTTCTGTTTTCCACATGGCAGCTTGTAGGGTTGTGTGTTAGTGAGAAAGCGGTTTAGACAGAGCTCTCTGTTGGCTTGGTGCATTATATGAATGCACCTTGTTAGTATGTTTGTATGTCCGTGCACTGGGAAAAAGCATGACTGAATGGTGAAATCATGTGGTCTCTCTTGCAGATGGACAGTTGGTGTGTCTGTGTGATAGCCCTAAATGCCTGGAGGCCACCCGGTGCCGTGGCACCCGCTGCTTCTCCTCTGTCAAAGTGGGCAGCAGCGGGGTGGTGTTTGAGCGCGGCTGCCTGCAGGGGCCTCAGAAAATCCGTTTGCATTGCTCCACGGCTCCGTCCTTCCACCAGGCCATTTTCTGCTGCTCACAGGACATGTGCAATAGCAACACCACCAGGAGCTCTCTGATGTCTCTGCTGCCATCAGGTGGAAAGCAGCTTCAGATCAACTACATGTACCATTTCAGCTAGGGATTCAGAAGCTGTGCATCCTATACCCTGACAAAAGACACTTTCCTTACTCCTATTTCTTATCTAACTGGCCTGTTTTCTTATCTCTCTTGGCCTCAGCCCCAGAAGGTGAGCCGGTTCAGTATCGTGTGGAGACTTTGGCTCTCTTTGTGCTCGGCCCGGTGGTGGTTCTGGCTCTGCTCTCTGTAGTGTCGGTGCTGGCCTGCAGGAGGCTCCACCATGGCCGTCTGCAGAGGCTGCAGGAGTTTGACACCGAGCAGGGAGCCATTGATGGCCTCATCACCTCCAACGTAGGAGACAGCACTTTAGCGGTAAGCAGAATGGACGCTGTTGTTGACAAAGTGATTTAATTTCAAAGCTAGCACAGTGTTTTAGAAATAAGTTTTAAAGTGGGAACAGCCATCTGGTATCTAGCTCTGTCATTCCTGAGCTGTTAATCGGGATTTGTTAGGGTATTTGCAAGTCCTGGAGAATATTTAATATATATTAAAGCAGCTTATTGAAATGTGTTGCTTTAATAACACTGACATTGTTAAGCTTTAAATGCAGATTGATTTTCTTGGGCCTGCAGTGTTTCCTCAAGGAATTTTTCAGCAGCAGGTGGAAAGGGTTTTGTTGTACCTGGGGTGAAATGTATTAAATTAAATCATTTACATTTTTAAATTAATTTCAAAATATACCATAATTACTGGTAATTTTGTCTTTACACCTCTCTCTCATCTCAGCCAGATGCTTTTTATCCCTTTTATCCAAAACTTTTCATTAATTAAATGGAGAATTTATGTGTTTTTTGTGCTATAATTTGCCTTATTAGTGGGCCTGTACACAATCTGCGCCTGCTGAATTCCACAGAGAACTCATTTAAGAAGCTGGAATTTTCACTTTTTCTTAAAGGGAATTTAATGTGAAAATAAGATTTCCATGTGTTTTTCCAATATGAAACAGGTGTGGTGGCTCTGAAAATAACATTACAGTATCAAAACTCTCACTCACCCACCGTCAGCCAGTCCTCCAGAGCCACCAGAACCATCCTGACCATAGACATGTATATACATAGACACCACATCAGTCCCCTCAGTCCATTGCTGTGATATGTCAGTGTGCTATACAGGTCCAGTCAAACTTGTCCTGTAAACACATACAAGTAAACAGGGGAGCTGTGGGTTTCCTCATTAAAAGAACTATGATGTTTACATTTCTCAACCAATTTTAATGAGTCGTTTTATATTGAAAGTGTGGTTAAAAATTTTTTTCTGAGGCACAACTTTTTTCTTTTTTAAGCCCAGCTCATGTCACATATAGTGGATCCCACAGATCAAGGGGAAACTTACAGAGATGAGCTGTATTGTGTCAATCCCACAGACAGTGACGTTGGTTTATCATTAAACTGTGACCTGCTGATATTAAAACAGTAAGCTGCTGATCTGTCTCACAACCATGGATTGTACCAATACTTTGCCTAGTCAATCCTCATTCAGATAAAGGATAAAAGGCAGACTAACTAACCAAGGATAGAAGGCAAATGAATGCACAACTTGACATTCAGGGATGTTGAATATCCACAGTGATACATCCTACAGCTACACAATGAAGATGCATCAACTACACGCGACAACAAACTACTGTACCACTACTCTACCACTAATAAACTACTAAACAGACACATCTATGAAAAACCTGTCATCACAAATAATCCATATGAACTACTTACCAATGAAGTTGTCATGCAGCAGCTGTCAGTTTGGTTAGTAGTTGAACTACAATGGGATCAATTGTTAACTCAAATAATCTTAAGATGTAATGAGGAGCTAAATCAAATACCGATTTTACACTGATTTCAGAAACTCACTTAATTGTTACAGAAAACAGTGAGGGAAACAGAAGTCCAGTAGAAAGGCTGTGAGTTTTTAAAACTTTTACAATTCCCAGCAGCTAGACTGATTGAGACTTTGTGGGGGACCTATTAAGCAGATACCAAGAAGGTCTAATAAGCCACAATAAAAATAGGCCACAGTGCCCCTGTAGGGCCCCTCTGCGATGGTGGTTCTCATCAGAAGACACAGACCTGACCTGAACTACAGGTTATAATGCTTTTTATCCACAAAAATGGCAGCTCCTAGGTTTCCCTCTATGTGTTTACAGAGTGGCTGTGACTGCTCTAATATGGCAGAGGCACGTGCGATCCAGTGGCAAATGTATGTCATGTATATATCTATGATCCTGACAACCTGGTATTATCTGCAGCATGATGGGAAAGCAGAAACCCACATTCCATTTGGTCCTACCTATTAGAATCTTTTTCTGTGGTTTCAGGGACAGATTGTGGGTAACTCTGAGGATTAACCTGATCTCTGTGTCTCTCTCTCCAGGACTTGTTGGACCACTCTTGTACGTCAGGCAGCGGTTCAGGTCTGCCCTTCCTGGTCCAGAGAACTGTGGCCAGGCAGATCAGTCTGATGGAGTGTGTAGGTGGGTACAACACACCATAGTCAACAGGCTACTGTACCTGCAGCTTAGAATGGTTCTTTAAAGGCAAAGTATGTCACTTTTTCCTGAAAACACTACATAGACTCATACAATAGTAATCCTTCTCAATCATCACTTGTGACACTCTGTCATTGTGTGGTGGTGTATTTACCTCAGAGACCCTGCCCCCTGCCAGTATTTTCTATGTTCCTCTTGTTTCGCTGTGTTCAGGACATTTGTGGGCGTGCACCTTTACCAGTGTGTTTATACCTCCAGCCAATAACAGCATCACACAGCGTGTGCGGGCAGAACACTATAAAAACGAAGCGACTCCGGTCACACGGCTCTCTCCTCTTTCTCATGTACAGTACTGTTTGAGTACTCTGGACAAAATGCACACACACACACACACACACACACACACACACACACAGACCTTTCAGCTGTATGTTGCCTCTAGAACATTCCTGTAGAGTTTTACGAAGATATGAGTGTATTTATTTGTGCTTTTATGTAATATAACCACTGTGACAGAATCTGGAAATATACATTTTATTTTTCTATTTCACAGAGCTTTTTGTCTCGCTATGGTCACTCTCTCTCTCTCTCTTAATGCTGTCTCATGCTCACTCGACCACTGCTCTGTCTTCCTCATTGGTCTAGTGGTGAGGAGGAGCCATGTTTGAACTGTTCTGTTTACAAACACAAATGACAAAAAATGTTACATACTTTGCCTTTAAGGTTAGGGTTAGACAGTAAATAAATGAAAGACTCAAACAGAATGTAGTGGCTGAAAGCACATAAGACACTAGAATAAACACAGACACTGATATTATTTACACCACTATTTGTGGGAAGTGTGGGTCATGAAGGCTGACTCGTTGAAATGATATTTTCTTCTTTTCTTTTTCTTTTTTTTCCCTTTATATTGGTATTGGGTTAGATATTGTGAAATTTTATGTGTAAATGTTTTACTATTCTTATGTGGAGCCATGTATAAAATCGTGATGCTTGTCTTGATTTACTCGCTCTTCACAACAACACTGGCAAATTTCTTGTTTGGTGGCAGAAGTCTGGCCATGTGAACACAGTCTCCTTCAAACACCTCCTTGAACAGTTGATATCCTCTTTCATAATGTTTAGAAGTGTACATGTCTCCTTCTGGCCACATGTGTGGGCTTTTCTTTAGAGCATCTGTCTCTACCAGGCAGGATCTTTGTCTCTGATCCAGTTGACTGTAAACCAGGAGGCTGTGTGTCACAACCTGTGATTAAAACCCCAACTGACATGCATATTCAGAATGTGCTGTATACATACCCGAGATAATAGCATAACCCACATCTTGGTTGAAAGGCCTGTTGTTTAGAAAAAGGCCTAATTTAAACATTTCCAAAAAGAACACCCCTCTCAAATTCAGAATAGTAGTGGAATATTAGTGTGCATGTAAATGTAGTGACTGTGGCTGTGTGCATCTTTGTGCTGTTGATGTAGGAGTCCATTCTCATTGTATTTTACCCTAAATAGCTTTTAAAGATGTTTATAAGTGAACTTTATTTTCCCCTTTGTATCATAGGCAAAGGCAGGTATGGGGAGGTGTGGCGTGGCCAGTGGCAGGGGGAGAACGTGGCTGTGAAAATCTTCTCTTCAAGAGATGAAAAGTCCTGGTTCAGAGAGACGGAGATCTACAACACAGTGCTGCTAAGGCATGAAAACATCCTGGGTGAGTCTATAGCACAAATTCATTCTTACAGATAGGATTTGTTTTTCATTCTAGTTTGGATTATGCTTACTGTAGGTTTTACCCAGAACACAGTTGAGTGGGACTGAAATGTCTTGTTTATCTGCTGTGTTTTTCTGTCATCTGTGTCTGCTCTCAGGCTTCATGGCGTCTGATATGACTTCTCGAAACTCCAGCACCCAACTGTGGCTCATCACCCATTACCACGAGAACGGCTCCCTTTATGACTACTTGCAGCGTGTTGCCATGGAGACATCAGAGGGCCTAGCAATGGCAGCTTCGATAGCATGTGGCCTGGTGCACCTGCACACTGAGATCTTCGGCACTGAGGGCAAACCGGCCATCGCACACCGAGACCTGAAGAGCAAGAACATCCTGGTCACCAAGGAGCTGCGCTGCTGCATCGCAGACCTGGGTCTGATATTTTACACTATTTAGCACTTGTCTGCCTTTAAGACTAGGGTCTCTTATCTGTCTCTTATTGGGTTTTCAGGCTTTTACATCTTTTAATCCAATAATGCATGTGTTGTCTCTCACACCTGTCAGTGCCTATATTTAATATCCACTTCAGGACAGAACCTTTAGAAATCTTTCTAAACATCATCCACTTTGGCTTCGTTGTACAGGTTTGGCTGTGACCCACTCCCAAGCAGACAACTTGCTGGATGTGGGCAATAATCCAAAGGTGGGCACCAAGCGTTACATGGCCCCCGAGGTTCTGGATGAGACCATTCAGACAGACTGTTTCGATGCCTACAAGAGAGTGGACATCTGGGCCTTTGGGCTGGTGCTGTGGGAGATCGCAAGACGCACATACAGCAACGGTGAGTGGCAGTCGTGACTTATGCCATGACAACTGCATGATGAGATTAGGTTTATTCATTATATTTTGCTGCACTAATGGTTTTCATCTGAACTGTTTAGGTATCGTGGAGGATTACAAGCCTCCGTTCTACGACCAGGTGCCAAACGACCCCAGCTTCGAGGACATGAGGAAGGTGGTGTGTGTGGAGCAGCAGAGGCCTTTCATCCCCAATCGCTGGTTCTCTGATCCAGTCAGTCATTTTCTCTTACTTTGCTTTATTTACCACTTTTTGTTTTAAAGAATAATTTAGTAATGTTCTCACTAAAGAAAACCAACAACTTATCAATCCACCAAAGAAGTGTTCTCTGTGCTTGAGAAACCAGATATAGCTGATTTTTCCATACTATTAATTTCTGTTGATACCCCAAAAACTATAAAACATTTTGTTTTGAGTTAATATCATAAATCTTGTAGCTGCTATAAATACTCCCTACAGCATCTAACCTGCAGCTCAACATGCTGAGGAACTACACTAACAACTATTAGAATATTTGTTCAGCAGGTAGACATCTGGTTTACATTTTTACATTCAATATTCCCTTTTTTTTAATTGTGCAATGACAACAACGAAAGCTATTGATTTCTTCCTCAAGCCGGACTTTAATTGGAACAAGTGGAGCATCCTGTCAGTGGACGGGAGGGGCCGCCTTCAGTCCACCAAGAAGACACTAATTCTTTCACTTTTGCAAGTAGAATTTTTTGTCCATTCATCTTTTTTACAAGACCTGAGTTGCTCGGCAGTCCATGGGCACTATTGTCTGATTTTCCTTTTCATGACGTGGACTTGATGGCAGCATACGTCTCTGTAAAATTCCAATCTATGTCTTCACATGGATGGCACCCTCACACATGTGGACACTGATGCAGCCCCAGACCATCACCTTTCACTTAAAACAGGCTGGATGGTCTTTTTCATCTTTGACACGTAGAACCCAACGTCCGTTTTTCCTGAAAACCAGCTGAAATGTGGACTTGTCTGACCACACACGGACACAGTCTTTGAGTCCATCTGAGATGAGCTTGGGTCCTTGTGTGACACAGTTTCAGGTTTAATTTCTGGAAGTGACAACGGTTTGTTTTCCAAAATCCTCCTGAGCCCAAGTGTCTATAGTCATCACGGTAGCGTTCAACAGTGGCTGCCCTTGGTCTTTAGTACTGAGATCTCCCCAGAAATGGTGAAAGTAGGTCCATTTTTTTTGTACCCATGTCAGTTAAAGGCTTGAAGCAAATGAACAAATCACAGATTCTAGTTTTTATTGCCTTTTAGAAAATGTCTCAACTTTTGTGGAAATGGGGTTTGAATAGAATAGAAGAACTTTATTGTCCAGCTTGGGCAAGAAAATTGTCTTTGGTCTCACCAGTAGAAATACATTACATTATGAATGACAACACAAACTCACACCCACTCACACCTTGTCTTGATAAAAGCTTCAGTTTATAAAGATAAGCCAAAGTCTTGTATGCAGAAAGTCCTCACATGTGGAAGCTCTTTCATTGTCTTTGGTTTCTGGTTTTCCCTTGACTGCATGTGACCTGTATGCCTCCTTTATTTCCATCCTCCTCACCATCTGTCCATCCTTTCTCTCTCTCTCAGACTCTCTCTGCTTTGGTGAAGCTGATGAAGGAGTGCTGGTACCAGAACCCATCTGCCAGGCTAACAGCACTGCGCATCAAGAAAACTCTGGACAAGATTCACAGCTCTCTGGAGAAAGGCAAGGAGTCGTGAGAGGAGAGAGGAGCTTCAGAGGCAGCCTGATGTTAGGGATCAGCTTCAAACCACAAGCCTGTTGTTTGAGAAATGGAGGTAAAGGCTGATCAGAGGGGATCGACAGAGGATAGAGTTGTTCATGTATCATCCAACCTCATCCTTCTCTTGCTGTCTCCCTCACTCTGTTGTTGCCTTCCACTGACGCCCCCTCTGTCTGACTCAAACTATCCCATGTGAACAAGCCAGCCTTTGCTACGGGACACAAACCAGTTGCCAATGTGCTCGCACTGAAACGAACTGTTACAGAGTGTGAACAACATGGATGACATATTGTAGTGCACCTATCCCAGTGCTTTAACACCCATTTAAAGAGACTGCCTTAGGTCGGCTTTCTTAGAAACACCTCTACACTACATACTCAGAGTCCCTTCCAGTTCCAGGATCTGATCCACAGCCAGTTCTTATGGCATGCAGTCATGTAGGACTGGACGATACGACCTGAAATGTTATCATGATAAAAAAAGTTCATATCAGTTGACATCGATATTTAATATGGCTGATTTCTGGTTCTGAGTCAAAGTTGAAGGAACCAGATGGTCATTTATTGGTTTTAAATTATTTGTAAAAGTCACAAAACGAAAATGTCATAAAAGATGCAAACATTGTAAAGATGCAGCAAGACAGCAATGTTGTAAAAAGACGAAAAATACAAAAGATGTATCAAGACAAAAACATTGTAAAAAGATGCAACAAGATGAAAATGACATAAAATGAAAAAGACGCAACAAAATAAAAATTATGTAAGATGGAAAAAATATGCAACAAGACATAAACATTGTAAAAGATGTAACGATGAAAACAAAAACAAGACAAAAATGTAAAAAGACGCAACTAGACAAAAACATACAAGGACATGATGATAATGACATAAAAGTACCAAATGAAACTGACGTAAAAGGCGGTTAATTGTGGTTTTAAATTATTTGTAAAAAAAAACTTGAGACATTACAAGACTTAAGACAAATCCTGAGGACAAAAGACAAACCTATAGCACGATAATATTGATGGTGATAAATAGAGTTGTTTTATCACTCAGCCCTACAGTCATGACCTGCTCAGAGACAATCAGAATTTCCTTCCTTTAGCTTTACATGCCAACTATTGCCACTCACACTACGAACATACAGCTATGTTCACTTACAGAGGAAACGAGCCAATAGAATCAAAATTGTTTTTAACTTTTTAAAAATACTCTGATATTTATGTATGAAATCTCCACTGATACCACACTACTGCGGATATGACTGATGTTTGATGGTGTGTGAAATGGACTGTATACATATATAGGCATTTACTCTACTTTCTGTACCCATATTGTCATTACTGGAGCTAATAGGAAACAAGTTGTTGAGAAATAGTGGAAGGTAGGTGCTTGTTTGTTGTATGGGGAAAACAATGGGATAAAATATTACATACATGTTTATCCAGTGGTTCCTGAAAGTAGACACACAGTAAGTATCTGCCAATAGGAATTAGTCTGTATCTTATAGGAATATGAAAAGAACTGACAAAGATGTGTTGTGTGAGTGGAGAGGGGATTCCAGTGAAGCTGTACCAACAGTTTTGAACCATATTGGAGGTGAAGGGTTTTACTGTAGCGAGCCAGGCCTTCATGTCCTCCTCCTCATCTCCCACTGTACACTTTACAAGTTGCCTGAATTATGAGGAAAAAAAACCACTCCATCTACGTTAGGAAACTTTGATTCTACATTAATTTTAAAATGGATAAAGTTGCCTAAGTGTGCGGTTACAGATGAATTTGTTCACAAATGCTGGTTTTGTTTTGGAAAAAAAATATTGCTTTGTCTTTTTTATATGTAATAAAACATTTACTGCACTCTTGTCTAATGGCTAGTCATCCTGTGTGATGGTTTTAGAAAAGATACATGTATATAAATTCAATTAAATATGATGTCCTAGTCTGGAAACCACTGTCAGGAGTCCATATTCCATTTGGGATTCATGGACTTGAGTTCTCATTCTCTGTACTAAAACAGAAACTATCAGGGTCAGCAGCATTTCCAAAAGGTTCCATTTTGGGGAGATTAAAACAGTAGGGTCACAGCAAAAATTTAAAAATAAAAACGTATTAGTTTGGACATATATACTCGCCCCCTCTGGGGGATAGGCCTAAAGATGTCATCTAGATTTTTGTGGTGTTATGGACAAATCAAGATTTTAATCAATTATTTTTCATTCACAATTCACACATTCACAAATAATTTATTACAACTAAGAGGTTGCATTTTGCTTGGCCTCCTCAAAGAGTACTAAACTCAGTTCACAATTAAGACATTTTTCACATGAAAAGCAAACACTTGATGAATTGAATTCATTAGATATGTCACCCTCTGCACATATTCCATTCTAATCAAATAGGGCTTTATTAGCATGAAATTTTCAGGAAAAATGTTTTCAAAGCATCAAAATACAATTCCACAATCATAATTAATACAATACACAGATACATGTAAATATCTGTGTGCTGTGTGTGTTTCCAGGTCATTCACTGTCCCTCAGGTTGTTAAATATTGGGAGTGTTTTCAGTTCAGTAAACTATTTGGAATTTTCAAATTCCAAAGAGCTTAATGTCACATTTG
This sequence comes from Coranthus polyacanthus, assembly GCA_037367275.1. NCBI lineage: Eukaryota > Metazoa > Chordata > Actinopteri > Kurtiformes > Apogonidae > Coranthus > Coranthus polyacanthus. The sequence continues at coordinate 873,474 of JAPQRN010000016.1, forward strand.
TTAAAACAGACTTTCCTATGTCATTGTACATTATTCTTTGTTTGCCCCCTAGTGGTAACTAGCAGACACAAACGTCTTCATTTCTACAACAGTACAACCTGCTGACATACTCATCAGTACAGTCTTTCACATTTATTTAGTGAGTTTCTTTACAACCTGCCTGATTGTAAATTCTAGAAACTGAGGTAGTTTTGTAGCAGTAACTTGTACTAATTAACAGACTGCAATAAAATAATACTATACTGAAAACAGTATGTGATGCATGTGGACAAGAAAATATTCTTTTTAGAGTTTCCTGATTGTTCAGCTCTAAAAGTGCAAAGACAGAAGGTCAGAGGTCACTTCAGGTCATCTGGTAGAGTCTTGTAAGGGTTCAGGATGCCTCTGGGATCCAGCATGGTCTTGATGTTCCCCATCAGAGCCACAGCCTGGCTAGGTTTGCTATAGTAGATGTAGTTTCTCTTCTTCAGGCCCAGTCCGTGCTCTGCGCTGATGCTGCCGTGGCGACGAGACGTCCACTCGTACACGTAGGGTTCGATGGCAGACAGGAGGGCGGGGTCTTTGGCTGGAGACGTGATGTTTAAGTGGAGGTTCCCATCGCCTGAAGGAAAAGAATAAAAAGAACTGGTGGGTGAACCGGTCAAAGGTAAGAGTGAGGTGATACACTTATGGTAATAGGCCATTATGTCCCTCCTGATGTACCGAGTCAGGCTGAAAAAGTCAAAGGTCAACTAGAAGCCACATCAGTGAAACCTAACCTACATTTCATTCTGTCTGGATGACTAATGTTATCCTTTGTTTCCAGGTCAGGTTGTATTGGTGGCTAATAGATGACTGTAAACACTGGTGTGAGATGGAGTTTCATGAGGACAACACTCAAACTCAGTGTCTTCGAACTGGTCGACCACCCGACACACTCACCTCATTTAACACCATCCACCTGTTTCCAAACATGAACTAACTGGAAAATAAATATGGGGTTTGTTGGAGATGAACTGTGTCTCACCTGGAGGAGGAGTGAACAGTCAGCTCTTCAGTCACTGTAAATAGTCTTTACTCTGAAACTCCATGTTCATAAAGGGAATGTATGAATCATGTTAAACTTATTCAGACCCTTGAGAAATTAAAAACCAATCCACAGACAAAAAGAAGACCTCAAAAACTCAGTGAGTTAGAAACAGTTCTAAAGAGTTCCCATTACTGTGTCAGACATCCAATTATTCCTTATAAGTTGCTCTAATATTTCTAAGTGATGTGAGCGGTAACTATGCATCTGAATGCACAGTAAAGTATGATCCATAACCAAAGGTTTGGTTTGGCCTTCACTATTATTACATAATCCTCATATCACACTTACTTGATATAATCGACAGATATGGAAACTATGGTAATAATAGTCTAATCTAAAATGATGTGATATATTTTTTTATTGAAAAATGTAAAATTGCACTGTGTGTTTACATCTTCCTGTCATAGTCTAAAAGTATGTGACAATGAATACAGTTTTTCATCAAATAAGATCAAGTTTTCTTGGGGGATGAGCCCCAAACACAACTACAGGACCTGAGCCCTCCAGAGCCCTAAGGAAACCATATCCTCTTCTTCATAAGGTGTACGTTCATAATTTACTATTAGACTTATACAGTGGCGACCTAAAGTTAACAGAATAGACAATATCATTCATCAGCATTGTTTGTATGACAATTAATCGTCAACTAGAATTAATGAATTAAAATATCGTGACAGTGCGAGGGTTGGTGAAGCACAGACACTTTTGAAAGTTATTTGTGTTAAAGGCATGTAAAAGTATGTAACATTTCTCTCTGTTGTTTGTAACAGAACAGTTCAGACACCGCCTCCTCTCCGCCCAGTGAACAAGGGAGAGAGAGCGATGGCCGAGCGAGCCTGAATGGGGAAAGTGAACCACATAGCGATTAAAAAAGCTGCAAAATAGAAAAATAAAATGTTATTTCCTGATTTTGTCACAGTGGTTATATTCTAAAAACACAAATAACACACCCACACCATAACAGAAATGTTCTAGAGCATACAGCTGAAGCACAAGCCTCCTCATTTCTGCTGTGTGTGTCACCAACAGGTCTGTTAGAGGTGACAGGCTGAAAGGTCTGTGTGTGTACTTTGCCCAGAGTTTTGTCTTGCAGACAGAACTGTGCAGTAAGTGAGAAGAGCAGAAAGAGGAGGTCAGAGTCACTTCTTTTTTATATTGTTCTGCCCATGTACACTGTGTGATGCTGTTATTGATTGGCTGCAGATACAAACCCCAAAGCAAAACAAAAGGAAAATAGAAAATACAAGCAGAGTGCAGGGTCCCTGCAGGTAAATTCACCACCACACACTGACAGAGGATCAGAAGAGATAATTGAGAGGGTTATTGTTCTATTATTCTAGTCTTTATAGTGTTTTTGGAGGAAAATATTACATAATTTGCCTTCAAGGATATGACACAAAGTCAATATAGACTTTGTCACAGGCAACATATTTTTGGTTGATGAATATATGACTGCATATGTTTACGTATATATCAGTCACATTTATTCTTCTGCACTGCATGTGCGTACATGAGTTGAGACTTGACATGAGATCTGACTGTACCTTCCACTCACTATCACCTTGATAAATGTTGAGATTTGTATGGAATTGACCATATGCCCAATTTTTTGCTGTACATTTCTTTCATAAATGAAAGCCAATGTCTCCAGTCACAGCAGCTCCCACTGTGGAGTCATAATAACTCACACATGGCCTTATATCACGAGGGCATCATAGTCAACCTCTGAACTCTTCAGCCTGCCTTTATACAGACTTTTGTCCCTGTCAGGTCCTCACCTACGTGTCCGTATCCCACCACGTTCTTGGCCCGCTGGCCCAGGTGTTCCCTCATGTCGGTCACCAGCTGGTAGATCTGCTCCACAGGAAGAGAGATGTCGTACTTGTAGGTGAAGCCGTCGTGAGTCAGAGCCTCGGTGACACGCTCACGCATTGACCACAAAGCCTGCACATGCACACACACAAAGGTTTGGAACACTGACTGCATCATCATCATCATCATTTACACCTACAGCTCGGACTACAAATAAGAGTCTGAACAGGTACAGTCTGTACTGGACTTTACACTGAATTATTCATTCAAGACAACAACACAAAATGAGTTACCTTGATCTTTGCCACCTCTGTTGCCACCGTCCCATCAGTGACCAGAGATGAACTCATGGCCTCCTCCAGGAACTTATGGAGCTTCTCCCCATCATGGTCTGGGTCAGACCCGGCCGTTTCTATGACAACGTAGAACGGGCACTCTGCACAGTGGAGACAGGAGTTAGTGTGTGTGATAAACAGATTCTTACAGTAGTTATCTTCATCTCATTGTATGTGTGTTTATGTACCAGATATGGGATTGGGCAGTTTGAGGTGCGAGTTTAACAGTCTCATGCATTCACTGTCCAGGAATTCAAAGGCTGACAGGATTTCTCCCAGCATGCCTCTGCAGAGCTGGAACGTCTTCAGCAGCTGCTCAAAGGTCTCACAGCCTGAAACACACACACACACAAACACACACACACACGAGTCAGGGATTTTTGTCTCCAATCCAAACAAAAACCCAATGTCAGCTACAACCAGTGAACCAGCCGTACCGAGAAAAACCACGTTGACAGATTTGGGTTTGCGTGGACACAGGATGGACACCGCTGTGATGACCCCGAGCGTGCCCTCTGACCCTATGAAGAGCTGTTTGAGGTCATACCCTGTATTATCTTTTCTCAATGTGGCCAAGCAGTCCAGGACCCGCCCATCTGCCAACACCTGCACATATCACATACAGAACATATACAGGACATATATAGTCAACATGTATCCATTCTTTGAACCATTAACAGCAAATGCAAATTAACTATTTTATGACATTTTTATTGCAAATGACATACTTTCCATTGGATTTTCTTTTTTTTTTCCCCATTGTGAAGTTTTTACCAAAATCACTCTGCCTTTCATATTTGAAGACCACATAAAATGAAGAAAAGGTCCGTCTGGTAAAACAAACTTTTAGGAAGATTAAACATATCTAGGTTCATTTCAATTCAATTTTATTTATTTTATATTTTATATATTTTAAACATATTACAACATATTCACTATTAAATGCTCCCCGTAAACTTCTAAATTCAAAACAGGGGTCAGTTCATATACAAAACTGTAGTTTTGATCACCAAAAAAAAACAATTCACTGAGATTTTAGAATTTATTTACCTCAGAAGACTAAACAAATAACTTGCCTGCACTAATGTGAAGGGTGATACTGAGATCTGGACTGCATTATATAGGCCAGGTCCAGCTCAAAAACAGTGGTTTTGATGCGCAAGACGTCACGCAGTCCTCCTCGTCCTCACGCGGCTCTTGTTAATGTTCATAACCGAGAATGTCTTCTTGCACAAGTATGTCGAGCCAAACAAGCTCAGCATTTACTTAGCAAATGTTTGAATCTCTCGGAACCTGCCAATTTCCACTTTTCCTGGAAGCGGGGTACACCCTGCACATGTCGCCAGTTCATCGCAGGGCTGACATATAGGGGACGAACAACCATTCACTCTCACATTTACACCTATGGGCA
>JAPQRN010000016.1:878200-889631 GCA_037367275.1 Coranthus polyacanthus
AGATGAATGACGGTTCTTAATCCTGATCCATGTGGTTCTATCGGCTCTAGATGAATGACGGTTCTTAATCCTGATCCGTGTGGTTCTATCAGGTCTAGATGAATGAAGGTTCTTAATCCTGATCCATGTGGTTCTATCAGGTCTAGATGAATGATGGTTCTTGATGCGGTGTCGTCTGAGGGATCAAAGATCACAGTGTTCAGTTTAGACTTGAACCCTTGCCCTTTACACTAAAATACATCCACATTCCTTGAATCTTTTAATTCTGTTCTGTTCTTTATCGTTGAGGCTGAAATATCCAAATCCCTTCATATCTTTCTTTGAGAAACATTGTTTTTACATATTTCAATAATTTTCTCATACATTTGTTGTCAAACTGTCGATCCTGGTCCATCTTTGCTCCTAAATGACTAGATCTTTCCTGTCTCATTTCTAAACTGACAGTATCTAGTGTGGTATACTGTTGCAGCGTTTGAGGAGCACAAGAGAGGCACTTAAATCACTGAAAATCTGACCTGAATCCTCGACATAGAAATCAGTGTATTGTGGCTGTTATCATGGATGTAGACGAGGAAGATCGCCATAAGCTTAGTAGTAATGCAGTTCGCTAATGTCAACAAATGACCAGCACTAAACAGACTCCAACACAAGCTTCAGTCCACCAGCAGGCGGAGATCTTCCACACTGAAACTTTACGTAAAGGATCTAAATACTTGTTCCACCACTGTGTTCTGTTGGCTACAGTTGAAACATACATACTTCTTACATGTAAATCAGCTTGTTCTTCATTCTGTTGCAGCGTGTTACATGTTGTTCAGACCATTATTTCTCCTGATCACCCGTCTCTATATCAGGCCAGGCTCGATGAGCATCTGCGACACATGGAGCAGGATGTGAGTGTGATGGTGAACAGAGCGAGGAGGGACGGAGTGGACAAAATGACGAAGCTCAAGAAGAAGTACGACTGCAGCAAAGACAACGATGGACTTGTGATCACACAGTTAAAGGTACACGAAGGCAGCCAGAAGACAACTCAGGTTGACCTCATTAGTGATTTGACGTATGGTTACGGTTACTTGTCTGTACTCGTACGTCAGATGGAAGAGGTCCATGAGCTGAGGCTGGAGAACATCCGTCTGGAGGCTCTGCTCTGTAAACGGAGGGTTCTGAGCCGCTGGAGGCAGGCGGTCGATCAGGGCAAACTTCATCGCCAGCTGCTTCAAACTCAGCAGGTGAGGAGCATGAAGCCGAAATATTCAATACTCACGAGTCCAATTCATCCAATTCAGTTGATTAAGAGGGTTTTTCAATCTTTTCACCCTCTCACTATTTTTTCCAGTACAAACATACTTTTCTCAGTAATGGCTTTTTAAAAAATGTAAGGGAGAAAGATTGAAGGAACATATGATGTACAGTACTGAACTGTACCTGTCACTAATGAGCTTGTTAATGATGTGTTGTTACTGTTGTTTTTCACATTTAAACTGTGTTCAGAAGGTAATCAGAGTATCACAGATCAGATACAGATGATGGTTTCTACCTCTTGTTCTGTCCAGAGGGAGATCTCCAGCCGCGCCGAGGCCCTCAGGGTCAGGATGACTTCAGAGGATGAAGTGGTTTTCTTGCAGGAGGAGCTGGATGTGGCTCAGCAGGCGTTAGCTCAGTGTCAGGACGAGTGCAGCAGCACCAAGAAGCTTCTGAGCAGAAAGGTACAAACCGAGTATGTCCAAACCTAGGGCTGTTTTCACAAAGGTTCCTGCAGCAAAGAGATGCTCCTAGGGAGGAAATTCTAAGAAGAATTATGAATTGTGGGCGCTTTCTAAGAATTTCCCCTTAAAATTCTGAGTAGATCCTAGTAAAGATAAAAGTGATTCACAAAGCATCTTAACCCTTAAAAGAGCTGCTGAGGTGAAACACTGTTCAGAGTAGGAGGACGACTTCAGAGACTGAAGAGTTTCTGAAGCAGAGGAGAAAATAGAGGAAAGATCAAGAGTTATTACAGGTCATGAAAACTAAGACTCTATCTAACAGTGAAAAAATGAATTCATTAACTGAAATAAAGATTAAAAACACACTTTTACAACAAAACATGAAAATTAAATACATAAACTAAACTTTAATAAACAGAAAAACTACCATTAAAACAAAATAAAAACTCAATTAAACTTATGCACTTATACAACCAAACTGAAAGACTAAATAAAAATCTAAACTAATATCTAATCTAAGTATGACTTTATGATCAGACCTGTTGTCTGTTCTCTGCTCATTATCACGACCAATCTCACCTTTCAAAACAATGTGTCATACGTAGTGACGAGGTCGACTCTGCCTCCTCACTCAGATCACAGTGTTTGTCCATTCCTTGCTCTGAGAGTTTCCTAAATCCTTCCCGAGCTACGACTCTTTGTGAGCATGTTTTAGCTAAAGTTCAGAATGTTCATGACTACAGACCCGGGTCTTTTACAACGTGGCCTCTGTCTGAACAGTCAGATCAGAAGTCATGTGACTTTTATGTCACTATAGATTGAGATTCATCACACTCTGCACCAGAGGGAGTCACTCACATACTGTAAAGTATCAGTTCAAATGAGTTCAACATATACAACAATAAAATGTAACTTATACATGAATGCAGCAGTAAAATGAATCCAAAACATCACATATAATAATAAAACACTGGCAGGGACCATTTTACTGCACAGTAAACACTTAATAATACATCTTTTACTTAAAGATAAGGTTTGAATGAACAACTTTTACAGAATTTTCACCATGCGTATTAGTACTTTTTACTGAAGGAAACAATCCGAACACTTGTAACTTCACTGGTTTTGTGCATGTGGTTCAGTTCAGGACCGTGACCAGTTCACACTGGAATCTGATACTGGCCACATTTAATGAAAATAGTGTGTTGAAGTCTGTCATCCACATCTGAAATCATGAACTGTAGAGACAGAAAACACGCACACATTACGCTATAATTTCCCCCAAATTCCAAATAAATAATAGTAATTTAATAAGTAAGTTAGTTTATTTTTTATAGAACCTTTCACAGATTCAAATCTTGAAAGTGCTTCACAAAAATAAAAGTTACGCAGTGTACCAGTACAAGAGACATGAGAACAGTGAAACATAAAACCATAAAGCATTTATTTGCAGAAAAGCTGGTTGAAATAGCAAAAAAAATATATAAGTTCATATCCATTTTCAAACAAAACAAAACTAATCTGAGAGTTCAGAAATTACTTAATAACCCTGATTTTTACAGATTTCTATTCAATCTCTTTTTAATGCTACTATAAACCTGCTCCTGCTCCATCCCTTATGCTCAATTTGCCTCAAACAGACTTTGAAACATAAATCCTTCATTTTCTTCGAAGCTGCCGTTTGTACAGTTTGGATGTTTTCACCTTCGCAGACTGAGGAGCTCCACGTGGTCCGGCATCAGTCTGCGCAGGATGCCCGGAGCAGGCACGACCTGGACACCTATCGAATGCAGACGCTGGAACAAATGAGAGTGGACGCCGAGGACAGAGAGCGGCAGCTCAGGACCCTCAGTGAGCGACTGGACCGTGGCAGCAGGATGAACCAGCTCCAGAGACAACGCAGCTCCAAACACATCCGACAGGTCTGGAAAACACCCATCGACGTTTTATAAAGTCACTTAAACACTGAAGAATACAATAGATGTTGGATTAAAATGCGAACAGAAATACACGCTTCTGTCTTTACACTTCATGAAAAAATGACTTAGGTACATTTACAGTTTTGCCAAAAATTCAAATTCATTATTTCAGGAGCTTTGAAAGAACATAAAGGAAACACAGCTGACACTTTTATCAGGACAAACAATTGAAATATTATCGATATGGAAATATATGCAACTATCAAATCACATAAAGGCCTTTATAAATGAAACATTGTGGTGCTGACAAATCATATTCTTCACACATATGGGAACAGACCTCAGCAAACAACAACTCAGAATTTTTCATCATTTTCATAAGCTTAAAGCTGCAGTGCTTGCTTTTTTGATGTTAATCATTCCATAATGACCTATGTTGTAGTTCAAGTGGTCCGTTTCTGTGGACTGCACGCTGCATCCACCCGGTGACGGCTGGTCCCTGATCACATTCCAATGCTCTACTCTGTGTCTCGACATGGACACTTGGAAAAGCGTCTTCTCTTTTCTACAGCCTGGAACTCCTGTCACTTTGAGGCTCATAATTTAAATTCTGTCAGTCACTGAGCTTTGGGAGACACATTGTATGAAAGAGGACACGTGCAGCTACATTAGTGGTAAATATGGTGAACTGGTTGTAAACAGTCTCAGAGTAACAGCAGTTTGAAAAGACAGCTTTTGAATATTTCCCAGAGTCTCTCTCCACTCTAAGTCTGAACATTCTGTACAAAATCAGGAAAAAACATAAAACATGTGATTTCACAAACACCATACTAGATATCAAGATACCAATTGAGTCCAATAAGGTCTGAAGTCTTGTGACCTGTTTAAAGTTCGAACCATGTTTCTACGTTAAAGCATGATGAAGTCGTGTGGCTCTAAAGAAGGGGTGGGTTTGATCATTTTCATGATGTCTTGCCATTGGAAATGAATGGGAATTTTTTTGGCAGTTTTTTATCATGGTGACTTGAATCACCAAGAAAAGTCATAGTCACACTATTCCTGAATTTCCACATTTTATGTTTGGTTTTCTCATAGTCATGGAATGAGATATGTACAGAAGAAGAATAAGAAGAAAAAGCACACTGAATTATTACATGTCTGCTTATTTTTGTGCAATAACTGAACATCAACCCAACAAGCAAACAATTTTCCTACAAAATCAGTAATTCCAGTTGAGAAGTTTAATATTAGCCGCCAGCCTCTATGCATTGGCAGTCAGTCTCTGTAACCTCATGCTTTGTGTTTGTGTGGACAACGCAGGTCAAGGGTCAGCTGCAACAGGAGCGCTGCCTCAAACAGGAGGCCTTCGAGCAGGTGGAGAAGCTGCAGAGACACATGAACAACGGGGAGGCAGCCTCATCCAGACGCACCTCCACAGCAGGTCTCCGTCAAAACGCTTTCACATTATCAGGCCAAACACCTGATAAATGTGAGTTTCTTCATTTGACGTCTCACTCCCTGGTCTGTGTGCGTTTTCCAACAGGTCTAAGCAGGACTTATTACTCCCTGTCAGTCAGCAGATTGAGCACCAGAAATCCTTCAGCAGGTTTGTAATTTGACCTCACATCTCATACAGTGGAGGTTCTAGTCTGATATGTGGCCACTCAAGAGTAAAATGAAAACCAGCAGACAGCCTAGACGCTCCAAACTTTTCCTGATGACTTTTTAAATTTCATTACAGACTGCGTGTTCACCCCGCGGTCTCTCTGTTCTATTTTGGTCTCAGGTCTACAAAGGGCCAGTCAGCAGCAGTCCACCCTGCAGCTTGGCAGCCTCACAAACTTCACCTCCTCGCTCCAGGACTTTGTTACGGAGCCAAGACACCAGAAAGCACAAACAACCAGGAGCCGTTCAAACGCGAGCACAGACAGAGCCAAAGCGGTGAGTGAAGCCCAAGGCGCAGGAAAGTGGACGAAACTGGTTCAACCGGAGTTTAAACTCCACAGAAACACTGCAGGAAAGACTGGCGTGTGTGTGTGTAGAAGAGGCTCAAACATCAGAAACAGCAGAGTAACACACACACTGTTGACAACACTATTCTGGGATTATTATTAACACGTTAATGGTGTTATTTAGATGGATTTAGTGATGAATACAAACAAACCAAACGCCACCGGAGGCTAAAGGACACCACCTGAAAAAAACACATGGAGCACTAAAGCATGTTTTTTGAGTGTAAACTGAATTATATGAGTTAACTGTGATGGTGAAACACAGATGAGAACAGCCTAACTCACCACTTCCTGTTTTAAAATCACCTTGAGCCTTCACACATTAATGCTGACGTAGTCAACCATTTGGGATTAATGTACATCACGAAATTTATATAAAAAATGTGGGTCACCAGTCCTTCAGTCAGAGTCGGACAAATCTTGTTCATTTTTGAAAGGTTCGAGCTGAAGCTGTTCTGTCTGTTCTGAGCCACCAGACTTCCACAGGGGCAGCGATGTTGCCTTGTAAAACCTCCATCGGGTAATTTGTCAGTTTGACTAACACATTAAAACACCACAGTGACACAACACAGGCTGCTGAATGGCTCTTTTTGTCGGTGAGTCTGGTAAGAGGCTTCAGGGCTTCAGTTCCCAGTTTGAAAGGACTGTATGACGGCACGAAACAGAGGAGAAAATATTCTAGCTATAGCGCACGTGTAAAGTGATACTGATTTTAAATTTTTTTTTAACGTGGGCCTTTTTAGGTGGTACAAAAACTCAAACCAACCCTTTCAAAGCCTCAAATGGTTCTGTATAGGTGTCTTGTGATTGTCATGTGGTCTCACACCCCCGTCAAGGAGGGGGTTGGAGCACAACAGGAAAGTCCCCAAACCAAAACCAGAAACATGGGAAGATCAATGAAATGTGCAATTTACTATCTACAGTAAGTCAACAAGATGGCAGTGAATAAAAACTACACGCTTCACGCCAAAATAACACAACACAACGATCTCCTCTAGGAAAAGTAGTGACTGACCCTAAATGGAAACAGCCAAACAAAAAGACGTTTACTAAACCTCCCTCACATAAAGCGAAACAAGAGAAAACAGCACAAACAAAAGCAGCAGTTCCTGACCTAGTCCTGTCTCACGTCCACACCTGGACATTCAGACCCTCATCGCCTCCGTCCCAGCCTCTGTCCCACTTTGTAGACATGTTCAGAATCATGCAGTGGTTGGACTTGGACTTTAACGCCTTAGAAATGATCTCAAACACCCTAGACACGTATACCCAAACCTGAGCAAAATGTACTGAAGTAAACCCTCACTACTGGACCACCGGAGGGCGTAGGTGAGCATCTGGAAAGAAGCCTCAAACAACCTCTGACACATTAAGGAGTACTTGTCAGTGCTATTGAAAGCACCTAGAACGCTTCAGAAACATGTATGAAAACCTGTCCAGAGAGTTCATATTCAGAGTGTGTGTTAGTATGGGGTTTGTAGTCCAGAGGAGGCTGGAGGTGAGCACCTGAAACCACTTCAGAAACAAACCTCAGGAAGAAACTGCCCAAAAGCAGGTACAGAGCTGAACGTGTGATTGTTACAGTATCTTAAATCTGAAATTTAAAAAAATATTTACCCACCACATGTTTTGAATGCTACTACAAACCCACTCGCTCCCTTAAGCTCTCATTTTTTTAACCATTTACCTCAAATAATGTTGACTTTGAAACATAAATCACATAAATATCATAATATCCCCCTGTTCAAAATGTTTTAAAGTTTAAATAAACTTTATTGTCCATTTGAGGGAGGACAATTGTCTCTGGTCTCACTTCTAGAATATAATCAAATACAAAATCAAAAACAAAAATGTACATATATAAAAAAAATGTCCCAACATTACAATACAAAGAGTCAGTAGATTCATACTCAGTGTGTACAGCCTACACTCGTATTTAAATGTACCAGAGCTTGTTGACTTTGTTTGCTTTTGGGATGAAGAAACTTTTTCTTTGACAGATTTATTCAGTAGCTTCGTCCTAAAGAGAGCAGCTCAAACCGGATGTGAGGAGGATGCGTGTTGTAAATAAAAGCCTTGAGTAAAAGTACAGGGAAAGTGAGAATTTTTAAATCTACAGTTATTTGACGACAGGACAAAGCGTGAGGATCATGTGATGTGAGGCAAAGCACCAGAACATCTACTGAACACAGAGTATCAACCACTGACTCCAAGATCAACAAAGAACGTCATTGACATTAAAGGAAATAACTGATCAGTGTAAAGAGCCCGTTGACATAAAAACATGTTTTATATACTGTATTTTTTTTCTGTCAGGATCCGTGTCGTGTCCACCCTGTTCAGACGCTGTTACCAAACCTGTGAAGCCGCAGCATCGAACCCGCTGCTCAACGAAACTCTGGACATTTTCTACAACAACAGCACGTTTTTTCATTTGTCACTTGATTGTCCAGTAGATTCACAGTATTTAAAGAATAGGTAAACTGTACATGTGCCTCACCTTTGAATCCTCCATCCGGACTTCAGTCTGACTTTTATTCATATCATTTGGTAAATGACAAATGAATGTACAGAATAAAACTTGTTAAATGACTCTTTCATGAAACATTTCATGTTACTGCATGTATTTCATTTGACTGTTTGTGAAGAAGGATTTTGCATTAATTCTGCATGTTATCAACCTAAACGAAAGTGAAAACGATAGAGCTAAGTGTGAATATCAATTAAACAACAGGTTTTTCTGGTATATTTCATGACTTTATTTCCATTGTGCTTTTGTTTCTTTTTCCTGTCTCGTTGGACTGTGTTATTATCAGTTTTGTTTGCGATACAAATAAAGTCCTTTTGTTTAATGATTGAATCCATCACTGTGAACATTCAATCACTGATTTTGTGCCAACGCTGAAGGCCGACCTGCTCATTAACGCTCACTGCTCCTGTTTAATGAGCTGTAATCATTAGTGGATGGAAAAAATACATGGAATAATTCATTTTTCCAAAGATTCCAAGGTTGCAACATTGTGAATGTAATTTTTGTAAATTGTGTGTAAATGTAAATTTTTTGCTATTTTGTGGACAAAAAAAAAGGAAAAGCACTGCTGAGGCTGTTTTCTATCTTTAGTACGTGTTATAACATGACTCCAAAGAAGAAAAGGATGCTTAACGGTGTCTGCTGTACAACCAAGTACTTTTTCAAATTTACAATATGTTTTGAAAATGAATCAACAGAAAAGAATCATTTGTTGCAGCCCTGAAGTTCTGTCAATGAATCAAACTGACCTAAAAGCCCATTTATTCTGTGTAATACATGTTATTACATCACTCCAAAAAAGAAGGGAGAGAAAAGCAGGTTTTTAAGGTAACTTTTTAGGCAAATGAATTAAAAACAGTGAACAGTGGATTATTCTTATTCTTGTACTGCAGCAGCTTCATCAGATGAACGTAGGACTGGACATATGGGCAAAAAAATACAATCTGGATTTGTTGTGGTGTGAAGGTCGATTCATGCACATCAACACAAGAAAATAGTATTCTTTATCAAAACTATACATCATATGTGCAATATCAACAAATCATACAAAAAACTGTACTTGCGAGGGTGTTGACGTGCATTAAACATTAAGTAATTAAAATAAAGTAGTGTGTCCATCCAGCGGTTTTCATTCACATTTTCAAAAAACCCAGATACATGAAGCTATGTAAGGCTACTGTCATCAACAAACAAAAGAAAAACAAACAGATGGAAGAAATTAAAAATGAGCTGAATTAACAATATGTTGACATCAGACGCTGCCCATTTATAAACTGTAAAATCAGTGTCAACTACAGGGAGATTCAGCACATGTACATGAAGACAGGACATATTAGTCCACTCCCAAAATGGCAGCGTAAAAGCAAAACCAACTGGACTAAATGTAAACAATGTAACAAAAACCTTCCACATCATTGAAAAATGAAATCTGAATGAATCCGATGTTGTCCATGTGTTTGGATGTGGCCTCACATTCATGAGTCGTGTGGCAGTCCGGTGGTGTACAGGTAGGACACGGTCCCGGCCTGGATCTGGAAGGTCTGGCCCTGGATGTGGTGGCTGGAGATCTGCTCGCTGGTCTGGCTGATGGAGATGGGCTGGCTACTCTGGCTGCTGATGTGGATGGCCTGGCTGTGCTGGTCCGTGTGGGGGCCGTGCGTGGCCCCGGTCAGCTGCTGGATGGGCGGGTGCATGACATGCAGCTGCTGGAGGGGCCGCGGTGTGATCTGGAGGGGCTGCGGGGGGCCGTGGTGAGCCTGCAGGTGCTCCATGGCCTCTTTGCTCAGGGTGATGACGTGCATCTGCTCCGCCGGGTGGCTCATCTGGGCCTCCAGCATGCTGATCTGCGGGTTCTGCTCCACCACGCCTCCCTGAGCCACTAGAGCCACGTTCTGCATGTGTCCCGGTCCCTGAGTGAGGAGGGTGAGTCTGGAGTGGGTCGGATCCGTCGCCCCCCCCTCTGCGCTGATGATGCTGATCTCCTGGTCCTGACCTGGCACAAAGTTGATGTTGTCCACTCCTCCGGTGACCACCAGCTGGATCTCGGGCTCGGAGCCGGGGGCCAGCGGGTACGGCTGCAGCTGCAGGATGTTCCGCACCTCGTCCTGAGCCTCAGCTGCACATTCAGCTGCAGACGAGACCTCTGTTGACGCTGGTCTCTCCTTGTTGTGGGTTTTGATGTGGGTTTTCAGATTGTCCAGACGGCTGAATGACAGGCAGCAGGAGGAGCAGGTGAAGGGTTTTTTTCCTGAGTGGGAGGCGACGTGTCGTCTTCTCGCGCTCAGGTCTGAGAAGGATTTATGACAGATGTTGCATTCGTATGGTTTCTCACCTCTGCAACAGAACAAGCACAAGTTAAATGGATATTAGAAACAGACTGATTAAAGCTGCAGTACTTGATAGCTTTTCGACATCATCGAGTAATAATCCCATGAAGACCTTTCAACATATTGCAATTCAAGGGATCTGAGAGGAAAATTCTACTCATTTGTGACAGGTTTTGGCTGCTCACGTGTTTTCAGACAGATAGGGGGTTAAATACAGCTGTAATTATTAGATTAATTAATTATTAATTAGTAATTACTGGACAAATTCTGGCATTTTCCCCCCATTTTTAAATGTATTTGAAGTTGAAGTTAGTCTAATAGTGTCCTGTTTTGCTGTCTAGTTTTGACATTACATTGTATATATTAATCAACAATGAAAACATTGGGTGTCGTTTCTCACCTGTGAATTCTGATGTGAGTCTGCAATGTGGTTTTAGCTGTAAAACACTTCCCACAGATCTCACAGGTAAAGGGTTTTTCACCTGTAAAATAATACTCCACCTGTCAGTGCCACAGTATAAATAGTATTTGTGATCATTGCTGAGTGTAAGTAGTGCTGGATGTTACCTGTGTGAGTTCTCAGGTGTTTCTTCAGCTGAGCAGCGTCTTTGAACTTGTGATGACACTGAGCACATTCTGGGAAGGATTTGCCTTGAATTCAAAAATATTAACAAATAAAGAACACGTCATTCATCTCTTGGAGTGATTACATTGAAAACAGTTCAAGTGTTTATTGATTCTCACCTGTATGGATCCTGTAATGACTTCGAAGTTGCCGTTTCTGACTGAAGGTCTTTCCACATTTGTCACAGCTGAATGATTTCTTTCCTACAGAGAAATTATTTACACAATGGACAAAATAAGCAAGACTCTGACTGACAGACAGACAGCTCAGTGGATTATGTTCAGGAGGAATAAGGTTAGCCCGTTCCAT
>JAPQRN010000016.1:899061-909799 GCA_037367275.1 Coranthus polyacanthus
ACACACACACACACACACAGCAGGCATTTGATTGAGAATTTGAGCAATAGTTTAAGCAAACCACATTAGGTGGTTTTATTGGTAAAGAGGCACATAAATACCCACGGCCAGTATGCACACAAGACTAGGGTGAGTTGGTTAGTTTAGTTTCCTTTTTAGCTATGAACTATGCCAGAGATACTGGATTCCAGGTGCCAGTGTTGCCATAAGGAAGACTTTATCAAGGTGCATTGTATATCGTAGACTACTTGTACCAGGACACCAGCAGATGGCAGATCTTCCTCAGGACAGAGTGTCTCCAGATGAACCTCCATTCACTCGAGTTGGAATTGATTGTATTGGGCCTTTTTGAAATCAAGCGGGGAAGAGGCATGGTGAAGAGGTATGGAGTCATATTTACATGTCTGGCAGCAAGGGCAATACATCTAGAGGTGGCTTCCGTGCTTAGTTCATCACGTCTTATTATCTAATTGGAGACAGTCAGCCGCAACAATGTTGTATAACATGTACACACCCTGTTCCAAATAAAAACTTGCAGTGTAAATGCCTGACTTGTACTCATAACAGTACTCAAGTACATTCAGACCTTCATCCTTACTTCACGGCAGTATACCTGTATGCGTCCTCTGGTGAATCTTTAAGAACTGATGGTTTTTGAACACTTTGCCACAGTCGTCACATCGGGCCTCGGTGTTCGGGTACTTCCTCTTCCTGCCTCTCTTCACAGGCTCTTGGTTTTCCACTGTGTCTCTTCCCACCTTGTAGCCCTTATACTTCAGAGGTGGCCTGATTTTGCGTTTGCTCTGTCGACTCAGTCCTGGATTGTAGTCTGTGTCCTCTTTAGACTGTCTCACTTCGTCACCGTCCACGTCTACAACTTTGTCCTCCTCTGTCCTCTCACTTTTCTGTGCTGCTGCTTCCATATTCTTCTTCGGCCGTCCCCTTTTGCGTTTGTTTGGGACCTCGACTGTGTCTGTCTTTATGTCCTGACCGCTGACCCCTGCAGCAGAGCTCCTGCTGCTGCTGAGCTCCATGAGCACCTTGACCAGGTCTTTAACCTCCATGTGATGAGCTGTGGCCAGCAGCTGCTCTGTGGCACTCTCCTCCACACACACCTGAGCGCTGTAGATGAACTCCAGCACCGCGGCGAACGTCTCTGCAGCCACGTCGTCCAGTCTGTACAAAGACTGACTGACCTGGTCCTGGGCCGTGAACATGATGGAGAAGTAGTCGCTGCTCGCTGCCAGCAGAGCTTTGTGGGCCTTGAAGTGGACGTCCTCCACAACCAGAGTGATGTCACACAGCAGCTCCCTCTTCCTGAGCTTGTCAAACTTACTCAGGATGCTCTGTTTGTGTGAGTCTGAATGAATGGCCATCAGTGATGACGCTGCTGCTTTCTGAGACATCTTCTCCCCAGAAGGTGATGACTTCTGCTCCTGTACAAAATGAAAAGCAAATACCAGTCAAAACCTGGCAAAACAGTGCATTAGACTGAGTGAAATACTGTAAAGGCATGATGATTAGCTTTACCTTTCATATAGTAAACCATAGTATTCTTTGAAATAAATTAATTTCTTTAATTTTTCATCTCATTGTAGTAGATATTTTAATTTTGTTTCCATTGAAATGTTATTATACAGAAACAATATGTGGTTACACTTCACAATTGAGTTTAAACTATTAATTGGAATAATTTCACCTTTTTATGTGTTAATGTCTGAGTGTAATGAGTAAAATCTAGTCAAATAACATTAAACCCCACAACCTCTCCACCACAACCACTGCAGCCCCCCAGGAACCTAGAGAAAACCCTGACTGGTGTTCCACAAGGGTCTATACTTGACCTACTTCTTTTTAATTTACATGTTAATGACTTACCTTTAATTTGCCCTGACATATAAATCCAGCAAAATGCTGATCACAAGCACACAAAGTTTTATTCATAAACAAATAAAATACAAAGCCAGTGATAGAATTAAAAGAGATTTGTGAAATGGGACACCCTGAGAAGCTATCTAGATCTTAAAAATAGGGGCCCAGACACCAAGTACAATATATGGTTACACATCTAGGTTTGAAAAATAATCCACAAATCAACCCACAAGGAAACTATAACTGAAAACCTAACTACGTATGCACATGGTTCCACAAAACAGCACGGTTAACTCGACCCTGTTTATATGTCACTGAGGTTAACTTACTGAGGAATTACAATATATTCAGTGTTGTGCAAAAGTCTTAATCCACCATTAGGTTTGTTGTGTTATCAGGTTATAATGATCATACATATGCGTTTCTTATTCTCCGTATAAAGATAAAACGGGAACATACAGGAAATATACAAACAGGAGATCAAAGTATCCAGTATTTAGTGTGATCCTCCTTAGCACTTAACATGTGTTGAGATGTTTAGTGCAGACAATATGCGATTTACTATACTGATCCTGTTTTACACCAGGACAGAGTTGTCAAATGTTTCTTATTGTTTGGGCTACTCCTTGTCAGGTTTTATCCATCCATGTTTTTTGGTGTTGAGCATTATATAATCATATTAGAAAACTTATTGGATGCTTTCTAATGTATAAGACAAGTTCTCTATTTCTCACCATTTCATTCAAAATGCCAAAGATGACAGAATTTGACATAAAATAACATAATTTGGCAGCAGCAAGGCTACTATCAAAAGGAAATCAACAAGAAGCAGCTCCATTTCTGCCAGTGGTGTTGAGAATACTGTCCGAACTGACGGACTCATGAATGCTGAAAAGTATAGACATGTTTGATTCATCCTTCTGGACAGTCTGATTTGGAAACAGTGTTTCATCAGCTGTTTTTTCCAGTGTGTGCTTGGGGTCATTGCCCTGCTGAAAAATAAACCTGACAGAGATGGACAGTGACCTGAATATTCTAGACACTGTAGGGGATCGTCTGGAAAAAGAAAAAGAACTGAAGGAAGCTTGGTCTAATATAACAAAACATGACTGAAGACAGGACAGTTGACCCGATAGTGTTTAAACAGAGGTCACACTACATACTGACTTTTGCCTGTGGAAGCCATTTAATTTTGCTAAATGGCTTTACATTTCCTGTATTTTCTCGTTTTTATTCTTAATAAAGAAACTGAGAAATAAATGTAGGTTCATTACAACCCTGCAAAAACAACAGACTTCTGCACACACACATATCTTCTGTTTCTGTTTGAGTCTATTATTAAACATAAAATGTTCGAGGTAATGTAATAAGTAGGTATAACAAGCCATTAAGCCGCCATTTTGTTTTCTTTGTTATTGAATGCCTTAGTTTTTAGGTGTATGTGCATTTCATGTGGAAATTTGTTAGTATGGACCGAAATAAATTGCTACTACTTATAGGGTGACAATATATTGATTCCCAAAAAAGAGGACACTCTGCTCCGCGTCGAGATACTTTTAAGTTTACTCAAATATGCCTTATAACTTGAAAATATTATTATGTCTCCTCTGTATGGAGAGAAAATTAAATTATAACAATGTCTCTTTATAACAAAAGACACAAATTCAGATTCTGAGAGGTTATTCGCCATGCTTTATTACAAAATTATTATTTTAAATTCTCAAAAATCTCAGGAATTAAACAATGATAGAAATAATGCGTCCTGGGAAAAATACAAAAATGTTATAAATAATACCACTTATCCCGACCGGGACGGTAAGTGGGATTTTTTTTTTTTTTTGTAACTCGTCAGTGAAGCAACTTTTCAGCTTCAGCAAAGTAGCGAGAAAAAGCAGCTCCGGTGTTCACGGTCTCCGTTTACAGAACAGCGGAGTGCCGTAAGTATTCTGTGCAAAGCGCCGGTCAATTTAAGTACATGCAAGTAGACGCAGGTACCGTAAGTATTCTGTGCAAAGCGCCGGTCAATTCAAGTACACGCATAATGGTCCTGTGAAAAACAATAAAACTCGAGCATTTTCATTCATTTATAACCCCCCACCCAGATAGGACGTGCAAAGAGGACATGTCCGGGGAAAAGAGGACGTTTGGTCACCCTACTACTTATAACTACGTATTAAAACAATGAGCTCTCAAAAACGTTTTCCGTGTCAAAGTTCATTTCTGCATGTATTTTTCCAACTTTTCATGTCTACCACTTCGGAAACAGTAGAAGTTCATCTACAAGTGTGACAGGTTGGTTAGCTCTTCTCAGTTTGCAGATAAAACACTGTGCTGACGGCCGGCCACATCTAAAATGTTAGCAAGCAGGCTACATCGTATCCAACAATACAACCTCCTGCTGCCTAAAAAAACAGTCCAAAAGTAATTTAAAATTGTACGACTGACAAAACTAGGTAACCTAACTAAATTCTGAAAACAACCGCCTAAGTGCTGATGTGCACAATCCGCGGTGTAATTTCAAAATAGTGAGCTTTTAGGACCTTACCTTCGGTCTGTCGTTGGCTGGACCGAGAGCGTGAATATAGGACTCTCTTCTCGCGAGAGAGCGGGAGTATCCTGACGGCATCACGCACGGAAAGCCGCCTCCTCTGTGTATAATTAGGTCTGTGCACTTCACTGCCGCATGGTTATAAGACTTATTTACGTTCACTGCACAAAAGGGGCATTTAACTGTCAATTTTTTTGACCGCGTTCGTTTTAAACATGAACAGATAGAAGAAATTAACTGCGCAAACGTGCATTTCTTTTGTCAAGTGTATTTTATAGTTAATTATTGCTGGGGATAATTTCTTCTCGACCTACACTTCATCTAAAAGAAGACGACACATGTTACAGAAAAAAGGGACGTAGTACTTCATCAATAAAGGAAAGTAAATGCCTCTAAGAAGGCTTGACTGGGTTCACTGTAATATTAGACACCGTCAGCTGTAATGTTTACAATAAATAGTGAACACTGAATCGATCATCGATTCAGTGTCCAGTTTCTGACCGCTTTATTGTTTTTTATGAGAATCAATGAAACATCTTTAGGTTTTAGATTTATGGCAAAAGCAGTGGTGGAATGAGATAAGTACTTTTACTTTTACAAATGTGAGGTATGTGTACTTTACTTGAGTATTTCCAGTTTCTTCTACTCCATACATTTTACTGCCCCGTGTCTACTTAGACTTTTCATACTTTAACTACATTTTGCTGATAAGACTTATTTAATTAAGGTTTTTAATGCACAACTTTCTCTTTTTCCCCACGGTGTGCTATCAGCATTTTCTTTTGCATTTTGTTGTAGTGAAAGATTAATAAACGATTAATTGAGAAACTAAATCATCACTACAGGTATAATGCAAGTCAACCTTTCACTTCACAACAAAAACATACAGAAAGATTCATTATTAGCTTTCGATTTGCCTGGGTTAACAAGAAAACTTTTCAGGAATTTTATATTGCTTTTCCTGCAAACAAATAAAACAAACCAAACAGCTCCTGATGTTCAAAGTCCAGTGTACACTGCAGATGGTTTCACACCATCACAACAATAAGAAATGATCATTTTCTGTAGCTTAAATGTACTTTTTCTGTCTCTTATAACTTACTAATCACCTTGGCTATGTTCACACTGGCAGCCATAGAGTTTGATGTTCAGTGATTCAGTGTTTATTACTTTGACTCAGATGTTCAGTTTCATCAGTTTCTACTAAAGTCAGAGTTCATTTCAGACATGCATAATGTGTTTTCAGTGTTATATCATTATATCAGCCTATAATGTTTCTTTCGACCATAAAGAGTAGTCTAATAATTACGGATATCGACTGATACACTATATGACCGAAAGTCTGAGGACACTTTCAAAACCATCCCATATGTAATTGCTGAACATGTCGTTCCAAACCTCAGGAATGCTGTTTAAGTCCCATCATTTCTGGTTCTTACTTTTAAACATATGAAACTGAAAAAGCAGCTGCACACCAATGCCACAAAAAAGTGCAGATCAAATCTGAGTCACATATGGGTGAAAGATGAGATTTTTAGCCCTTCTGTCTCAGAACTGGATTTTAAACCAGTGTAGGATTTAGATGTAGACATTTCTGTACTGTTGTAAGAAAAAGAAAAGATCATTAAATTAGTTGACAAGATCGGACACTATATACAGTGGAAACATCAAGAATAATTCTGTTTTACAAAAAACAGAATTAAATTAAATTGCACAAGATTAAAAACCACTTCGACGGTCGTCTTTTTTTTATCTGTGTGCAGCTTCACCTTGACCCATTTTACAGCGTCTCTTATGTAACATTCTTTGGACCAAGCGGAGGTTTTGAATGAGTTAATCTTTGAACTTTGAGATAAGTTAAGTGTGTATGTGCATAGTTGTGGATTAACTTTCTAAGTCTCATTCGTAAGCTTTGTTTTGTTGACACTTTGCCTCCAGTTTGAGACGCCGGTCGATCCACAATGAAGACCGTCAGGGTGGTAGTGGTGGGAGCGGGAGTGATGGGCTTGTCCACCGCGGTGTGTGTGGCCGAGGCCCTCCCTTTCTGCTCCGTCACTCTGCTGGCAGACAGGTTCAGCCCAGACACCACCAGCGATGGGGCTGCAGGGATCCTGTTTGCTGCACAGTTCCCAGGTACGAAACAAACCCTCTCTAACGTAACAAAGGCATCGTCCCTTTTAAAATGTTACACAATCAGAGCAGTTTGAAGGGTTTAAAATCCACATCGCATCAATTAAATCACCACTTTTGTTACATAATGGAAGAGTGTTGAGTTTTACCGTTCGAGACATTGAATTAAGTCAAAGATAGACGTTATCCGTGTGATATTTTAGGGCTCCAGAGTTTAAAATATGCCTCAATTAATTCACATCTTTTGTTTTGCATGTAGGAAAAAAGGACTTATTTTCTGTGTTTTTCTTCTCTCAGATATTTCCTTGGAAAGACAAAGACGCTGGTTCAAGGACAGCTTTGATCACTTGATGGCTATTGCTCAATCCCAACACTCGCCAGAAGCTGGAGTCATGATGAGCTCTGGGTAATAATCACGATTACACATAGAAGTCAAGAAAGACAGGTCTGGATTTTGGTCTGGACATCAAGCAATGTCTTTCTTCCAGATGTCAAATTTTCAAGGAGGTTCCGGCGGATCAGAGGCCCTTCTGGTCAGATTTGGTGATCGGCTTTCGGTTGATGACTGACCGTGAACTGAAACGTTTCCCAGGTTATACATTTGGCCAAGCCTTCACCACCATCAAATGTGAATGTGCCAGCTACCTGCCCTGGCTTGAGAAGAGGTAATTAAAGGCATTAATTAATTAGAAAAGGAAAAGTCAGGGAGATTTAAAAAAAAATCTCATTTCCCACACCTGGAAAAGTCATAAGAGTGGGATGCAGAGTGGGTCGGAGGTGAACCCAGTCGTAACCGGTACCTACAGGTCGTTCGGGGACACAAATCCAGAACCTTTAACAGACTGAGAGTCTGAACCAGATCCAAGTCCAAATGTCAAAAGTTTTGAAAAAGTCATGGAGTTGAATTTTTAGGGATGCAGAATCGAAATGAGACGTTTTGAGATCAAAATAGATCACATATGAGACCCTTGCAGATTTGAAGAGAAACTGTTGTTTTTTTTAGTTAAAAGTGAAAAAAGTATAACAAAATACAGATTTAAAGTAAGGCTAAGGATCAGAATCAGTGTGGATATACAACCTCAGATAGAAAATGTCTCTAATAAAATGTCGTGAAATTCACAGCGCACACATTCAGAAAGGTGCGTGTCAAAGTCAAACATGTCAGTCAAATAAATGACATTTTGGAATTAAAATAAATGAATTCTAAGGTGGGTTTTTCCCTTTAGCCTGAAGCATAAATCGACTGTAAAGCTGATATTTTAAACGTTCTCTTCAAGGATGGAGCGTGACCCAAAAGAGAAATTTGCTGTTTTCCTGAGACCCAAACCTACAAACATACATCATGAATTGCCTTAACATCTACATTTTTATTGACTCTTCCATCGTCAAAACAATGTTGAATAAATGCACTGAGGACAATAGATACAGTATTTAAATTCTCTTGAAGCAAACAATTTCAATTTAATTCCAAATTCACACTTTCAAAACAGGCTCTTGAATGTTTGCACAGAAAAAATGCTGACTTAAAGTAAAACATAATGCTCTTCCTCTATTTGAATAATAGCATTGTTATGTATTTTACTAACCGGTCTGTGACCCATTTTGGATCCCGACCCTAAGTTTGTGAAAAGCAGCCCTAGAGGGTTCCCATCTGTGTCACATGAGGAGTTTGTATCTCTGAATTTAAACCTGGAGGTGACCTCAGCGTTATAGGGTTGTGGAGATATAGGAGGTGCGATGGCTTTTGTCATCGTTATTTGACGAAAAACAATATATTTTTGCTGAATTTTGGATCTATACTATTGCAATCCTCAGAAAATAGCTAATTAACTTGCTAACTATTCTTCGTATTCAAAGTAAATATGAAAAGAACTGACAATTAGAGAATGAAAAAGGTTGCTGTTTGCAGTAATTAACTAAAATCCACTTCTATTCACGTCCTTAAAAGTTGTCAACGGACGTGGAAAAGTTAGTAAATGTGTAGGAACAATTATTATTGTATTTTATGTTTCTTCAAAATTTTATATTCCAACAAGCTGAAAATATACAAAATATCCAGTTCTGTCCTGTGATGAATCAACCTGTTGAAGACACTCACATGAAGTCTTATCTCATACCTGTTTCCTAAAGGTTTCGAAAAGCTAGAGGGAAAGTGGAGCAGAGGAAAGTCAACAGCCTGCATGAATTAAGTAGCAGCTATGATCTCATTATCAACTGCTCTGGACTGGGCTCTAAAACACTAGTGGGTGATCCCCAGGTTTACCCGGTCAGGGGTCAGGTGCTGAAGGTGGAGGCTCCGTGGCTGCAGCACTTCATCAGAGACGGAGACGGGAAGACGTACATCTACCCGGGTGTACACAGCGTCACCATAGGCGGCACGAGGCAGGAGGACGACTGGCGCCTGGCGGTGGACGACGGGGACACGGAGAGCATCCTGGAGCGCTGCAGCAGACTGGAGCCGTCCCTCAGCAGAGCCAGAGTCCTCAGCAAGTGGGTGGGGCTGAGGCCGAGCAGGAGGAACCCGAGGGTGGAGAGGGAGCTGGTGCAGCTGCGGGGCCGCAACGTGCCCGTGGTCCACAACTACGGCCACGGGGGCTGGGGGGTCACCCTGGCTTGGGGTTCGGCGCTGGATGCACTGGGGCTGGTCAGACAGTGCCTTCATGAAGTTCCTCTACAGGCTAAACTGTGAAGAAAATCTGACACTTCATGAAGCTTACACTCAATGCCGATCACTACTGATTTTAAATGTGGAAGTTCTTCTACAATGTACACAGTCAACATGTGATCGATCAACTATCTAGTAACAGGGGTAAACACTTTAGACAGAATTAAGAATGGGATGTGGCCACCATCTTCATAGGGTTGGTGATATGAACAAAAATATTAACACCATAAATATTTTCATATCAGGTGATATCGATAATTATCACGATAAATGTCAAATCATTTTCTTTCCAGTTTAAAGGCAGATTTCTGGTCCCAAGTAAAAGTTGTTCTTGATTTTGAGATTTAGTGCTTATTTTTGGTTTAATGGTGTGAAAGCCAGCATAAATGCATATTTGTGGTTTTAAACTCTTCTTTCTCGTCAGAACGTGATAAACATTAAACAGCAGAACATTTCACAAATCCAGAACATTTGAAACTATTATAGTGATAAAATGTTTAACATCCAAATATACATGAGTAAAATGAAGTAAAACAACAGAACACTCAAACATTTGGAAGTGTTTTACTTGAAAATGTCAACTAAATAAACCCAAAAGACAAAAGAAAATTTACATCAGGATATAATTATCCTGATATAAAAATGTATCATGATAATTATCGTTTCATGGCCCAGACGTCATTCAGATACTTACTTTTAACATGTTTTGAATATTGAGTTTTACTGTTAGAGAGAAATTCAAAGATACAAGTACAAGCTGAGTAGAATTTATTTAACAGGAGCAGATGGATGATGAACAGCTTTGTTGTTTTTTTTTTTTTAAATGTAGAAAATGTATACATAATATATTGTAATTAATTTAATAAAACAGGGAAATACTGCACATGATTTAACATAAAGGAATGAATTTACTACTGCTGATACGACTACTTTACTACTGCTAAATTAATGAACATTGTTCACACCTTAAAACAAATACATATTGTATCTACAGTGTTTTGAATTTTCCTGGGTTTTATCAATTACTGCCACTGGACAGATAGTAGCAACATTCAACTGGAAACACTCATTTTGATTATTATTAAAGCTGATCACCAATAGTCACTATTGGCAGATATGTATGTGAAATCTCACGTTTCCAAGAGAGTGAAATGCACACACACTTTGGAAGTAATTATTAGACTAAATGTGACTTTGTGTAGAGACAGTCCTTCATCTTGACCTTTTCATACTTGGAATATTAACAGTTTCTAGATGTTCTTAATTTAGATGTTACTATACAGCTCATTTCTTTCTTTCATTCCATGTGTCTTTTGACAGATTTTTACCTCACATTTTGCACATGAGAAGAAAAGCCTTCACAGGTCACATTAATGACTGTTGTCTTTTCACAAATAATAATAAATAATGATCATCAGAAAAATCAGCACTGCTTCTTATGAAATGCTTGGAAAGATGAATGGACGGCAGGAATGGCACACGTTTTGGTATTATGTTTTAAATAATGAAATGAAATGTGATGC
>JAPQRN010000016.1:923415-952043 GCA_037367275.1 Coranthus polyacanthus
CACACAGCTGTGTGTGAATGTTCCATATTGAACCTCTAAGTAATGTATAAATGTTAGTTTGATTTGAGATGAAACCAGTTCTTCTGTCACAGGATGTTGGAGTCAGACCTGGAGAACTACCAGGCTCAGCTGTCCAGGTTTCAGCTCCATGTGACCTCTGTGACTGAGGACATTGTGAGCATGGAGCACGAGCTCAACAGCACCATCATGACCCTGAAGAAAACTCTGGTCAGTGAAGCGTACTCCTGCAGGACGTGCTTTCATTCTTCTTTTCTCAGTCTTTGCAATCATTTCTCTGTTCTCTTCATTCCTCTCCCTCCTCTTCCTGGTGTGTCACATAGAGCATATTTTTAGTATGACCAGTTTAAATAATTAAGTTTCAATAAAGGTTTTGTTTATATTTTCAATGTAGGTCTCTGTAAATCAAGTCAAAGCATCCATAAGTGACCTGGAGACCGCTGAAGAGGAACAAAGTGATGACATTAGCTCCTTGGTAATCCTTCAGATTTTACTGACAGTATTACCCTCAAACCTCTCTCTACACACTCAAACACAGATAAATCCCACAGATATTGGACGCTGTAAGTCTAATGTTTCTCTGCAGGAAGAAGTTGCTCAAGAAAATAAACAGAAAATCGAAGCAGAAAGGCAAACCGTCCAAGAGGCGAAGACAGAACTCCACAAGCATCAGAAAAAAGCAGAAGAAATTGAATCCAAGTATTTGTCTGTTAGAGAACAGATTGATCAGCTTTCTGAAGACATGGAGCCATTAAAGGTGCAGTTAAGTTCTAGTATCACTTTTTATTGTTTGTGGGAATAAAAACAGCTTAGAAGTGTAAGAAGATTACTCAATCAGTGTCTGAATATTTAGTATGGCATTTACAAAATCGCAGTTTAAATTTGATGTTTTTTCCTGATTTTGTACAAAATGTTCAGATGTTGACAGATGTTGGAGTAGATCACGTCATCTGTTTCAAATCGCATTGTTATTTCATTATTTGAACTCGCTATTAATCCTAAAGTGCTCCTCGTCCAACTTTTTCTTGAATGAAATGAAGTCGACCAGACAAAACATGAAATATGTTGTGTTCATACTGTCTACAATTAAATACCAGTCAGAGTACATTTAATATCACATTCAGCCAACTCTCTTCTCACTCAGTGAAAAGATTTTGGTGATATGAGGGAGTGCCTGTGAATGAGAAGCCTGTTTGAGGACTACCCAAATTTCAGTCACTGTCAGACAGTCTGGTTGGTTGTTATGGTGTGAATAACAACCAGGAGGCCCAGGAGAAATGTTTAAATGACTGTTAAACTGTTAAACTGAATGAGACTATGGAAGTGGTGCTATGGTACAGGAGCAAACCTGCAGCAGGCGTATTCAAAATTTCTGACTAAACATATAGTTTAATGTCAAATCTGTCTCCAGAGACGGTTGAAGTAAAATATACTGTATTATTTGTTGTTTGCTGGTTTACAGGAGGAGCAGGTAAAGCTGGAGGCAGAGTGTGCAAAACATGAACGAAACTTGAAGATTTTAGAAAACAAACTGAAAGCTCACGAAGAAAACATCCAAGATATGAAAAGTGAACTTGCTAGAAGAGAAGGAGAGTTACAGGTAACAAGAAGTGGATTTAATTACATCAGATCACCTTTAGAGACCTCATTAACTTTTGTACTAGTTGTAGCTAGGTACAAATAAACTGCAGAGTTTCTTCAAAGGTCTGTCTTCAAACATGCCATGTGATGACAGGAATATGTGGCCAAAGCTACAGAGATCAGTCCGGAACGACAGCAGGTGAGCGGCAGCACAAAGAGCATCGACACAGAAATCACACGACTGAAGAAGAAGATCAAGGTGTACGAGAGCAACCACGGCGAGCAGGAGCAGGTGGTCAGGTACAGAGACGCCTTTTCAAAAACGTGGGGTTGGGTGTTTGCACTGTTAAAACACACGATGTTTCAATGTTTTGTAGTTTTACTGAATGTTACTCATGCATGTTTTATACAGTATGTTGCAAAACACATTTCTACCTGTAGATTAGTGAAATGTTTCACTATTTGGCAAGTGTTTATCATGGTCTGACCATAAAGAAGAGTTTAAAACCAGTGATCCTTTAAGTCATTTTCATCTCTGCCTCCTTTTCATCTTATGTGTTTTTATGCATTTCTTTTCTTGTTGCCTCTTCTTCTTCCTCGTCTTGTTACGACTTTCACACCATTTTCATCTTGTTCGCCTGTTGCATCTTTTTCATCCTTTTGTGCCTTTTTGTTGCATTTTTGACATTTTGTCACATCGTTTAATGACTTTTGAGTAGTTTTTGTCTTGGTGCATTTTTTATTTACATCTTATATCTTTTTATGACATTTTCACCTTGTTGCATCTCTTTCATCTTGTTGCATTTTTTGTCATTTTTGTCTTTTACGTTTCTTAGGTCTTGGTCTTGATTGTCGTTTTTGTGTTGTTACATCGTTTACATCTTGTTCACCTAGTTGTGTCTTTTATGTTTTCATTTTGTTGTCTTATACATCATTTTCGTCTTGTTGGATAATTGCGGATCATTTAAAACCACACTTGAACTCACTTTCAACTGATATGAACATATTTATCATGATAATATTTTTGGCCCTTCACCCAGCCTTAACTTAATATGACCCACTTACAATTAGAGAAAGTCTTTAGTACAGAGAAACTTTAATAACATACAGAATAGGGCTGCAACAGTTTCCCTCTTTCACTGGGTTTTAAGTTATTTAGTCAGTCAGACAAAAATGTTTCTGCCCACTGAGGATCCACACATGGAATAAGATTACTTCTGCAAGCGCCAGTTTTTTTTATTTTTTTTACATACATCATTTTCATCTGCCCATTGGCATCTTCTGTCCTCATTTTACACGTGCACACTGAAGGCTGGAATCAGAAAAATTTAGGCTATGCCAATTTCTTCCCTGTGCCCTCATTAGGGAGTATGCTGATGCCCTCGCTCTGTACAGAGACAAAACCAACCAAGTCCGAGATCTGCGCAGGTTCATTGATCAACTCGATAACATCATGTTGGACAGACAGAACAGATACAAAATAATGAGGAGGTAAATAACAGTCCAGTGACTTAAAATAACAACCCATTATGATGATGTTTAGAGGAAAGTGCACCTTTTGACTTCTGGACTTTTGTCCCTTCAGGTCACTTTCTGTTAGATGCAAGTTATACTTCAATAATTTCCTGATTAAGATGAACTGCTGTGGCTCTATGATTTTTGATCACAACAATGAGACACTCTCAATCACAGTAGGTCTATTTATCAGTTATTTTGAATAAATGCATATAAGGTGTGTGCTTGTTTGTATTTACAGTGCTTTTGTATTGCTGCTACAATAACAAATAGAAATACTTTTTATGGCAATATAAATCATAATATAAGTTTATTTAAAAGTAATATGAAACAATTTAAAGGTGCAATATTAAATGTATGTGAAGAGGTTTTTAGATGCGTCCATGGTGCGTCGCTATAAGAAGGTGTTTCTGTCTGGAACAATTTGACAGAATGACGGAAATTTGGGGTCAGATGTTCTTACATACAAGGATGAACTGAAATGAAGGTCACTGTTACCTCATGTCTGTCCGTTCTTATCAGCATGATATCTCAGGAACACATTCAGGGAATGTCTTCAAATTTGGCACAAACCTTCACTTGGAGGCAAGGATGAATTGAAAGAGTTTTGGTGGCCAAAGGTCACAGGTCAAGCTAGCTTTGACTTCATGTCTGTCCATTCTTATGAACACAGTATCTCAGAATTTTTTCCTAATTGGGCACAAATGTTCACTTGGACTCAAGGATGAACTAATTAGATTTTGGTGGCCAAAGGTCAAGGTCATTGTAACCTCACAGAACAGATTTTTAGCCATAACTGCTAGTAAATGAGAGGACATCACAACTTACTGGAGGGACTACTTAATTGACAAGAAAGACATGTTCCCGTTTCTAGAATTTGGTGAGTTTAATTCGTCAGCTGGCTCAACATCTCAAATGTTGGCTGTAGGTCTGTCCAATTGCCTCCACCTTTTGAAACTCAAAACTGAACTGAGACGTCCCATTCTCCTTTGAGAGTGACTCTGGTGATGCCAGGCTAGCTTAGTGTCCTTCAGATCTTCTACAGTTTCAACAATGTACACTAACTACTATTAGCTTAGAAATGCAGTCTGCTAACATTAGCAACTGACTAGCTCTGAGCACAACACAGACTCCAACACAAATGTCACATAAGTGCACACAAATCTTACATACTGTAAGATTCTTTTTTATTTTTTTTATTGAGAAATGTCTTAGATTATTTACTTGTCCAAATTTTCCTTCTATTTTATTTGCATTGTGGCAATAAAAAAGATGTATATTGCACCTTTAAATTCTTTCATTCCCAATTCAAGTCTCCTAATTCAATTGCTGTAATTCACCCTCCACTCAAAACATGTAAAAGTGGAACCTGTTGGTGGCTGTAAAGCAGTGTGATGTGTAGAAAAACCTCTGTTGATCCGTCCCGTAAAGGTGAAGCCTCCAGGCAGAGAGGAGGACAGTGCGAGTGACATGAGGTCGCTATCTGGCGGTGAACGCTCCTTCTCCACCGTCTGCTTCATGCTCTCTCTGTGGGAGATCACCGAATCGCCCTTCAGATGCCTCGACGAGTTTGATGTCTACATGGTGAACGCACAAAAATATATTCTGTGCTTTATTTAAAGATTTTGTGCGGTTTTCGCTCACCTTTACAAACAAATTGTTTTCATTTTCTGTGTAGGACATGCACAATAGGAGAATCTCTCTGGATCTGCTTCTGGAACTGTCAGAACGGCAGCACCTTCGCCAGTTTATCTTCATCACGCCGCTGACCACCAGGTGACATGATTCATGATTCATTTCTCCATAAGCTTCAACTCCTACAGAAAATCACTTGTACAGATTTTTTCCTGTATGATGCCACTGATTAATCACAATGTTTTAGCAGTAAATTCTAGTGCTTGAGATTAGTCTTGGTCTTG
Organism: Coranthus polyacanthus; assembly: GCA_037367275.1. Lineage (NCBI taxonomy): Eukaryota > Metazoa > Chordata > Actinopteri > Kurtiformes > Apogonidae > Coranthus > Coranthus polyacanthus. The sequence goes on from JAPQRN010000016.1 coordinate 928,449, forward strand.
AGACCACCTTTTGAAGGTCTCTATGTTGTCTCAGAACTGACTGTATTTCTTGGCCTCAGACAAAAATGGACTTAGGATTTTCCACCTGAATGAGCGATAAGGTGTGTGGGAGAAACGTTAAACTTGAGAACAAGGACAACATCTGTGAATATGTCATATTTTAACGGTTCAGGAAGATCCCTGATTTATCTGGGTTAAAAATTATATTCCCTTAAAAATAAATATACAAATAAACCATTTTTTGGAGCACAGATTTACATTTTTATCACCACTTAGGAATCATAAAGAAAGGTAGTGCAAGTGCCACCAACACTAGCTAGCTAATGTTAGCAATATACCTCTATACCAAAATTCTTCAGAAATCTCTTCAGCCCTCACCCAAGGAGATTTGTTGAATATTAGCATTACATATTAGCCACCTATGTATATACTACATGTTTCACAGTGGTAGTTTCAGTTGTTTGCAGCTGTTTGCTACTTAGCTAGGTGCACAAGCTAGCTGATTTAGTTAACATATATTGAGGAATGTAGGCTAATGCAGTGTTAGCTTAGTGAGAGATTGAGGAGACAAAGGAGGTTGTGGTGACACACTTTTGTCACCGAACACACGTTTTTGATTGTGATGGTCTTGGTCTTTACTCGGTCTTAAAGTCATGATTTTGTCTTGGTCTCGATAGACTCTGGTCTTGGTCATGACCTGGTCTCGGTTTAGGTGGTCTTGGCTACAACAGAGTGTTTTTTTTCTCCCAGTACCTTAGCTAAAAGAAAAGAAAAAACTAAGCTCAGAGTTCTCTACCATGTGTTGATGTCATTTATGGTTGCTCTAGGAATATAATTTATTTGACTGACATTTTAGATTTGTTTCCAGTAAGATCTTATTATATGGAGAAAAAATATTTATTAGTTATATTTATAATAAAATCAATTCAAATTTTTATGGCACACTGCTCATCCACTTGTAAACATTTGAAGGATTACTTAAAGAAATGTATGCTTACCTTATCAGTGAGTTGTCGTGTTTCACTTTTTTTCTTGCTAATGTCTGAGTGTAATGTTAAAATCTACAACCTGTGTGTTTTTTTTAAATAAATATTGCAATGTGAATACTTGTAAAAATGAATGCAGTTTTTAGTTAGATAACGTCAAATTTTCTTAGGGAGCGCCCGTAAACTCCGCAACCTCCCAATCAAAACCACATCACCTAAACCCCACAGAAACCAAGGCAAAACCCTGTATTATCTTTTTTAATATTCATATTTGTCTTTTACTAATAGTTTCATATTGTATCATCTAAATGTTTATTCATTAAAGTGTTTTAAACTGTGTAGCTGTGTAAGTATTACAGCTTTACAGCTTCCTGTTGCCCCTCTGTGCTGTTATAAAGACTAATGCTGTGTCACTAATGTTTGATAATTGATTTTCAATTCAGTGCTTTTTTCTTTCAGAAATTTGCCAAAAAGCAGCCTCATCAAAATCCATCTCCTTGAGCCTCCTCAAAGAGAAGAGAGTCAAACAAGGGATGAAGGTGTTTGAACTGAACAAAGAAATATTTTTCTACAGTATGCATATATTATATACTGTATATTTCAGTATTACTGTGTGTTTGGGCGAATGATGTTCAACATTTCATGTTTGTTTGTTAACACCATGTTGTTAAATCTAGTAGTGATTCTAGGATTACACTGTGTATTTTTAGTATCTGAATACATAAGACACTGCTTAGTCATGGACATGCACCATGTTTACTATGCAGCAAATTGGCATGAGGCAAAAAAGGCATTTGCAGGTGCAAAGTTAAATAGTAAATCTGGCTTTTAGTGTCTTGTCGGTCAAAGTTCATAGTGGTAAGTGGAAGGTTACAGGTCTGAATCCTGCTACAGATACGCTTTCCTTAAGAATGTTGTTTTCCATTCTCGGCTTAATATCCAGTATTGTGAGCAGTGCAGATTTTCAGAAAGGCTGTACATAATGTCTTGAGCAGGTAAAATGTGTCTGGTATTGAATATTTTATCTTGTGTGTGTTTTTACAAACTATTGTCATTCATATGGCTCTTAATTGTGATGATACACAGTTGGTTGCCTGGAGTTTTTATCTGTGGTTACTACAGGTCGACCATTGGTGGATTTTTAAAGGCAGATATAATAACAAGAGTTTATAACAGAAAAAAGCATTTAGCTGATTAGTTGATCAATGTCATTGCGCCAAACAAAAAAATATGTCGCTGATGGAAATTAATAGTATTTTGACTTTATTTGAACATAACTGTTGAACTAAACACCCAAGTCAAAGTAATAAATACCTAAATTAATACATTAATAAATAAATCTGGAGCTGAACATCAAATTGTTCAAAAATCTAGGCCATTCTTCATGCATTTTTGAGTCATAGTCAGTATTTTCAGTTTAAAATCCTAATGTGATCTATCAGTTTGTAAATGGCCCATCGGCACTGATTGATCGGTCTCTGTCTAGTTGTTACATGTTTCACATTACAAACACATCTTTCATATTAACTGTAAGTCACTGTGATTTAATAACGTAACTACTGCCATGGTATTTATATTTTGCAGTTGATGATGTAAATGGGCTGATTTGTATTGTGTTGATGTATTTAAAAGTGTTATGGTTTGCTATGTTTTTAAAACGTTTTACTGTGGAGTGTCTGGTAACACAGAAGAAGAGGAGTATGTGAATGAGACTTGCAGTTTTTCAGATATTATCGTTAATAAATCTGATGGCTATTTTCACCAAATAATCTGAAAATGCTGTCAAAATGTAATTTTCCTTTGCCAAAGGTGATGTGTTAAAGTGTATTATCAGATACGACATTTGACTAAAATTTTGGTATTTTGGATTTGCATTTTTTTTAATGAACTAATTTTGATAAAAAAATGTCGTGTTGCAGTTTTAATGTGAAGCTGGTCTCTTCTCAATGATGAAGTTTACTATGTATTGATCATGAAACATGTTTAGTACTGTTTTTCTATCTTGTTAATGAAGTGCAACCATTGTATAATCACCAACTGTGTAGAAATTACAGCTAAAATAAGCTCTGCATGTGACTACTTCTACTTTGTACATGCACTCCACTCTCCATCCATCTATCCACCTGACTCTGCATGCATCCATCCATCCATCCATCATCCATTTAACTATTCATCTGTCTGTCCATCCATCCATCCATTCATCTAACGATACATCCATCTAACAACTATCCATCCACCCATCTGCCCATTCAACCATTCATCTGTCTAGTAATCCATCATCGACCCATCCATCCATCCATCAATCAGTCACAGCAACACATATTCACCAACGTCCTGTGTAAAACCCGCTGCCGTTCTGATCATCACTAACCAGTTTCCATTAACGCCACCTGTTAGACCGTGTCTTTTGAAAAAGCCTGTTGATGGTTTATTCATTTTTAACACTACAGAATAATTTTTGGGTGCAACACATGCCACATGTATAAAAGAATACAGTCACTTGTAGTATGATTTTTCATATTTGATATAAACATTTACTAGACAAAGAATCTGACATGGTGACTGGACTGAAATGTATAAATATATGGACGTTAATCATAATAATAATAACATGAGGGTTGATTTGGGTTATGTTTTAGACAAAACAGTGAAAAGCTTCTTGCAACCTCCACTTCTGTAAGTGGACTACAAGCAGACACTCAGTCCATGCTTGCATAGCCTAGAAATAGGGAAGCAAAACTATTGAAAGAGAATTTCCACACTAACTTTTAACCCAAATCCAGCCACCGTCTCTCTCACTGAAACGCTCTTTCAAAAGCTTTATCAAGTGCCTCTCCTGAGGGCCCTGCATCATTAATGATTGCTGCAAACGGAATAGATTACAACATGAGACCTTTCAATAAAAAGTTTCTCCTTACAAAAAAGTTAGGAATGCAGTGTGTCCAGTAAACATATATGAGGCTTTTCGTTCCCCTTTTTTTTTTTTTTGCTGCTTTGGAAGTCGAGCTCCTCTTCACAAGGCTTAGAGAACAAGCTCACAGCATCGAGGTTGAAAAGCAGACACTGTACTTATTTTGCAGTGCTCTTTGTTTCTGTAAACATATCGATATGTACTACTATGTGGCGTTATTTACGTCTAAATGCAGTAAGCAGCCTGAAAAAGCCAGCCAATTTCGTTTCATTGTGTGAGGGGGAATAATGCAGGAGCACTGTGCCCGATGACAGTGGTAATTTCGGCCTTTTAGATTAAGTGGCAACAGTACAATAAAAGCATGAAGGGAAGGTGGGGGGGGGGCTCCGTAAATATATTTTCTGCTCATCCTGTAAGTCACTGAAGCGAAACATAAAACAAACATTTACGTGAAAGCTCTTCCTCAGACTCTCAACTGCACCTCAAATATCTTTCCAAAAAAAAGAAGTTTAAGTGTCACACTTACACGTGAATCAAAAGGCGGGAAGCATGCTCCCACGTTACTGGAGGTGAACGAATGGTCTCATGAGTCACATACTGTACATCCCATGCAACGATAATAAATTAATTTTTGGAGGGTTTCTCTTTTATAACCACCTAAAGATGCAAAAAGGTAAAGAGATTATATTTTTTGACACATAATATATGCATGCAAAGAACCTACTCTTCTCGGTTCCATCGTGTGAAAACATCCGGAACAGACAGAAAGCCTCTCTATTCTCCAACATTTCTGGATAGTAGAGACAGTTACAATTATCATAGGAATTATTGTTTTGTTACTATTATGTTAAAGCGTACAGTAGTTGCAGCAGTGAACACTGGGGATCCTAAATACTGCAGGAACATAATTGAATGCAGTGCTCCACTGATATACAAGCTAAGGTTCAATGAGAATGTATAGGGTTACTGTGCACAAATCACACTGGCATGTTTTGAAATAGAAATGTATGATATATCTTATAGCTATATTCAAAATTATTCAGCATTTGACATTCTCATGCATACAACCACAAGAAGCGAGTCCATTGAAAAATAGTCCAAGCATTGTTGTTTTTTTTTTCCTGTGGAAATGGCAGAGAACCTAATGAGACATTAAAACGTGTGCTGCTGTCCAGAGTGTGTGGATACAGACGGGGAGGAGAGGAGCGAGCGAGCGGCACCGGGGGCCCCGAGGCCCCGGCTCACTTCTGCATGTCACACTGCAACAGCAGCACGATGGACGGGTCGCTCTTCGCCGCCTCCTTGAACTCTTCCAACGAGATCTGGTCGTCGTTGTTCTTATCCATTTTGCTGAAGATCTTGTCCACCCGCTGCTCCGGTGTCAAGCCGTCCTCGTTCATCTTCATCATGATCACGGTGCCCACCATTTTATAGATGGCCTGTGGGGAAGGCACAGCGAGACATTAGCTGAGGTTTGTCAGGTTATCTAGTGAACCCTGTTGAGAAGGTTCCTTTTGAAAGGTAAGAGGTTACAGATTACAAAAATGTTAAAAGTAATCTAAGTCTTATTTCAACAAGGTAATGTAACTTGTAACTACTCTAACATTTGATTACTTTTTCATTACTTTTCTACCCAATGTTTTAAACTTGATGAAAAGTCCTAAAACATACATTTAAAGGTTGAGTGTGTGACATTTAGTGACAGATGTTCAGTGTTCAAAACTGGGCTTAAACCAACAGAAGAAAAATACTGTTGAATTTCCAGCACTGAAAGCCATTTTTATTTTTCCAATAACATGGCCACCTGCCTTGATGTGGTCAGTTTTTATATGAGATTTACACTTTGTGGATTTAGTGTGAGTCTTCACTGGCCTCATGATTAAGTTCAATTGTGATTCAGCTGTCAATCATTTGAATGCACAACAATTCTCAATGCCACTCATTGTATCGCATCCTCAAATCTCTGTATTATTTCATGTGGCTCATTTTTAAGCAATTACAGTTCAGTGTGTGATATTTAGTGACATCTAGTGGTGAAGATGCAGACCTCACACTCACACCCTCACCTACGGTGGCCGTAAAAACCCCCCACAAAAATCCCTTGTTGGACTCAGTGTTTGTTTCGTCCCTTCTGGGCTTTTTAGTTAAGGAGATATTAACTCTGGTTCAAACTTAGACATAGTAGGTGACAGTAACGCACCTTAATGCTGGATGCCACCCACTATAAAATGGAAAAAAGAAGAAGAGGAAGTCTGAAGAGCTACTGTAGAAACATGATGGTGCAACATGGTGGACTCTGCTTCCTCTGTAGATATAAAAGACTCATTCTAAGGCAACAATTCATTTTTGTGCAATTAGACAGTGATAAGTATTATATTCCATTTCTGCAATTAGATCTTAAATCTTACACACTGGTTGATCTGAACTCTCCGTTTTTTAGAAAATGCTTTACAAGTTGAGTTGTGAATATTCACTGGCCTCACGATTTGATTCTGACGTCTGCATCACGATGCATTTTTCAATCGAGAAATTTCCATCTCTACTCTGAAAAGCATCTATGTACAGTATGTAACCCCGTTGTAATCACAAATATTTTGTTACATTACTGTAATTGAAATACATATTTGTTCTCAGTTGTTGCAACTGATTACATTTACATTTATGTTGTAATTTAACCTTTTCACAGCCAGTCTTTTCATGGGTTAGGGTTCTAACAGAAGAAGTGGAAGGCCAATATGCATGTATCAGACTTCGTTTGAAAGGGAACATCTTGTAGTTTGTGTTTAACACGTGGCTGAAACACAACCTAAACTACATCAGTTTAAACATTTCTCAAATGTAACCCTAACCCTAAAGTGTGTTACCTGTGACCTGGTGGATGTTTTAATTATGGTAACTGCATTACGTGTAACAAGGTACTCCCATACACTGCTAGTGAAGTCCACACAAGTTCATTTGTCATAAAAATCTCAATGCTTTGGAATGCAGCACACGTCACATTTATCACAACAGGAATTGTCAATATTCTCCAGTATCACTCTAATAGATCAGATTTACTATACTGATTGTGTTTCCAGAAATGGCCTAATGTAATTCAATACAACTGCAGTGTATTTTTATCAAACTGCCTCAGTACTCTAGGCACTGCAGGTGTGCAGGAGACACATACCAAAAAAACCCCAGTGTGAGTCCCCCCTGATGAGCGACTGGCTTAATGACTCGATAATCCCCCTCACCTCGATTATCTCCAGCATCTCCACTCTGGTGATTTTTCCATCACCGTCCAGGTCATACATGTTGAAGGCCCAGTTGAGTTTCTGCTCGAAGCTGCCACGGGATGTGATGGACAGGGCGCAGATGAACTCTCGGAAATCAATGGTCCCGTCTCCGTTTTTGTCAAAGGTCCTGAAGGCGTGTTGGGCGAACTTTGACGCATCGCCGTAAGGGAAGAACTGCAAAATGTGACGGGAGATGCTGCTCAATAATTCAGCTTTAAAAAAGGCTTTTGCTGAAGAGCAGCAATAGCACCGGTTTCATGATGTGAGAGAGTAGGTATGTGTGGTTAAAATTGCAGTGAGGTAATTCTGAGAAATGCAAAAGAGGCTGCAGAAGAGAGGCATACCTTGACATAAAGCTGCTGGAACTCCTCCAGATTCAGCCTGCCGCTGGGGCAGTCTTTCAGGAAGCCTTTGTACCACTGCTTCAGCTCATGTTCATTAAACTCTGTGTTCTTCACCAGATCCTCCATCACCTCGGGAGTCAGCTTGCTGTTCTGCTTTCCCATGGTTCCTGTGGTGCAAGAACACGTGAATAATGCCTTTATCTATGCTTCAGCGACGGCAGCACAAGAGAATCTGTAGCACAGCATAGACTCTACATTTTTAATTCAAACTTCAAACAGTAAATGTGTGAAGGATTTTTTTTTTTTTTTGGAAAGGCTGCAAATATTTCCCCGGTGCTTGTGTTCTATTTCTGTCCCCCTTCAGCCTGTTTGTGCCAGCCTGTCTGTGGCCCGGGTTAGCGCTGACCTGGATCATCACTGTCAGAGCAGATCCAGTTCATCAAATGTTCGATCGCTGCTATCAAGTTTCCACTGCGAACACTGTCCTATAACCTGACAATGACAACAAAGCCTGTGCTCGGTTGTAAGAGAGGCACTACTGCAGTAAATCCAGAGACCTGAGTGAGGATGGACGGGAGCTCACAGTACAGGAGGCCTGCTGTATAATCTGGATCAGCAGGGTGTAAAGCATATGACAGAGGTGGTCAGTATGTGGATGTAACAGTGTTTAAGCCAGATGTGGCAGCCCACAGACCAATCAGCCAGGATTAGTTTGTTATCCACACTAAAGGCCCTCAGCAGCAATCATGACAACTTGAGCAACCAGCACCAGAACAGGCTGTAATAAGCCTGGGATTCATTCATTATTGACTCATGATGTGGGAAATGACATACATGGCCAAGAAAAATGCGTCAATTCTCGATACATAATTCAACAAATGAGACAGCAGAATATTATTTGAAGATCTGAACACGAGCCACTGTGAGAAACGTCCACCACTTGAGACCAGCATATGGTCCACATCTCTGCAGCAGCAGCAGCAGCAGCAGCATGACAGCAGACTGGACAGCTCCTCCACCACCACAGCACTGCATTGGCTCGGGCCTTTCACAACAAACGGCACAAATGTGCAGTGCAGCCAAATCACAGCCTTTAATGTCCATCACTTGCGTGTCACATAACCGTCCCTGGCGTGCGTGATGGTTAATTACGAGAACGGATCTGGGGTTTAATGTGTAGAAGAGGCTACAGTGAATGACCTTGAGGACAAACATTTTTGCAGGAAGATGACAAAACGAAATTGTTCACGGAGCGTTGAGCTGAGAGAGGGAGAGAGAGAGAGAGAGAGAGAAAGAAAAAAAACGGCTCGACATCAGCGTTAACTGCGGTGTTTTAGTGCAAATATCCGCCACATATCGCACAGGCCACAGGTATGAATGACTTCTTGTGCGCAAATAGAGACCAGCAGATGCTGTTTTATTTCACGCTTTGTGCAATGACATCTGAGTTAATGCTATTAAAGCTAACCGCCTCCTGTGAGCACAGAGAGCCGCTGCTGCATTCCGATGGAAACGACGCAGTGAGAGTATTTTCAGATTAGATCCCACCATCCCGCTCCTAATGACATCTTTCCATGCGCATCGGGGCGAAAAACATGCCAAAAATTTCATAACCAAACGGATCTATTTTTATAACACAAGGCAGCTCCCTCGGTGCCACCGCAGAGCCACATTAAAAGCGCACGAAAGCCAATTAATTGCGCAAATCTTGATGACATTTCCTTAACTCGCCAAATCAATCTTACTGTCTTATTTCGGCTTTTGTGGCTGTTTCCAGGCAAAACGCAGAGGCTTTATTTTAATGGATGCGCAGGTGCCAGTGTGCCAGCCCCTCTCCTCGATCCCATTCATTCAAACACAAGGAAAAGATGAAAAATAATGCGCGACACATTAACATAAACCATTCACGGCTCGCCGCATGTAGAATCGTGAGATTCGAGACATGGCATGAAGACGTGCAGGCAATCACTTCTTACCTTATTACAGCCTATATTTGGTGATTCTCTATCGGAATAAATCTGCTCTGCCTTCTGCAAAGTACAGAAAACCCCCCTTCCGATGAAACCGTTTGCCCAAAAAGGGATTATTCTCAACACCGCTCGCCTTCTTTCAGATAAAAAACGGAAAACACCCCGCTAATGAAATTTCTTCTGTTTTTTTTGTTGTTGTTGTTTTTTTTCTCTCCCGACGTTATTCCAGATGAGGCGCAGCAGGGACCGATCCCACGCCAGTCTGTGGTTATGCGACTAGAGGAGCGCGGCGTCACCCGTGTGCATCACAACCTGATCAGAAGTTCACTGTTGCTCTCTCCGCTCGCTGTGGGTTCAGCTGGATCCTGTCACGTTATCACCGGATCCTTCATCGTGATGAGGATAGAGTCGGTCGTAATAAGAGATTTCATAATCGAGGGGAAATCAACATGTTTTTGGATTTGCGATGGCTGTAACCAGTGCGCCAGATTGTAAATTGCACCAAATAATTGAACGTCATTGTCTGAATTTTATGGCCCATAAACCAATGTGAGAATGACACGTTTTAGTCCTGGAGCCATAACACGTGGCTGTAAGAAATGTAATGAGATCTTATTATGACAAAACTCAATATACAATACAGTGGCTACAGTTTATCAGTGATATTTACTTAGCCTAAGAGCTACAAGGCACTTTTATTGATAAAAATTGCTATTGGTGATACTGGCCCTGTACTGGGCTGTTTGGTATTGGATTGACAGGTATTTGTTGTTATCACAAACCAATAAAGGCAACAGGGGGGCCTCTGAGGCTGAAAGATAAGCCAAAGCAGAACCTGCAGTTCCTTGAATGTCCACTTGAGGCTGACTCCAAAAGTGAGTCAATCCCCATAGACCCCCATGTTAAAATGGCCAGTTTTACAGTAAAAAACCCCCCATGTTTACAGCTTGCTACAAAAAAAACAGCGTTGGTCTCTATAGCCACTTTCACTGTTCATGACAACTGTACAGGGAGTGAATTTTTGTAAAAGCTACCTGTTTAAATTATCTTATGGCTTAAAATGATGCATAATTAACTACATGGCCATGCCCTGTGGGCTTTTATTGACAGCCAGCTGAGCTGCTGAGTTGGACATTCAGAGCTCCTGTTTATTGAATAAAACATTTTTTTTTCCTAACAGGCAGCTCTAACAGGCAGATCCACTAACAAGACCGTCAGAGGATTCTGTCATGTCTACTGCCACTTAGTTACAATACCTAACGTACTTTAGCTAACATTAGCATACATTTGTATTGGATTAGCTATATGGTTTGTCAGCTAGCCTGCTAATAAGCCCAGTTAACACTAATTATTGTGTTTATAAATTAAGCAATGTTCCCATTGCTGTTATCATCAAATATATTAAGTAGCTGATATTACTTGGTGGTGTTTAACGTGACAGTGTTAGTTAATGTGGTTGTTTTCTTTTTCGGTAAGTTAGCATTAGCTTGGTGAGTTTCCTCGCTCTTCCCCAGCTCCACCCTCTTATCCAGATATGGGCACTTGTTTCCAAAAAAAACAAGATGGCGACGGCCAAAATGCCAAATTTGATTAGCAGTCCACAAACCAATAGGAGACGTGACAAAGACTTCATACAGTATTTATAATAGTGTATGTTTTTTCCATAGCTGGAGCCTTCAGACATGGCCATGCAGAGGATCACGAGGTTCATGATGATTTGAAAAAATGTAGGTTTAGTACAATAAATAAATACCAGCATAATATCCACCTATATATTCTACCTGATATTGTGACCCACTGTCAGAATCTAGCTTCAGATAACTCTATGCTTTCTATGTATATCCCTAACACACTTTTTATTAAGTACACATATTCACCATTAATGTGCTGCTTATTGGCATATCAGTGGCATATTGGCTCTTCATTAGTCATTATAAAGCATTATTAATGCCTTATTCTGCATGACAATATATAAAGTGTTTTTAAAGAGTTATAGAGGTATAAAGTAGAGTAAAATGGAAATATTCAAACAAAGTAGAAATATCTCAAATTTGTAGGGTTAAGGTCAGAGATAGATGACTGAAGTGATTTCATAACTGAAATCAGTGATTTTAAAATGAGCAAAATAAATCAATTTTTTACGCTTTCAATTTTAAAGTCTACTCTTTGATTTTTTCTACTGACATTGTTTAAAATGTAATCAATAAATGGTTTAAATATGTTTAATTCAACTTAATTTTTGTTAAAACTACCTTTAGCCTGTTTTATTAAGTAAATGTTGCTTTAATTTACTTGGTATTAATTCAAACAAGTCTTGATTTGACCAGGATGCCCCAAATATTTTTTAAATTATATACAAACTGTCAAAATGCACCAGACTTCAGGCTTCTAATATTTTAATATGTGCAATTTTTTGCAGTTAATCTGGTGTGAATAAGGCCCGAGTTGCACTGGAAGAGAAAAAACTCCTGATATCTGCTGTAAAGAAACGTGACACTGACACTCATTTGCTCGGGGAGCCCCTGGGAACCCCACCAGGACCTCTGGATTTCCCTGTTCACTCCAGATATGTAGGTCAGCTTTGTTAAATCGTCTGCGTTAAAAGCACAGAAGAGGCTTCCAGCCAAATAATTCTCAGACGTGTGGACCCAAATCCAAATCTGGCTGCACTTAGTATTAAAACAACTGAGAACGAGCCAAAAGACATCCAGCTATTCATCATAATATTCATCTCAAGCACACACACTCACACAGCTCTCATTATTTCTTCATTTAATACTCACATACAGTACAGTATACACGTAAGATTTCCTTTACATCTCACAAACACAAAAGCAAACAGTTGAATACATAGATAACTTTAGCACCGGCATAGAGTATACTGAACCACTCAGCTTTCTCTAAAACTCTTATTCATAGTGATTTTTCAAATAAAACACCTTCGCTTGATCTCACTAGGCATGGCTTACATGTAATATCTTTACAGCAGCATTCACTTACAAAGGTTAATTGATTTTAAAAAAGGATGCATACTGTACACCAAAAGTGGTATACAAAAGCAATACTATATTATATACCCATTTACATGACCGTTTCAGGGTTCCTCTGTGTAACATTTAAGTGTGTGGTGTGTTCGACAACTTCTGTTTCAACACTGATGCTTGATAAAAACATAGAAAGCCTTTAGAAAAATGTATCCATGGAGAGCCTAGGGAGATAATTGGCATGTAACAATCTTGCATATTGAAACGTAAATATTATATCATGTTCACAATACTGTCATTTTTCTTAACATATACTACAAAGAGAGCTACCGTCTTTCTGTGTAGGTTATTGTTGTGTTTATAGGTTTTTTTAAATATTAAAATTATAATAAAAAAGCATGACTAATCCAATGGGAACATTACTTTTTTGTTACACAGTAATGTGAAAAAATAGTATCAAAATGATTTTCTAAATCTCTCGATCCAAAAAAACAATGTAGTATTTATTTAATGCACTGTTTCAGTACAGACATAGATATGTTTTCAGCTTAGTAAACACGTCCTATAGTGTGATTTGACATTGTGAGAGTAGTTTTAAGGTATATAAAGTGTTTTCTGTTATACATTTCTCGTCTTATGATGAATATATATCATGAAAACTGCATGCAGCGGACAGATGTGCTGCTCCGATACAGTAGGACACAATGGGTAACGTTTTCCTTACACTGGCTTGTGTTGAATTTATGGTTATCACTACATGACATCATGAAATCGTCAGCAGAATGGACTGCGTTCAACCCTTTAAATGGAAACAAAATGGCATCAGAGGTGATCAGAACTTAGTCTGCTTTAGTTTGTCAATGTGGTAGCAAAGCTTCAAGGCCGGCCCCAGCTTCAGGCCAAGGTACTTCATGATCATGTCGCTCTTCAGCAGTAACAAGGCGTTTCCATCGATCTCCTGAGGATAACAGCAGAAGACATGTTGAGACAAATGGGTGACCAGACAAGGTGATTTGTATTTAGTGTTGCCAGATAATTATCATATTTGTATGATAATTTTTACTTCTGTATGTACGATCAAGGGGCAAGAAGGGCAGCTCCAAAATGAAGCCAATGTCGAAGTATGTTAAAGTGCAATACCACTGACAGCCACTAGATGCTGCTCCCATAGACTTACATTGAACTTCTCTCTAAAAATATTAAGTCAATATTTTTTTCTTTTCATTCTGGTCTCATTAATTTTATTTGGACCCTCTAATAAGTGTTGTGGTCTGTCTTTAAATTATTGCTCCATTAATATGATTTTAGGTCTAATAGGAGGCTTCGGAGTCTGCCGTGTCAGGCTTTGATTAACAGGTGTGATTGACAGCTCACTCACTTGCTGAGTTGTACTCTCAGAGCTTCTGTTTCTGTTTTTTTTCCTCAGTGCAACTGTAGTTGTGGATAATAAGTTACACAAACAAGACTGCCAAATGACTTTGTTAGGGAAATGTTTGGTGAAATTCACTATTTTACCATGCCAGTAAGCTAGGGTTTAGCATTAGCTGGCCCATCACCCATCACACCCCTACAGCTCCGCCCTTTTGTCCAAATATAGTCACTTCTGGTTCCAAATAGCCAACACAACAATGGTCAGAACACAAACTCCTAGCGTCAAAACAGTTGTTCAAAAACCAATGGGTGACATCACATTAGCTCTCACTTTCACTTCACTTTCTCTACTTCTTATATACAGTCTATATGTAGCTAAGTAGCTGAAATTACTTGGTGTTGTTTAACATGACAGCATTAGTCAATGTGGTTGGTGTTTTGACTAAGTTAGCGTTAGCTTTAGCTTGGTGAGTTTCACCCCTCACTCTTCCCCAGCTCTACACTCTTATCCAAATATGGGCACTTTTAAAAAAAACCAAGATGGTGACGGCCCATAAACCAATGGGTGATGTCACAGAGGCTTCATTCACTATCTGTACAGAGCCTTTGCTGCGGAGCTAGGTCGTAGGTCCTCTGCAGGGGACATAAAAATGAAAGAAAGTGTTTCATTGGAAGCAAAATTAGTATATGCAGGATGAGCCATTAACATTTTTAAATAATTTTCCAGGAAATGATAAACCCTAAAATGCAATTAAGAATATCTACAAAACAACTTTTTTGTCATAGTTGGGTCAGATACTGATGTGTGATGTGTAGCACAAGACACATCATATGAACCATATGAACATTTGATTTCATGGAGACTTTTAACATTTAAGGTTTGCATATGTATGTTAAAAGCGATAAACAAAAACAGTTTGAAAATTGTGCAGGAGAGATAAGATTCCCTCCACTATATGAATATCAGCAATCATACTTAAATGAACAAAAAAATACATAATGATCAAAATTTCAAGACTAACCAACGATACAATATGTTTACAGGTTGACATGCACCACACTGAAATGAGTGTTATCAATCATTAGGTGTGTTTCCATAAATGCATTTTATGTACATTCTGAAGTTTTGCATTGGAAATTGTTTCAAAACAGCTTCCTCAATTTCACAAAGGAGTTTTTAGTTTTTGAATTTTTCACCAGTTAATCTACATGTGATGGATCAGCTGACTGATCAGTTTTTTGCAGCATCTTTCCAGATATCCCAATAAAGTATGAAAACATGCCTGCTGGTACAACAGGTAGTGTGGACTGATATGTGTAATGTAGCCTGTATCGCCAACCTTCTGACGACACCATGCAGCCTAGTTTATTTGCTCCAAACCACTTTATAGAAACACATTTAATTTGCATGATCTTTTTTGCGACTTTCCAACAAGTTGGTTCAAATTTGCTTGACTACTTTTAATTAGTGACCTTTTCATATATTTTTTTGTAGATTGCAGTGTTGGAGTTGTTCTAAAGAGATGGTCCTCTGTATTTTAGTGAATGTTGAACATTTCCCATCTGCCAACGCTGTTTCTATGTTCTTTTGTCAGTCTGGCAGTGGAACAGGGCATTCTGGAAAGGAAATGTGGAACATTAACTTACATGCTTCCTAAAGACATCTGCATGAGGACCGAGGGCTTGGGGATCAGCATCCCTGATGAACCAAACAACGTCCTCCACAGACCAGGTGGATGGGTCCTTATTGGGTGCAGCCTTGGACTCCTGGGACTCTGAAGATGCATTATAGCCTCCTGAAAAAACAAGGGAAACAAAAAAGCCTCATGTTAGTACCTCAGGGAAATGAACACAAACAAGATTTGGTCTTGTGTCAACCTCTGACCTGTCCTGTTGCTCTCTGGGAATGTGTTGGGGCTGGTGGACGACTGCCTGCACATGCTCATAGAGGCAGAGCTGTTGGAGAACTGCTGTGATGACCGGAACCCGTAGGAGGACTTTGGCGAGTACGAGGAACTTATGGAGCTGAAAGCAGAGTCACCTGGATCCACAGAGTAACGTTTTCCATCTGACTGGTCTAAATGGTAGTCCTCGGGCATAGAAGTCTCAGCTTAAGACAAAAACAGAAGCTTTAGTGATGCTACATTTCATTTTAGTACTGGATTCATTTGGAAACAGCACAATAGCTTCTACGCAAGAGGCAAAATTTAGAAATACCATCTGACTGGTAGGAGCCACCACTGTGCTGGGTAATGGGCTGATCACTGAAGAGGTTTTCACAGTGCAAGCTGCGGCAGAGCTTCTTCAGAAAACGAAGCACATAGTCGATGCTGTTCACCACAGGGAGGCTGAGAAGGTGCTGCTTCCCATCAAATGTGGCTGGAAGAGCAAAACGGGGGACTAGTTAAAATGAAATTACAGTTACAGACCTTTTTTTCTCACAAATGAGGTAATAAAACCCGTACTAATCAGAGATGGGCACACAAAGTATCAAAGAGTATCTTGTTATCAATTACAAATACTGTGAAAATGAATCAATATAACATAATTAATATTGGTATTAGACAAAGTATTTAATTAAAGGTTCAGTGTGTAATCTTTAGTGGTATCTAGTGATGAATTGTACATTACAACTAACTGAATACCCGCCACCCTACCACCCTCCCCTACGGTGGCTGCAAAGAAACCCAGCAGAAATTCTGCAAAAAGTCCCTCATTAGACTTTGTTTTGACCATTGTGGGGTTTTTAGGTGAGGGGATATTAACTCTGGTCCACAGTCAGACATAGTCTCAGAAGTCTGTTCTGAGCTGAGCTTTAGAAACATGATGGACTCCGTGAACAGTGCCCTGCTCCTTCTGTAGATATAAAAGATATACATTGATAGATTTAGATATAAAAGGCTCATTCTGAGGTAATAAAAACTTTCATTTTTGTGTGATTATGCACTAATGAAAACATGCAATTAGATCCTCTTGAATCCCCCTAAATCTTACACACAGACCTTTAAATAATGTACTCTGTGATTTTCAAATACACACAAACAAGCTCTTAATGTATTTAAAGCTACAGCAGGTAGATATCAGGGCAGAAAACGCTAAGTGAAGCCAAAATTGTGAAGGTAGAGAAGCTGCCACATTCTGTGCTGAGCTACAGAGTCCTGACAGCAATTACAGCTGTAAACCACCCACTTTTATGTCTCTCTGAAAAATCCTGTGATCGGCCAAAGTCTTCCATCGCAGCCAAGATTTTCTAAAGCCTGAAAACAGATCCAAGAAGACCTGTGGAGGGTCTAGTGTCCTGTCAGACCTCTTGAATTACAATATGAGGTTATTGTGGCATTTTTTCCCAGTGAAGCCAAACAAATATTGCCCACTGAAGCTTTAATTACAAATTTTATTTTCCTTTTCCTACCCAGCAAATTACAAATAGAAATTTAGTATAAATACGTCTTTGAAATCCATTTAACTGGAATACTGCCCATCTCTGGTACTACTGCATGCTTTTACTCAGTAGTTCCTCAGGTAATGGCGATAAAAAAACACCTGGATGGGGTCTTTGTACAACACCTGATATTTTTTCTCCCCCGTAGCCTTGCGTGAGGAGAGTGAACACCGTTTTCTGCTGGAAGGCGCTGTCGATGCAGCCTTGGACGGCCTGCTGCAGAACCACCGAGGGCCTGTCGGGTCCAAAGTGATCCGGGAGCTGCTGGATCTTCTTCCTGTCCAGGTTTGGGCCCGTGTTGGCCTGTTTGTTGATGTAGATACAGACTGATAGAGGGAGAATGGATCGGATCAGGTGGAGATGATTTGGAAGAGAGGCGGAGAAGAAGATAAGATAGCTAAATCATTATTAGTTTTTAAATAGTTGTTTTAGGGCATTTTCTGGGCTTTTACTCGACTTGAATTTGGTGTCTTTATTTAACAGTAAACAGTAGAGAAGACACTGCTTATAGGTATGTGTTTAATTAAAATGACCACTTTATTCTAGAAATTATTCTCCCAAATTCCAAATACCAGTGAACATATTGTCATTTACACCACTATTTCCCAAACTTTTTTTCTTGGGGAACCCACTTCATAAAAATGACAAACCACTGCAACACAATTCACAACAGGCCTTGTCTATAAATCAGGAGAGCGAATCTTTATGAAATGTGAACTTTCCTGACCATTTTCACTGCCATTTCATATTAATAGGCTCATAAAATACTATCTTGAATTCATAAATCAGCCATTTGAAGAAATATCTGTAAGGCTGGGTATCGTTCAAAAATTCTGATAACGATAACTACAATGATAATGATAACGACACATTGGCTTCTATATCGGTTTCTAAATGATCCTTTTTTTGATACCAATTTTTCACTTTCTTACCAAATCAAGCCCTTTTGCATTACACACCATGGTACAGGTCTTTAGGTTTATTTTTCTACACTCAAAGCAGTTTTACAACATAAAAAATACACACATTTACCACACCTTGAACTTGTCTGTTCACCGTTAATATCATTAATACAAATGTATAAAAGCCATTCATACATTCTCCATGTACTAACGCTGATGAAATGTACTCCTTAAGTATTGAAATTTGATCAAACGATACCAGACATTTTTCAATACTCAACACTATTTAAGTAATTCACTCGGCAGGCTATCTCGTTTTTCTGCTCTCATCAGTAAAACACGTAGAAGTTTTAAATACTTTACAAATGACACAAAATAAATGCTTTTAGGCAGAGTTAACAGGCTCTGATTTCTTTCCTCATCTGCTTCTTTTGGAAGTTCTTTAAGCTGCTCTACATGCACATTTACCTGAACACAACCTCCAGTGAGCGACCAACCCAGTCACTGGGAATGGATCATTGAGAGAATTTGTTTGCAGAAAAGGTCAGCGTCAGAGTTTTCAGACCTTGACCCATGCAAAGAAAACAAGTTCATATTCAACATGATACTAATGTTTTAACTTAGGAAGAGTTCGGAAACCCATATTTGATCTATGTACATGCAACAAATGCCACCCAGGTCCAGCCACCACTAAATGATTCAATCTATTTGTCTTGCTCCCCAGTTTAGGGTTACATTTGAGCCATGTTTAAACTGATGTAGTTAAGTTTGTGTTTTAGCCACATGTTACACACAGAAACTAGAGGATGTTCAATTTCAAATGAAGTCTAATACATGCACATTGGCCTCACACTTCTTCTAGTACAATCCTATCCCAAGCTTAGGGGCAGGGTTCCATGGAAAGAGTGGATGTTTTTATAGATTCAGCTATTCTGGACTGAACTAGACTGACTAAAAGCCCAAGAGAAGACAAAATGTGTACCTCAGCAACCTTAGTTAGTCATTTTATGAATAGAAGGACAAAAAAACTGAAGGAAATAGTTCTATGTAGTATCAGGGTGGCTAAACCTATCAGACACTTATTTATTACATTTAATGCTTTTTAAGATCTTTTCAAGATCATTTTTAACTAAATTTAAGTATATGTTTTACACAAATCATGTTTTTCTTATTCTGGTAGAGATTAATAAAGTTCATCTGAATCTGAGGTCAATCTAAAGATAAATAGTCTGTGGTCCTGTACAAAAGATATGTTTTAAGTCAGAATAGGATTACAAGAGTGACTTAGGTACATTTTGCCAACAGGTAAGTGGAAAAGACATTATTATGTCCAGTCGTAAGTTTAGGGTTGTAACAGCTTGACTCACATTGGCATAAGTAAAATTAATGAACTCATTAAAAGACAGACAAATCAAATTAGATCATTAGAAATGTTTGTGGTAATTAAGACTTCACAAATTCAAATTTAAGTTGAGTATGGATTGATGCTAATTACTCTGCATTTTATTGTAATTTTTTCTTGATTGTTTACTTGTGAGTTTTTTCCTCCATTTTATTTATTATTATTGAAGCTTTTACTGTTTTTATGGTCCCATTTTTTAAAATCTGCCCGGCAACAACAGATGAAAATGAGCCCCGCTGACTGACTCATTCATGGTTCTTTATACTTACATTGATTATTGAACACTGTCCCTGTCAAATAAATCAATGAATTAGGATGAATGAAAACTGGAGGAAATCAAATGCTGGTGTAATTTAGAGAGAGACCGATTAATCATCGCCGATAGGACGTTTTACAAAGTATCAGTATCGGCTTAGCTTCATGGCTAACTTCTCAACAGGAATTTATGACAACTTTGAGGGGAAAATAAGAGTTAAAAGAAATGTAAAAATGCACCTAGAATCACCTATTTTTTCCAGTTTGATCTTTCAGTTTCAGATTTATTGAGCAAGTGCTTTGGCTTTGATGTTCAGTGATCCAGGTTCATTTATTTTGTTTTTCATTACTTTGACTTAGGAGTTCAGTTCAGCAGTTAACCAGTATCTAATAAAGTCAAAGACTTAATTTCCCAGAGTAGCACTTTTTTTTCAGGGCTGATATCGGCCGAATAATCAGCTATTGTTTTTTTCTTGCTACTATTATTAGGTCGGCCTTTAAAAACCCACTACTGGTCGACTTCTAGTGTAATTCACCAGTTATTCAGTAAAATAACCGTTTAACCATGTCAACTCTTTTCATGGAACCTTAACCCTAAGTTAGGGTTAGGGTTAACAGATGAAATGTGAGGCCACAATGCATGTTTTGACTTCATTTGAAAGGGAACATCTTCTAGTTTTTCCAGGGGGGACAGGGGCAACAGGACAGGACCTCCCCCCTGTCATCCTGGGCTTGCTCTTGGAGGATTTGCTGAGTTTTTTTCTCTGTATAGTCTCAATCTGAATTTGTAAAGTGCCTTGAGATAATCATGTATTGTGATTGCCGCTATATAAATCAATTTGAATTGAACTGAATAGTTTCCTTTAAACATGTGGCTGAAACACAACCTAGACTATATCAGCTTAAACATGGCTCAAATGTAACCCTAATCTAAAATCTGTGACCTGGTGGATGTTAATATGATGATGTTAAACATGTATTCACAGCTGTAGTTACTAGTCACTTACACCAAAATCAGATTTATAGATGATCTAGTTACATTCGTAAAATATTGCTACTATTAGGTAAAAAATTGTAATCTCAGGATTGCAAATTAGCCAGAAACTATTAAAGAGAGGCTTGTTTTAGCTCAATAACCTATAACCTGTCAATAACCTATTTAACATATACTAATAGTTTAAGATTTAGAAATAATGTAAAGATATTTACTCATCCTGTAAAGTAGAATGTATCCTAAAAGCAGCTTACTTTACTCAAGTAAAATTCTGGATGCAATGTCTTTTGTTTATTCTTTGTGTGATGACAGACCGCTGGTGTTTGTCACGTGGGTGTTGACAGCGTTCCGTTGTTACCTGTGAGCACCTGGGGCGTGGCAGAGTGGGGGATGGTGGCCGCATCCTGAGGAATGGAGCTCATATCGGGCTCAGGGGTGCTGCTCGGTGGAGAAATAGCCAACGGCGTCATCACCATCCTGGGTTTGAGCTGCACAGGACAAGAAAATGTTTTCATCCCAGTGTTTATTTTGAGGCGGTTGGCTATCATTTATTTACACATACTAAATCATGTAAGGAGGTTGACGGTGGATGCTAAATGTGTACAAAGCTGTAGTTTTTGTGTCTGTATCGGTAGAAAACAAATATTTACAATAATGAGTTCCCCCTTCATAGCTGCTTTAGACATAACCATATTTCAATAATATGTGACTACAGCAGACAGATGTTTAGTCTCTCTCTGTTACACTGGGGTCCCACAAAAATCCGAAGGGCATGGAGCCGGAGTGTCTGTGTACACATGCATTTTTAAACATGCTGCACCCACATCATATCTCATCCCCCTCCACACACACACACACATCTGGCTGACCTTGAAGCCTGGCTTTCTCCCCCTCTTCTTTGGCACTTTGAGCGGAGGGAGCGACTCAGGGTAACGGTTCGGAAAATCCATCTTGGCGACATTGCGGAGTGGGGGTCTCCCTCTCTTCCTGCCCGGTATCTTCCCCGACTGCTGGCTGGGGATGAAGGAGGGAGCCACTGCAGCCGATTGCATCTCACTGTTGCCGTCTGATTTCTGTGCCGTCGCTGCAGGTACACTCATTTGGAGCTGGAGACAAAGGGGAGGGGGGGGACACATGCACTTTACACTTTCACATTAAGAAAGAGCGGCGGTGGCATCAGTTTAAAGCAACATAATGCAACATCCTGACACTGAAACCGATGCGGCGAGAGGGGAGCAGCATTTAGCAGAGCAACACCATAATAATCAGACAACACAAAGGCAGCCATGCATGAGCGGCAGAGGAAACAGCACCTCCATCCTGCACTGATAACACACCAATAAACCTGGAGGAAAGGAGGAAGGGGGGGGTCTATTACCTGCTGTCTTCTATTGTGAAAGCACAGGAGCCAAGCCCTTTTGTTTTAAATCCCAGGAGCCTAAAGAGGTGGCTGTGGCACAAAAATCCCTCACAGTGCAGGGAAAGCCATCTTTGCTCTTTGCTAGATGTGGCTCCCCCCCCTCTCTGCTCTCCCCTCTTTTGGTTAACACTGCTGATGCTGCTGCTGTTGTTGCCGCCACCACCACCACCACCACCACCACCGCCGCTGCTGCTGCTGCTGCTGCTCGGCACACAGGCTGCAGACATCTCATTAGACTAATGCATTCAGCAGTGGCAGAGGGAGGAGGGAAATTGACTTCACCATGGCTACCCGGCTATGAATTACCATTACGATGACAGCTTCCACCCTAATCTTTAAAAAAAAAAAAGTGGCTACAGAAAAAGAAACATGTAGCAGCAGCAGAGCTAACCGGTATGAAGATGCTGCGATTCATAACTACAATATTCTGATATGATTCGTGCTAATTTAAATGGATTTGTCAAAGGATACAGCATGTAAACAAACAATAATTGCTATGCAGGCACTCACCATCCAAAACAGATGTGGACAGGAGGGGTATCCCTACGCTCCCTTGCTGTATTTCCTATATTTTTCCTGCTTCCAATAGCAGAGGCAAGGCGGATTCCACTGTAATACTGTATATATATGTGTGTGTGTGTGTGTGTGTGTGTGTGTGTGTATACACAACAGAGACAGACACTGTGTGTGAGTGCATTAGAGGGAGAGAGAGAGAGAGAGAGAGAGAAAGGGAGAAGAGCTGCTCTGTTGTCATGGCAACAAGCCTGTAAGCCCTGACGGTTATCTGCCATGTTTTGTCTGTGGTGTGGAGATATAATTAGACTGAGGACACACTGTATGCTGTTAACTGTAATGATAATATTCATAATAAACTCATACAATATGCTGTATGTTATTTTACATGTTACTTTTTCATTGAATATTGCTTTTCCGGTTGTATTTATATATACAGTACTGTGCAAAAGTCTACCATAGGTTTGTTGTTTTATCAGGTTATAATGACTGTATCAAGATCAAGATACAAACAGAACATTTCAAAAAAAAAAAAAAAAACAGACCAAATTGTCTCGTATTTAGTGTCACCTCCGTTTGCTCTTAACATGAAATCTTTTGTTCAGACAGTATGAGATTTACTGCACCAATCTTCTGATGTTTTACACCAGGTTTCATTTGACACATGTTAAATGTTACTAGCAACCTCCCGGGCTGAAGCACAGAAACACAGAAGTGTCAAAACCTGCAGTTCCTTCAATGTCCACTTGAGGCTGACCCCAAAAGTGAGTCAATCCCCATAGACCCCCATCTTTACAGCAGACATAAACATGTTTACAGTCTG
>JAPQRN010000016.1:952143-965022 GCA_037367275.1 Coranthus polyacanthus
GTAATATTTTCATATTATAACAAGACATTTTCATGTTATTAAGATATTTTCTATACTACTATTTATCCTGTTATAATGAGAAACATTTTCATAACATATAGTTTTATATTGCTTTGTATTTTACATTTTGTAACGCATTCTATGTCTCATTTAATTGAAGTGGAAATGTGTCTTTAAATTAAACGCCGCCCCCTGCTGGCTACACACGAGAAACGCTTTTGCGTGTTGTGTGTTTGCTAATAAAGCTACGTTGACGAAATTTGAAACCAAGATGGCGGCGTGCATACCGCTGTCTTCAAAGATGTCACCCTCAGCTTTCCAGTGTTTACGGCTCCTTCTGACAGAGAAATATTCTTCTAGAAAGCTCCTACAATCTTTGACAGAGCAATGTAGACGAGGTGAGACGAGTTCCTGATGATGTTTTGGTGTTTAAAGCGTTTGTCGCGAGTCTAAATCTAACCGCAAAAGTAAACACGACCTACCGCTGTTTTTAATTAATCCCTAGTTGCTCATTTACACTCTTTGGCAATTAAAAATATTATACACACTAATTCATCCTGTTGGTTAACGTTACCTTGTTGTTTTCGCCGGTTTTATCCAGTTCAGGCAGCTGTCAGAGTAGTTGTCGCTTGTTAACCTTTGGTCGTGGTCCACAGGACTTTCCGCATCAATAAACGTATTCAGGGCTGCAACGACAATTTTCACTGTCGATGAATCTGTCGGTTATTTTCTCGATTAATCGAGTAGTTGTTTGGTCTAGAAACGGTTAGAAAACAGTGAAAAATGACAGTGTTTCCCGTATGTCCGGTTTGGTCCACAACCCAAAAATATTTCTCATCTATACATTTATATTATATCTGATTTAGTAGATGTGGGCAAACATTTTCACATCAGTCCATGTCACAAGTATGACAATAAATGTAAAGTCATTACTTTCAAGTTCAAAGCTGATTTTTGGTCCTTCAAGAACGTGGAAGAAACCAGGTAGTTCTTTGTGGTTTTATTCGTAAAAGACAAAACGAGACAAAAATTATGTTAAACATGATAAAAGACGAAAACAACATAAAAGATGAAAAAATATGAAATGTTGCAACGAAAACGAGGTAAAAGATGCAACAACATGAAAATGTTGCAGTAAGACGAAAATAGCTTCATAGTTCTTATTCAACAACATGAAAACACTGATACATTTTGTAAGTGGTTTAGCTGACAATATATAAACGACAAAAGAAAAATCTATTTCACAATAAATACAGTTATCACAATTTAATTTAAATATATCACAGTAATGATAATTTGCATTTTTTTGCTGAGCCCTATCATATTTATTATATTTACTGTTAGAAATAAGGAAACTATTAATATTCAAAAGGATATTTAATTTAATAGTAGACAACTAATCAATTAGTTAACAAATTGTTGCCTCTAAATGCACTTTTACATGTTTTGAAGGGTTAAACACAGCTTTGTGTGTGTTGCTCCTCAGGGTACACGGTTAAAGCTGAGCCGGTGGTGGAGGAGAACGGTGGCAGCGCCAGCAGTTCGTTTGTCAGCCCTCTGGATCACTACAACGGGCTGATCAGAGACGGATCGCTGCGGG
The DNA here is from genome assembly GCA_037367275.1 of Coranthus polyacanthus. Lineage (NCBI taxonomy): Eukaryota > Metazoa > Chordata > Actinopteri > Kurtiformes > Apogonidae > Coranthus > Coranthus polyacanthus. Next base: position 953,744 of record JAPQRN010000016.1, read on the forward strand.
AGGACGAGCACCAGAGAGCGGTGCTGCAGAAACTGGACCAGCTGCACAAAACACTGAGAGGGTACAGCAACACACCGACATCCATCTTCTCCAAGGTAGAGAGGTCTTGGCACACACTGTGCGTTTAAAGGACGGGACAGCTCTGAAACTGACCTGCCACATGGAATACATACTGATATCTAACAGAAAATATTGATACAAAGAGAAACAGACTCAAAAAAGACTCAGCAAAATCCCTCAAAATCAATAAAATCGTCATCTTTAATCTAGTATTTATTAGTTTAAATGAATATGTCACCACCTGGCAATTCACTGTGCCACCTGACAAAATAATATGCTGAATAATTGGAGAAAAAAAATCTCTCTATTTAAATAAAAGTAGAAAATAGATCTAAAAGTCATGAGACATGTCATGAGCTCAGATCACAGATTGAAGCCTTTTGGCAATTAATGTAACTAGTAACTAGAGTATTATTGGCAGATTACTGAAATTGATTACAAAGTGCAGTGTTTTTGTCTGTAATGTAGTGTAATAGAAAGAAGCACAAAACGGGACGTACAGAAACCAAAACGCTGCATTTGTGTGAATGTAGTCATTTGTCTTCCACCACTGGTTAACTGGTGGAAATGATTTGAATGATACTCAATACCTCTTTGAGAAATTTGGTTTTGGTTTCAACTGATTTCAGTCAAAGGCGTTACCGCAGAGCTTTGTGTTTATTCAGTTTTAACAGTCTGCTTTCTGATTTCTGTTGTGTCTTTCAGTTTTTCACAAAACCGAAGCCTCCCAAAGGTTACTACATTTACGGTGACGTTGGTAAGAGATACAGGCTGCAGACTTGAGGCTCATTTATGCTCCTTTTATACATAGAAAGAAAGACATCCGTTTCAAACCATGTAACCGTCACTGCCCACATGCTTCTGTATGTTCTTTATGTCAGCATCAATGTTAAGCAATAACAGCCAGAGAACAGTATTTGTCAACTCTCGTACAACAACCTCCATGACGGTGGAGGAGGTTGTGATCATGTACATGTTAAGAAGACAGACAAGTGGAGGCAGCGTTCTAAACATCTAAACATCTGTGAGGCCGTTGACTTTGTTTCTTCATTGTGTCGCCAACTACTGCGTACACTGTCCCCGCAATTTCCGGCGGCACTGCTCCGACAAAATGAACACATAGTACGGACCGAAGGTTCCATATCTGTATTTAACTTTGAGCATAAATGAGCCCTTACAGTATAAATGAAATGTCATTCTCTCCTATGTGTAATTTGTTCCTAACTAACCTGGTCTGTATTGTTTCAGGAACGGGAAAAACCATGGTCATGGACATGTTTTATTCATACGTCGAGACTGAAAAGAAAAAGAGGGTCCATTTCCATGGTTTTATGTTGGACGTACATAAACGTGAGTAGACTCGTACCTTGTACTAATGTACAGGGCTTTTTTAAAAACTATACACTATCTTTAAATACTTGCCTTGTAGCCAAGTGGAAGGTCTGCTCTGAAGTGTCAAATGATGAGAATGAACGTCAGTAGATGTAGTACTGAAGTGCGGACAGGCGTCTTTCTCACGTGTCCACACTGTCTTCAGGTCTGTGTAACTGTTTGCATCTTTGTTAACACAGTGAAATGACTGTTCACTTTCATTCATACATGCAGTCAGACTCCAAACGGGAAGCAGTAATTGGCCCCAGTCTCACTTTTTACAGTTTAGTTGCTTCAGATGGATTTTCCAAAATGACCTTTAGTTTTCTAAAAGTTAACTCACATCCACCTGACATCACTGCCTCAACAGCGGAGCCCACCGTTTGAGCTGTGAGTTAAAAACTGTACCAGCAGAGGGCGACTGTGTGGAACCTCCTCATACTGTTCTCACTCATCAAGTCACCTGCCAATCACAACACAAAGCACATCATCTAGAGCCAGATGTATCCTGATACCTTTAGAGACTGAAGTGGGCCTAATCAATCTGCTGTGTACATTATGGTAAAAATATAGATACTTTAAGTTAATAGAAATGATTTAGTTTGACGTTTATTTTATTCATATTCAATACTTAGTTTGCTTATAGAGGGACATGATGTTCACAAAGAAAGACAAAGGAACGTAAAGAGAGAGTGGAACCAAAAGGTTACTGACCCGAACAGAGACAGGATTTGTAGAGACAGAAGTGAAGCTTGGAGACTTGGAAAACCTGATCAAATCTTTAGTTTAAAAAAATCCACAGGCCGATATAGTTTGGAGAAAGAAAAAGCTGATGATATCATCCCCATCCCTTCCTCCCCCAAAAGTGACACACATTATGTCTTAAATGAAGTATCTTTCATTTAGTTAGAAACTGGATAACTGTTGAACTCAACATCAAACTTGAAGTAATTCATCCAGAAATGTGCAACTTAACCTCAAACTATCGGTAAAATGATCTTGGTGGGAACAGTTTCTATCTTTTGAGCTATTATTTTCCCTTAGATTTTCTGTATTTCCATTGGATTCCACTTAATCGACCGAACGTTCTGCTTTCTTAGAAAATGAAGGTTAGGATTTCTTTTGGACTTTGAGCCTCTACATGCTAGTTTCATAATAATTCAATGAAACATTTAGGCTAGAAATGGTCAAAGGTGATGTTTTCTAATCATTTGTTCGGTCTGACCAACCAAATATATAGTTTTGAAGAAAAGCAGCAAATTGTCACATTAGAGAATCTGGAGTCAGAAGATCTAAGTAACCGATTAAGCAGCTAAACATGTTAAGTTTTGTCTGAAATATAATGTTGAGGATCATTGAAGAGCCTGGTGTCCTTTGCCATCAGTTTCAGCTGCTCTTCACAGAAATGTGATTGCTAAGAAAACACGCAAAAACCTTCAAACTCTACTATCTTGAAATCACCTTCATATTTTTCAGTTGGGGTGAAATAAGTTGTGTTGTATTTCACTATTTCAATACAAGCCTTTCAGTTTTAATATAAGCTTTGAAATGAAAGCGACTGCACGCAGAGTTGTGGTTTTTGAGCGGAGTACATATTTCCTGTTTTAATGACCACGTTTCTGTTGTGTTTCATATACGGCTCGGATAACGTGTCGTCGTTATGCGGCTGAAAAACTGCATCTTGCGGTCCAAAGCTGTAGCATTTCTAACACTTGTACACCAGAATATATGGAGTCAAACCTTAAGAACAGAGTAGAGATGGTGCCTTCATCCGTAGTTTGTGTTTTCCTCTTTCTTTTGGGATCTTCTCTACACATTGCTGTATTAATCTGTACTTCTCCTACAGAACCAGAAACTGTTTGTCTTTCTGTTTTTTTGTTTCTAGGGATTCATCGGCTGAAGCAGAGTATGCCAAAGAGGAAAGCGGGCAAAATGGCCAAATCCTACGACCCCATTGCTCCAGTTGCTGAGGAGATTAGTGAGGAGGCTTGTCTTTTGTGCTTTGATGAGTTTCAGGTAATAAGCAACACTATATACTGTATTTCTGCACGCTAATTAGAAATAGAGACTCTTGCTGCAGTGGGACAATATCTCAATTCTTTGTGGAGCATCAGCTGTGTTGTTACCTGGAGCTTTTGTGTGTGTGTTATGTACATTTCAGGTCACCGATATCGCCGATGCCATGATTCTGAAGCAGCTTTTTGAGAATCTGTTCCTCAACGGGGTGGTGGTTGTGGCCACTTCCAATCGTCCCCCAGAAGGTGAGGAATAAGTGTCAGAACATTTCATCTGCCTTTTACAAACTGTACTGTAACGTGTCACTTCATTTTTTGGGCCAGATTTACTAACACTTTGCACTTTCTTTTGGTGTTTGAAAAATTGCTGTCTGGATTTTCTAAAGAGCAGCAGCATAGCTCTGGAAAGGCGTGGACACATTTTTGCGTCAGGTCTTATTACATCTGTATTTGTAGGAGTTTCCATTTCAGAATGCAAAATGTGGGGAGGACAGTATTTAAGTGATTGAAAAGATTTACTAAGGTTTGTGGTTGTGAATTTACTGCCAAAAAAAACATGTCTTAACATGGTTGTGATAGTTGTGTGTTAGTGTACGTGTATGTTCAAATCAAAAAAGTGTTTTTCATGGTTCTGTAACCAAGTTTGTTTGAATTAACCCGACTCTGTGATTTTAAAACGCAATATACATTAAGAGCCTTTTTTCATAAAGTGTCACAGATGATCCCTGATAAAGGAATCAGTCAAACTAGTCAAAATTAGTATCAGCACAGTCTTCATTCTTCTTACATTTCATAGTTCCAGTGAAGACATTTCTTGCCGTTAATGGAAACACGGTTTAGGACGAGAGTCACAAATATGATACAGTATCTAAAGAAAATGGAATTGTCTTTACATTGTACAGAATTTTTAATAATTGTAAATTAAAACCAGAGAAATCTTTATAAATGAAAGTGATAGGAACAAGGAAAAATAAGAATTTAAGGCTTCAAAGAAGCCATTTTAAAAGTGAGACATCACTTGGAAATTAGTCAAATGCTATTTTTCTACAAGCAGCTCACGACCCACTCTTTTCCTCAGATTTGTATAAGAACGGACTACAGAGAGTCAACTTTGTGCCTTTTATTGCTGTGTTGCAGGTAAAGCAGTTCAAGTTCTTCTCATCTAGTTGTAATCAGAATATTTTTTTTAATTGATTGTTGTTTTTTATATATTTATTTCGATGCTAATTGTTTGTCCCTCACATGCAGAAATACTGCCAAACTCTTCGTCTGGACTCGGGGATCGATTACCGCAAAAGGAACAGACCGTCTGCTGGAAAACTGTACTTCCTGTAAGAACTGGGTCCAGTTTTGTAGAGTTATTTAGTTTTGTGAGTTTCTACATGTTATTTTCTTTAATTTTGCCTTGTTGCCTTTTAATGCAGTTCCACTGAACCTGACGCAGAAGCAACGTTGGATAAGATGTTTGATGAGCTGGCTTTTAAACAGAACGACAGTAAGTCGAGCCGTGGGTGACGTTTGACATTTTGCTGGAGGTTGCGGTGTTTTATACGATGGGGTTTAAAGCGTATGGAACTGCTTCACCCCACAGTAACACGACCAAGAGTTCTGAATGTCCACAACAGGAAAGTCCGTCTGAGTAAGGCTTGTGGGACCATCGCAGATTGTACTTTTGAGGAGCTGTGTGACAGAGTAAGTGTTTGTTCATACATATTTTAAGGTGAATTTAATGGAACTGCGGCAACAGTTTTTTTTCTTTCTCATTCCTGACCTCTTATCTTAGAACGTTTGGTGTTTCAGTTGATGTATGTTTTAAAACTGTTTCTCTGTTACATTTATAGCTAGTGTGGCATTATTTTATTGCAAAATCGTGGTTTACATACAGCTTCCCATATATTCTGTATACTTCACTGAAGTAAAGCCTACTATGCTATGAATATATTTATGAGTGAACTTTGAAAACAAAAGATACCAGTTTTCACAGAATACAGAAGTCTCTGAAGTTTTTAAAAAGTTCTGTGTTCAGTTTATGTAAATATGTCTTTTATTCAACTTGTCCAGAGTTTAAGACAAAGGTAACTACATTGAAATACTCTTGTCTCAGTGAATTATTTGAATAAATCATTATCTCTACACAGGTGGCAAAAGGCCATACATTCTTTATTCTAGCAGAAGTACATATACGTGTGTAAAAACCTGTGAAAAGTACTCAAAGTATGAAGTCAAAAGTAGGCCTTTTTGTCTTGTTTCATCTTGTTACGTTGTTTCTGTCTCATTTAATCTTTTGTCGTTTTTGTTTTGTTACATCTTGTTACATTGTTTTCATTTTGTTTTTATCTTGTTTCATCTTTTACAATGTTTTTCTCACTTTCTTTAGTTTGATTTAATGTTTGTCACAGTGTACAAATCGAGCACTAAATCACAAACGACACAACACGTGTGTTTCCATTTTATGTCTTTTACATCATTTTTGTTTTTAATTTTTGTACATTTTTTTGTCTTGCTCTGTCTTTTAGTTCATCGCGTTCATCTTGTTACATCGTCTTTTCTATGTGGCATTGGTCCATTCCTTTAGGTTGAAATCAGTCTTGATCTTGAGCACAGAATGAAACAAAAAAATCAATAATTCCCCTCAAATGTATTAAAACTACAGTAACAAGTCTGTTTTGAAAATGTAAGGTGTAGAAAATACAGATAATTGGGTTCAAATGTAGGGAGAGAAAGTAAAAAGTTGTCAGAAAACTAAATACATAAGTAGTACACTAATGAAGTATTTGTACTTACTCCTTCTGTCTGTAGAGGCTAAGGAAGCATCTAAAGAGAAGAAGAGCATTCAGGGCAAAAGTGAATGTAGATAAAATGTTTAAAAATAAAAAAAAAAACAGCTGATCAATTACATTGTGACGTCTTGTGTTTGACTGTAAATGTTTCAGCCTTTAGGGGCCAGTGACTACCTGGAGATATCCAGTCTGTTTGACACCGTCTTTATCCGACACATTCCTCTGCTGACGTTGAACAAAAAAACTCAAGCCAGGCGGCTCATAACACTCGTGGACGCTTTCTACGACCATAAGGTACACAGCACCACTTTGAATACTCAGCTTGACTTTGAATAATAAGTCAATGTAAGCATGTTGTGTTGGAGTTGAACCCGCTGTCACCTTTTGGTTCAGGTGCGGGTGGTGATACTCGCAGATCACCCGCTGGAGGACATTTTCGTTCACGATGGGGATCACAGTCACGACGAGAGTCACATTCTGATGGACGACCTGGGACTAAAAAGGGTAAGAGCTGTGGCTCCTGCGGTTCCTCTGTTAAACCAGTTTTTCATGGGTGTGTACGTAAAGTGGTGAATGTAGATGATTAAACCTGACTGTTGGCTGTCAGTGAATAGAACAGCCTGTTTCAGACTGAGACTGAACTGAAATGGAAATTTTACTGCTGCATTCATGTGTGTGTTACATTTTCCTGCTCTACATGTATAATGTTGAGTTCATTTGTACTACTTTATAAACTGTTGGTATTTTAATCTACATCAATGCATCATATTCTATAAGATCATCATATGTTTGTAGTGTCGCTGTCCTGTGAGAACCACGTATCTCTAGGCCTGTCATAATTGTTACATAATCACCTCATCGTGGTTATTTGAGCTAACCATAATAATGTATAAACAAGTTGGTGAAACTAACAGAAATAATATATTTTCTCATTATTTCCACATTATTTACCATCGTCTGACTGGCCCTCTTTAAATTATCCCAATTCACTTTTTTTATTATGACATTTTTTGGCCGTAGTGCATGGTTTATTTAGATTTTGTACCTTGGTCCAATATTTCAATAATAGGCTTTGTATATAGTTATTGTGTTACATTGTTTGTATAATGTTACCAGGTTCAATTTTTATTAACAAATGGCTCTTCTTCATAAGGTGTATGTGCATAATTAAACTTGTATCATAGTGGTGGCATAAAGTTAACAGAATAGACAATCACAATTATTTTTTATAATTATTTTAACTCGCATGCTGTAACAGTCTAGAGCCCTATACGGGATATTAAAAAGTAGATCTCAGAATTTTCTTGATCGATAACGGATCATTGAAATGATCAGTTTAACACAAACATTCAAAATCAACACATTTGGAGATGCATGGTTTTCACTGGTCAGGAAGGGGATAAAAAAATGTGTGTGAAAAGGACCTAAAGCAGTCAGACAAATGTAGTGCAGTAAAAAGTACAAGATTTGCCTCTGAGATGTAGTGGAGTAGAAGGATAAAGGTGCAGAAAATGGAAATACTAAAGTACAAGTACGTCACATTTGAACTCAAGTCCAGATCGTGAGTTAAACTACTTGCATTCCACCGCTGTACTAAACTCCAGTTGAATTCCGTGTCATTTAACAGGACGAAGCCAGCAGTCTGTCCATCTTCAGCGGAGAAGAGGAGATGTTTGCCTTCCAGAGGACGGTGTCTCGACTCACAGAGATGCAGACAGAAGAATATTGGCTGGAGGGAGACAGAAGCACGAAATAGCAGGTGTAACATTTGGACCATGTTGCACAGTCTCCATACTTCATAAACTCTGCTCTTATCTGCCAAAAGCAATCCCTGAACACTACTCCTACACATCTTATCCAGCACAAACCCAGTGGGACTGCTCAACAGTATGCACGCAAATGTTGTACAGAGAATATTTATTATTGAAATCTTAAAGCCTTGTGTTATTTTATTCTGATGCTGCACTTTATAGATCATTTTTAACATGAAGCTTTGGGGTGTCATATTGCTTTTAACTCTGTATCATAGTGGTCCAACTGTATTTACTTTTACACCATTTTGGGAAAGAGCCGGAGCGTGTTGGAAATATACTCCCCCAGTGACTTTTAAGAAGATTTAAGGGACATTTAAATCCCATCTCAACTTAGATGATTTTTTGAAAATATAATGTATCTCAACGATTCTAACAAAAATCTAAATATAGTGGCAGCAGATTGGTTTTGGGGGGTCTTAAGCTGTGTGTTTATTTTTCATGATTAATATTGACGGTGCTTGTGAAATGTTTGCCTTACAGCATTTCACAGATGGACTATACAGTAACATTCTCATTCATCAGTATTTTTATTGTTTGCCTGATTAAGAAGACGCACAAAACGTGTTATTGCATAAAGATTCAAAACCAAGCAATATGCAGAGGAAGTGTTGTACTTTACATATTTGTTGCTTATTTCTATTGATCTATTTTTTTGTTTTGGAAGTAATATTTGCTGCTACAAAAAAAACTAGCAGAACAGCATGGGAAGTGAAAATGAGAGAAATCTCTGAAACTTGTAAGAGATTACAAACACAGGTATGTGCACAGACAGACAACTGATTGTATATTATGTTCTCTTATCTGGTTATTTTTGGTGAAACTAAAATATTTGCCTATGCAAATAACCTTACTGGAACTGATTACATATGCAATACTTTCACATCTAATAAATAGGAATGTATTAGCTTTCATTCTTACTTGGGCCTGGAAAACATGGCTGAACAACTTCTGATGCAGATCTTTTACTTCTACAAAAGTAGCAATACCACAGTGTAAAAATACTGTTACAAGGAAATGTCCTGCATTCAACACCTTACTTTTGTAAAAGTATTACCATCAAAATGAACCAAAGGTAAAAGTGCAGATTGGCCCATTTCAGAATACTCTATATTACTGAATTATAATGACCTATAATTTAAGAGGTTACGTCCCCTTCTCTTCTGATTGTTTGATTCAAGATTACACAAAACTCTTCTGATTCTACATAATGAAATCTGGTGGAAGAGTGGGGTATGAGCGAAGGACGATCAAATAAAAAATGTGTGGATATTGGAATTTTTTCCCCTATTTTTCTAACATTGCACGATAGGACGTCTGATTGGAATACAGCACTGTCGGAACTTGGCGGAGGTACACTCTACCAAATGCCCTTCTAGTTATTGATGCATTCGTCTGTCCGTCTTTAATTTTGCTGCTGGTAACGGTTATTTTAAGAATATACTAATAACTTCTAATATTTGTATCCAAAATGTAGTACTGTACTTCTAAAGCTGTCTTCCCCACACTTAGGGTCAGGACCCAAAATGGGTTGCAGAGCTGTTTTTATTGGGTTGCCACTTGTCAGAGTAAAATACATAGCAATAATATGATATGTGGATGAATTTTCCAGATTAGGCATAAGATATACAAGACACAACAAGATGAAAATGTTGTAAAAGAGGTAACGACAAAAACGCAACATAAAGGTCGTAAAGAGTCAGTAAAAATGTAGACATTATGGAAATTCAACATTTGTTTTCGTAAATGTGGGTCCCAAGGAGACATAAAATGCTGCAAAAATTTGGGAATCAGTGCTCTAAAGTAAAAGTAGTCCTACCTCAAAATTGTACTTAAAGGTTCAATGTGTAAGATTTAGTGACTTAGTTGAATACTCTCACCTCATTCTCCACTACTGATACTAGTATTAGTAGTAAAAATGCAAAAGGCCCTCTGTAGAGTCAGTGCCTGGTTTGTCCATTCTGAGCTACTGTAGAAACATGGCGGACTTCGTGGAAGAGGACCCACTCCCTCTGTAACGGCTCATTCTAAGGTAACAAGAAAATATTTTCACATTTCTGGTGATTAGGTTATGCATTAATAAAAACACAATTATTAATATAATTTTCGATTTCTGAAATGAGATCCTCCTAAATACTAGACAATGCATTAACTCGGTGTACGTAATTGTAGCAGCTGGCAGCTTATGTTTAGCTAATAGACAAATATGACAAGCAGGCAAATAAATAAATAGCTTCGTACAAAGGTATAAAAGTCAGTCGACAAAGCTAGCTAGCTTTGTGTCAAAGTTTTGGACGCCGTTCTCCTGCTGTTTAGCTTAGCACAAAGTCATAATGTTACTTTGAATATAGCCAGACTAGCCTTTTTCCATCCATCATTTTCCCAAATCTGGGAGCTACATAACCGTTTTATTTTCGTTCTTTAAAAAAGGTGTGTGACAAGTTAATTAGCTTTTGAGATGCTGGTAATTCTGTAACCTTCAGACAGAGCCAGGCGAGCTGTTTCCCGGTTACAGTGTGTGTGCTCAGGTAAACTCATTTAAGCTAACAGTAGACGCAGGTAGCTTCTGTTCTACAGACAAATGTGACCATTTAATTTCATACGGTCTTACCAAACAAACAAATAATGTAATTGGGCTAATGTGGCACAAGACATATTTCAATATATAACAATGGCCTGATGGTAAGTATAGTATTATAGCAGATACTACTATGAAATACCATAGTAATGTCTGCTATAATGTAGCTTGACATTTATTTCCTGTACATATGAACAGTGTAGAGGCTGAAAACGGTGATGTCACTGCCCAGCGGACATCTCCATACTGTCACTTTAATTCCAGTGCAGAGCAGGGGGCAGGATCGTGTGTGTGTGTGTGTTTTTTTTTCCTTCTGTTGGACTGGGGATCGTTTGCGCCAGCCACAGCAGCAGCAGATTGAATGAAGTGTCGTTGCAGGCTGATGGCCACACGGAGGACACCGTGCTGGCCTGTGGAAGATGCAAGAGATGTACAGCCCGAATGCATCGTTACGTTTTTAGCTGCTGAGTGGGTGGATTTGAGTCTCGCCACATTTCTCTAGTAGCTCATTTTTAAAAAGCTGCAGGGCCTCCAGAAGCCGATCTCCGCCTTGATGGTATCTGGCGAGCAGCGCACAGCACAGGCGACTCTGTACGGATGATAAAGAACTTGGAAAAGGAAATGGTCAAGATGGCAGCTGTGTACGGGATGATAAAGCTGATGT
>JAPQRN010000016.1:993616-1009048 GCA_037367275.1 Coranthus polyacanthus
CCATTTTAAGGACCTTCTCCAGCTCTAACCGTGACTCATCAAATCTCTTCATGAGGCTGCTGTTTGCCTCCACATGCTTCCGCCACTCTGTGGATTCCCTAATCATGGTCTAAACACACACGAAAAGACACATATGTACTTTTAAAAACTGTATTATATTGTATAATATTGTATATTATTTGTAACATTATATCTGATCTGGTCAAGTTAGAAAAATATATATTCTTTCTGGTACATGCTTATATATATAGAACAAACCAAGTTTAAGCCTAGTTTAAAACATTTGTTAGAAAAGTAATCAAATGTAATATGACAATTATTTGTTGGAATAATGACAGTTGAAAGGGAAATATAGAAGACCTGAGGTTTACCTGTGATGAGGATTGCAGGTCTGCGACTCGTTTCTGCAGGAGACTCATGTCCATGTGTTGCAAGGTTTTGCTGCTGCTCATTATCTTCTGGATGCTCTGGTGGTTTCTCTCGATCACTGTCAGACACTTCTTACAGCTGTGTGTGAAGGTCGCCAGCTCCTGCAGCATTCAGGGATACACATTCATTTTAACTTTGAAAATGACGAATCACAAAAGCATCAGAATGAAGTGTAATTGTTCCCTATTAGTCTTCCCTATTTGAAAGTCATTAAAGGGAACTGGTACAGGGCTCTATTAAGTCTCACCTGACATTTCTGTTTGAAGTCTACAGGTCCCTCAGAGTCCACAGTGCTGGTGATATGGCTGGCTTTCTCCAGAGCCTGATAGAAACCTGTGATATTCTTTTCCATTTCTTCCAGTGGAGGTAAAAGCGACTGGGACTCCCTCAGCAACGGTAAACATCTCTCCCTCACCTGAATAAAGGTACAGTAAATATTTGAGTCTCCTATTGTTAAATCAAGGTTTGAAACAGAGGGTAACATGACACTTACACACAGGGGAAATTTTCAAAGAATGCATACTAAATACTGTAACACACCTTGCTCAGTTGCTCTTTGATTGAGGCCATGACAGCCATCATCTGTGAAACTTCCTCCTGTGGAGTGTCTTTGGTCAACAGCTGGGCAGTACGGCTTGCTGCTTTACATGCCGCTTCCATAGCTGGAACTTTGTGCTTGATTTCCTGCAAGAAGTTGAGATATGTAATTTTCCATCACATGGACCAGAGGTTAAAAATTATTCTAACCTATGGGGTATTTACCTCAACATCTTGAACAAATGCTCTGACATTCAGGAAAGATACTTGAACAGGAGCGGTCATCTTCTCATTGGTTGCATCCATAAACATTTTCAGGGTATTAATTCCATCTTGGTAGTCTTGCCTTAACTTATCTACTTCGTCAGCTCTTGCATACTGGGAAAGAAAAAGAGGAGAATCAGAAGAAAACTTTTTAAAACTTCATCCGTCACAGAAAATTGTAACATTAAAACAACCTTCTTGAGAGTAATGTATTTACATGTTTGACTTTGACAAAAAGCTCTCTCCATCTGCCATTCAGAAGAAGAAGCTGCTGCTTCAGATCTCGAGACACCGTTTCATCGCAAGTCTCGATGAGGAAGTTTCCTGCATCGTTCATATCCATGTGCTGCTGGATCCAGTGACAGAGGTTTCGGAAAAAATCCTGAAACATAAAACAAAGACGTCAGCGGTTTAAATGCACACACTCTGAGTCTCACTGAGGCACGGCTCCCTCCTGGCATTAGAATGACAATCCGATCACAAGAGACCAGAGCTAATGCTAGATGTGAGACACTGAGGACACATTGAGAACTGATCACTCAGACCACATTCAGAGATGGTCTGGGACGCATATGGGCCTTTTAGCAGTGTGAACACAAATGTACGTTGAAGGACCGCCACTAACTACGAACACAAATGTAAATTCATATACACTTTTTGACATTTAAGGTGTATTGATTGATTCACAACTTCACTTCATGCATTGAGTAACAGACAAGAAAACACTCCACTTAAAAGTGCATTAGGGCTGGGTGAGAAAACAATAATGATAATTATCATGATGTATTTTTATATCGTGATAATCATTATTATCATGATATACATTTTTCTGTCTTCAGGGATTTTTTACATTCTCAGCAAAATCACTTAGAAAATGTTTCAGTGTTTTGTTGTTTTACTTCATTTTACTGCATAATTTAATTTTGCCATCATAATGGTTTTGAATGTTCTGTTTGGTAAGGGTTTGTCATGTTCTGACCATAAAGAATACTTAAAAACCACAAATAACTGTCTGGCTTCTTCAACCGTCAACCTTCAACCAGGGCCAAGAATCAGCCTTTAAACTGGAAAGAAATAATGATTTCACATTTATTGTGATAATTATCAATATCGACCGATATGACCATTTTTAACAAGGTAACATTTTTGGACATATCACGCAGCCCTAAAGTGAATTATTCTACCTTGCTAACGTTAATTATTAAACATGAAAAACCAGCAAAACATCCTTTCTCATCATTCACTCCCCTCACAGTTTCTTTATTTGTGATGCATTTGCAAAGAAAAATTAAAAATGACAAAGCCAGTCTGTTAAACTTGCCAATTTGTGCTGTATCCACAATGCAAGCATGAAACTAAAGCTTGCTTAGCTACATTTCATGCTATATGTGAGCTGTTTTATGCAAATAAAAGTGGGGAAGAGAGATGTGATCACTCGAGATGCATGTGGTGACACATTGTAAGGTGTGAAGTAACATACCATAACATGAGCTGTCCACTTATTATCAGATCATCAAAAAGTTACTTACACGTTTGGCATTCTCTGACTGATTGAGCATCTGCTCGGCATCCTCCAGCCAAGCCTGTAGACCTGCCACTGTACTGCTGTACTTCTCCCAGTTGGTGATGACCTCCTCCAGCATACTGCGCACACTCCGCACCTCCAAAGCCAGGTTCTTCCACTGAGCTGTGGCATCGCTAAGGAATTTATTCACCCCTTCTGCTTCATCAACTAAAAAGTATACAATACAACATTATCCTCTCAGTCAAACCCAACACATCCACTGTGTAAAAGAAGCATTGGATTATGTCTGCTGATCAGTTGGTTGATCCTATGTTAAGTCAAACAGATCATGCTAAAATAGCATTCCAACTAATGCGATTATTGTTACCATTTCATGCAAAATGCAATATGATTATTTTCAGGTCTGGGTGTTAAAAGTATGTTAAAAAAGAAAAGTGCAACCCCATTTTTTACTGAAGGAAATGGCTGGAAAGACAGGCAAAGTTGAGGTTAATGAGGACTGTCAGACTGTTTTTGGACTTACCTTTGTTACAGGTTTTAGACCCTGTAACATGAAATCCATTATAAGACTGTTTACTATGAACCCACAAAAATAGACACATAGCAGCCAATATATACAGTATATCTAAGAGTCATATATATATATACTGTATATGCAGTATATTAAAGTGTCTTACTTGAGCTGTCAGATTTGACGTAAACCTCTGCAGCCTGTTTGAGCGACGTGAAGATGATCTCATACTGCTCAAAGAACCGATGGCCTTCAATGAAAGTCTGAAAGGCAAACACACAAGATGAAATGAAATCTGACGTGACAGACATAATAAAATATGCACTGTGCTGCGAAGAGTATTCATATCAACTTACAAGATAACTTTGCAAAAGGAGTTCGACTGAGTCCCTTCTGCCATATTTAATGATCCAGGACTTGAGCTTTGACTCAGCCAACATGAGAAAAGCCATCAGTCGATACTTCATTTCCCAGAATTCTAATTTGATCAAATGAGCATGTGATGATGTAGATACAAAGTTAAACCTGGAAATAAATCAAAAGGTCAAAATGGTTATTCAAATTTTCCTTTGCATTTTTACAAGATGTGACATCTATGTAGTATAAGGGTTGCCTGGATTATGTTTGTATTCACATTAATAATCTCTTTTCCTTTTTATTGAATTGTCTGATTAAGAAAGTTATGTTGATCATGCTTACAGATGATCAACATAACTTTGTCGCTTCTGTTTTTAAGGCGAATCTATAACTGATATAGTTTTTTTATTGTTATTTAGCTTTTCAATTTGGTTTTAAAGATGCGTCTAGTTTCAGAACAACAAGAACAAGAAACAACAAGAAAGAAATGAATGATGAACAAGAAATGATTCAGATGACTTCCTGAACATCCTGGAGAAAACTAAAACTAAGCTGATTTTATCTGCAATTCTATTTCATTTTAGTTTATGTGGTATTGTTCTTTTTTATTTTTTAAGTTCTATTTTATTCATTTTTGGACAACTTTAGTTTTTAGTTAACTATAATAACCCTACTCTGTAACATCTGATAAGGGACTACAGATGAAAACCAGCCTCTTGGCTAACTTTTTACAGCAACGTTTATTAATGTCAACTCAAGTGACTTTATTTACTACAATCACTGAGACGTGCCACAACAACATACCATCCCTAATATGATTATGCAAATTCTGGAAGATTCTCAAAAACAATCGTCCAAAGACACCACAGTTTATCCTTGAAAGAAATCTGTATACAAAATCTGGAGATATTGTGATTTTTACAAAATCACCTACTGTGACCTTGACCTTTGACCAAACGTTTTGTGGTAATAGATCTTGACACTATACATGTCTGTGGTAAATTAGAAACAAATCAAATGAGTTTTGACTGAGACAGTATTTTTTTTAAATCTCACACCACGATGGGAATTTTTTCTAACCTTGACCTTTGACCTAGAACAACCAAAATATAATCATCTGTAGTCACTGTCATTAGGAACTTGCACAAAAAAAATCAGGACGATTTGTCAAAAATTGTGGATGCCAGACTGCAAACAGACAGACAAACAAACGGCAGTAAAAACATCCTTGACCTTTTTTTTCCTGATAGAAAACACTAATGCCAAACATGACATAAGAACACAAATCAATGAATAATAATAAACATACTTCAAACCACTATCATTAATGTGCTTCTGCTACCAGTGGTCTTACCGTTCAGCCATGTCTTGAAGCTGCTCAGGTGGGACAGGTACCCCATTCACAGACCTGTCCCTGTGGATCTGCTGGAAAGTCTGCCGGTGTGATTCCAGGTTTTTTAATACCTCCTGCAAAACACATCAAATCATGTCCACTTTGGCTTTCATGTGTGACTAAATAAAAATGACAGGAAAAGTATGATTGCTGAAAACAGAAAACATGCAAAAGCTCAAAACCTGTCATGCACATACCTTATGCTGTTCTAGTTTTCTGTGGATAACATTGGCTGTCTCGTCATGAGCATGGTGGATAGGAATGTCATCTCTCAGAGCCATCTCTGCCCGGTGAAGCCAGGCTCCAATCACGCCAAGAGGACCAGGCAGGGACTTGTCCAGATGGATGTGCCAGTCCAGCAGCTGCAATTGACACCCCATTAAAACCCCACTCTACCAACACAAGATCCCACAACGGAGGAGGCTGTGCCAATCTAAACGTTTCCACATGTTTACAAGCAATTGGGCAACAAAAGAGTTTTAAACCAGTCCAGACAAGCTGTGGAGGTCCAGAGGAGCAGACTGGACCAGTGAACAAAACCTCCTCTGTTCCCCTCTCCTTCCCTCAGAACAAACTCTAATTCAAACACTGGCAAGTCCCTGAACTTTGACTGGCAGCTATTGAAGAGAGGAACCCAGAGTTATGTGTATCTGATTATGTCAGCTTTCACTATGGCAATGCAAAATTTCAAGCAAAGAAAAGCACAATGACAAACAAAACTAGAACCGCAAGCAATTATAAAGGCGTCCAAGTACCTCCATGCAATTCAGACTCAAAGCTTATTTTCTTTGTCAAGTTTGTCAACACCAACATACATGGAGTAACTGAAGAAGTGTTAAAGTGAAAAAATGTATTATAGCACCACTATGTGGCTAATTTGCATCAAATGTAATGTCGCTGCACTCAAGGCCATACAGTACATATATATAAAGTTTCCAAATTGCCTACATAATTTGAATGCAAAACGTTTTACAGCACCCCCTAGAGGTGGTTTCACAACTCTAGTGTGACGTATGGTTCATGAGTTATTCAACAAAATGCTGAAAAGATAAAAGAATATAAAACTTAAAAAAATTACAGTGCCACCATTTGACTGATTTGCATCAAATTTGATGTCATGGGTCTATGGCTATATACTGCAAACTGCCATAAGTATCTTCATTAAAAATATATTTTACAGCACCCTCTAGAGGTGTATTCACACCAACTTTGTATAGTGGCTTAATAACTCATATTTAACAGGTTTATGAACTCTTATGTCAATTGATGGTTGTTCGGCTGAGTTACAGTGTTTTACCCCAAAATAACACTAGGCTAGCAAATTGCAGTCACGTAACTCTCAAACAAAGTACAAAATCAAAAATGTGCTCCATAAATATTGACTAGGACCTTCATTCCAAAGAATCATTGGAATCATTTGACATAATTTGAAGTCAAACAATTCATTTCATCACTCTAGTCGAAAATGTTTACAAGTTTTAGACATTTTTTTACGCATTTTCCAATTTTGTTGAAAAGTGGGCGTGGCCTATATCTGCAGATGTGGCTCAATTCAAGGAACATGTGGATATAAAGCATTTGAACATGTGATGTACGGTTCATGAGTTTTTCAACACAATGCCTTCAAAATATTTTTTGTTTATTCTAGTGCCTCCTTGTGGTTGACATGTTGCACTTTCTTTTCTGTAGAAAATTTTCAGGCCTTATTACTGGGTCGGAAAATTTCATGTTCGCGCCACCTTTGGTTTAGTCGGCACATCATTTTTTTGGGGGGCGGTTTACAAAAATAATATGCAAAAACAACAGGGTTCCAACACCTAATAAAACCCAGGCAATCTAACATCTATACTCTGGTTTTATTTAATTTAGGTATGATTAATTCACATACTGTAATTCATTCTCTTTTCTTCGTAGTGGGTAATTAATTATGCATGTTGTGCAGCGTGTGCAATACAGTCACACTGACCCTGGCAGACACACGGTCCCAGGCCTGCTTCACCAGAGCTTGGTCCACAGACAGCTTGCCGTCCCTGTGAACTGGCTGCAGCAGAGGATCTGTCTGCTTCTTCTTCATCTCATACTGTACACGGAAGCTCTTAAATGCCTACAAATGCAAAAAAAAAAAAATTGAAAGAGAGAGACATTGAGCAGTAATAGTTGATAAATGTCTTGTTCCAAGTGGAACGTGGTGTTTTCAAGTGTGATTTACCGTATATTTGTCAGTGAGGTTCCCCTCGGCCCCTTGCGCCCGCAGCACGTCTCTCTCCAGCTGGTCTAAAAACACCTTTAGCTCTCTCAGCATCTTTCTCTCCTCTCTCTGCCAGAATCAGGGAAAACATGCAATTTAGAGTGGGAACACACTGATTTTAATCCTCTTACTATTCAGCTGCCCAATATGTTGAGAAAGTCATGCCAGAAACACCACATCCGTTAAGTTTAGAAAGAAAAACACACACTTAAAGATTAGGTAAAACAAGTAACCTAGTAGGATATTAACAGATTCCTCACAAAGCCAATTTTAGCATAGATTAGTTCAAAGAATGTGGTACAAGTGAAGGGAAAAGGAGTAGCATCTATATTAATTTTCTAATCACAGTAAGTCTGTTAATTTATTGACATACCTCAAGCATTTGCTCTATATCTTGGGGACCAAACTATCCAGGGAAAGCAGCAAGTCACACAGAGAAATGCAAACATTAGAAGAGCAAGAAAAAGAGAGAGAGAGAAAAATGAATGGAAAAGGGGATGAGGGCAAAGAGAGAATTCACTCCAAACAGAGCAGCATGCAGCGCCAGGACCTGAACTCTCACCTGTAGCACCGGCACTGATAGTGCAAAAGTCGGAATTGAGCCAAGAAGCAGCTTAATGTACACAAAAAAATAAGTAGATGGAGAAATTAAATGAGTCTGATGATAGAAAACAAAAAAAGGTGATGATTATATTATATTACTGCTGTGTTCATGCTGTGAATTTTCTGATTCATGAGTAATTTATTTGATAAATGACACATATGATGAATTGCATGTGAAGCCGTTGAACAATAAAGCACAGAAGCAGATAAAGCAGGATATTAGCTATATATTCACATTCATAACAAGTTTATAACTTTAATTACATGGACAGCCAAAGATTCACACAACTCGTAACACATGGACAGGGTTTCTACACATTTTCCATTTCAAAATGTCCTTATTTTCCTTACATTTCTCAGTAGATTTTACAGACCACATTTGACACCTAAGAACATACACTGTAAAAAGTGAGACTAGACTGAATTAATACTTGGTTAATGTATAAATGCGGCATTTACTTAATAAAACAGGCAAAGGTACTTAGTTATAGGTTAAGGTAGTTATGTTAAGGTAGTTACCAATGTTAAGGTGAATTAAACATATTTAAATCATTTATTGATTTTAAAATGTAAAACAATTTCAGCAGATCTAAATACTGAGTAGACTTTAATAATGAAAGAGTGAGAGAATGGATTTATTTTACAGATTTTAAAAGAGATTTAGTTTAGATTTTGAGCTTTAGTATATTCTGCTGTATTTTATTTTTTCTGGTTCAGTAAAAGCCCTTCTAGGGACAAGTGTCACAAATTAGCATTCGCTACAAACACAATGATACATGGGATTGCTGCTTTTAGATATCTATGTATACTGTATCTGTCCCTACAAATAAAACATAAATAAATAAATAAATAAATAAATATTTTTTACATTGTATAACTAGATGTTTACTATGTTAATAAATGGTTTTAAAATCCAACTGTATGTATGTAACTGTAAATGTATTACATTACAAACGTGTTACATTCTGTCTAAACTTGCTATAGGTTATTTGCACAGTGCTGTAGTACAGGTCATAAATCCCCCATCTCCACTGGTGATTGACAGCCAATCATGGACCAGAGTCCACGTCCACCTCTCTACTGCACAGACTCTGGCTCCACATTACATCACACAGGCAACATGACAGTTCCTGTGACCGTTTTGGATTCATTTTTACACAGTCAGAGGAAACATCCATCTTTATATACAGCCTATGGTTGAAACATGGTTCCACTTAAAAGTGAGCTCCTGGTAGTCTATCTCTAGCTTTATATGGACATTATAAATATAGAATCACATGGCTTAAGCAAGGTACCTCATCATGCTGTCCATCAGTGTCAGAGTGGTGGGGGTTTGGATAGTGCTTCAGGAACTGAGCCACATATGTCATTATGGATTTTTCATCTGGCTTGTCTACATCCACATCTGCAGAACAACAAAAAAATGTGATGCGCTGGATGTGATTCAGAAACCTTTCCTACTAGTAAATTAGCTGATCTGAACAAATTACACAAATTTTGGATTTCAACAGAAATAAAGGGTATACATGACAGAGTCATTACGTTTGCTATTAAGTCAAGATGGAATTTTAAAAAAGCATTTTCTTCTCTATTGTGGATAAATCCCCTTAAGGCTGACAGCTAATTATATATGTCTACTTTCATCTCCATTTTCGACCTGATGTTTCTAGAAATCAAGGTCAAGCTTCTGTTTCAGTGCAGCTCTTTGTGCAATAAACGTCTGTGCTCTCCCAAGGCAGGACTGCAGAGCTACTGCAGACTGCTTCACTTTGACAGAGTAAAACTCTGAACAAGTGAACACAGAATTTTAATCCTCGGGAGAGGGTCACTGATCTTTTGAGCACATATTTTATCAAAACATATGAGCTGGAAGGAATTTACTTTTATGGAAAAGCTGTATTCAGGGAGGTATTTTGCTTTTGTTGTGTTTGACAAATTTGTATTTATTAAGTTCAGGAAAATATAAAATGTAATAAAATATATGCAAATTACTACTGTCAAAATAATGATCAGGGGTACCTTCAGGATCCAGCAGGCGAGGAATGCCAAGCTCATTTTCTGCAAGTGCAAAGGCCTCCTCCAGATTCTCCTTGTTGCTCCTCCTCTGCACCATCTCCATGTCCACCAGGTCTGGCCTGATGGCATGCACCACCGAATTAAACGCAACACCACTGCGCCAGCTGGGCCCAAAGTCCTTCACCTCAATGCCATGATACCTACAAAACAGTTTCATATGCACATTCTTTTTTTTTTAGAAATTTGTATTCAAGAATAAATACAGAAGCCTTCCAAATATTTCACTTTTTAATGTGTCGAGGCACAGCTTATTGATCATAATTTGTCATCTGATCTGCATTTCAGAGGAATTGTACAGATCGTGTCATTAAATAAATAAATAACAGCACTGTCAAACCCTTCCTGCTCAAATAACATTAATTTTAAATGGCCTGAATACCGGTGTATTTTACAGAGAGAGTTGCCTTATGGATGTAGCATTAATGTTGCTAGGCTGTGACCTTATTTATAATGATTCTTGATTCATGTTTTAGTTTGCTTTAAGGTAAGTATAGTTTTGCTGCTGCTGAAGAAATAATGACTGACAAAATGATGACTTCATACGGTGAAGAATTACCGTAAGTCTGTGAGCTGCTGGTCCAGCTTCTGAAGCTGACATGCAGTAAGTTTGATTTACACATGCTTTTAGAGTTACGTTAGCATGTAAATATATTTTTGGTTCATTATAAAACTCTGGGACAAATCAGGCCACAGTCGATGCAATTAATGGAAACATAGCAGCCTCACAGATGTATGTACAGTTGGGAAAATGTGGGCTAGTGTTTACTCTATCAGATATTGCCCAAACACTGCAAAAATATATAATATGACTAAAATGAGTTTCTATTCCGATAACAACAACAAAAAGCCACCACACAGCTTAAGCCTCCAGAAACCAGAGAAAACTAGGGGAAAACTTGTTGTGGTTGGTTGTAACCCGTCTACATTGTGAGAAAATTGATTGTGATTCTACCACAAAAGATCCTCATATGATCTTTTGACCAGATTGCCTAGAACTAGTGTCTATACTCATGTCCACAAACAAATTGGTAAAAAAATGTCTATAAGCAACTATACTATAAAAAACCTATCACAGTGACATACTTGGCTGCTGTGCACTGCACCCATCGCAGCAGGGCCTTTTTGGCATTGCCATGAAATTTGTTGACCACCTTCCTCTTCATGGGAGGGCTTCCTGTTTCAGAGCCTGGTATGCTCTCCACAGAAGAGTTACTGGTGGACAAGGCCTGTAGGGCTGGCAGGTTACTGGTTAACTCCTCAATCTAAGTGAGAAACAAGAGCAAAGGAGAAAAGGTTCCACAGTGAACACAACACAAAAGAAAACCAGCAAGAATTTCAATTGGGGAGGTTGTTATGTGGTAGATATATTCACAGAGCATCAACTCACATCACAGTTAGCACAGTTAATAACCTCTCAGGACATCAGATGCAATATTACCTGGAAGTAGAGGATAACGGTCCATATCAACCCAAGGACAATTGATGGTCGTCCATCTGCGATGTCAGTGGCATGAATGTTAACTAGTTTAATCTGAAACAAAAGCCAAGTGGAGGATTATTCAGGAAAATAACTCACAAGCAGACAAACTGAAAGAGATAATTTTCTGCATTTTTAGCCAAAGGAGCCCAGTGACCCTGACATTTTGAAAAGAATATTGCAAGCTGTTGCAAGCATCAAAGTCAGCCTTTGATGCAGGTTAAGTGTTGTAATTAGAGCCAAACCAGGCATCAGAAACAGCCACAGTGAAAAGTGATCAGAAGATAAAAGAAAAGCTACGACAACTGAGTTCAATTAGACAGTAAAGAACAAAGCAGATGTACCACAGCACTGCAAACCCTCTGATTAAGTAACTGCCATATTTACATACAAGATTTGACCAGCTGAGATTCAGCGTTCTGATCAAAATGCATAGAAGTAAAGAAGCATAACGGCTACATTTTTATAAACAGCAATGGTTGTATCCAAGCGTTCCACAGTGCAAATCGTGCATCAAAAGAAAAGAATGCACAAAGTATACGATCACGCAGGGTGTTTAACGGCGACTGACCGGAGATCCTCGATACACAGACTGAAGGCACACATAACAGGAGAGAGATCACAGCAATGTCAGTCTCAGTCCTCAGGGAACCCAGCGTAAAGTGGGACACAGGCTTCATAAAGCCAAGGGATTTAGAGATGAGTTATGTAATCAAGAAGTCCTGTTCTAGCTGCTGCTTCTCTAAACATAGTGCATGACGTGTGCAGTAAGAGACACCAAACATCTAATAAACACACACCAACAACTTTTTGGCGTGTGTTATCCATCATACCATCAAATTCTCCGAGTCACACCACAGTTTTTTCTTGTACGTTATATATGGACGTAGAAAAGCATACATTTAAAACATTGAATATAAAGAGTCAAACTGTTATTATTAAATGATTACCTTGCGGCCTTCGAGGAATTTGAGTGCAGTGCCGATGTTGGAAACCCAGTGGATCCTCTTCAGCTGGCGGCCTTGCTCACATGGCTAGAGAAAAGGGCAGAGTGAAAACTGGGCTTCACAATAAACCTATATAACAATGCACAGCAATAGTCGTCTGCTGATTCAAATCACGGAAATAAATAAACTGTAGAAGTACTGTGCAAAACAATTTACTCAGACTGTTATCATGTTGAGCCTATTCTGTCTAATAATAGTTTAAAAAAACACACACCTTATGAAGAAGAAGAGACATTTAGTTTTGGAACATAAATTATATTGAATTCTGTATCTGCCTTTTGCTCATAGGAATTCAACATGGCAAATATAGCATGACTTAATCAAAATCAACCACTGCAGTGCCAGCACTTCATTGAACTCATAGCAGAAGAAGAATGGGATGCAACGAGATGACGTCATTAAAACAGCATCAGTCATACAATGGAAAAAGATGTGGAAATAATGATAAAATATGTTATTTCTGGTAGTTTCACCCACTGTTTTTTTCCACAGTTATGTAAAATAATCACGGTTAGCTCAAATAATTTATGTATTTATGTAATAATTTTGACAAGCTTATACCTTGCACTAAACATGCTTTACATGTAGTAACAAACTGCTTTATAAGGTATGAATCAATATATCCAGCATTTAATTTTTTTAGTCCGGTGCAAATTCACGAGGCATTGTGATAAAATTTCCATCGATAGTGATGATAAGCTTTGGACATTTTTACTTGATATAGTTAGATCTAACAGCCTGTCAGACAGAAGTAGTGCCACATGCATGTAGATTTTCCATTTGGTGAGTAAATCTCAGAAGGCAGGTAAATGTTTGTACTAAAGTAAACGTGTAGTAAAGAACTCTGCTTAGAATCTATGCTGTTTTGGTTTCATTTATAGAGGAGCTACTTGTGTGTCTGAGTTTGACACAGACAGGAACAGGGATGCATTCGGTGCACTTCGTAAACTATGAAATCTCCATTGTATTGAATGAAAACGCATGGGTGCTGACAGATGACATGTTGCATTCAATACACCTCGTAGATTCAGAAATCTATATTCACATGGCAACAGACATAGTATAAAACAGATTCAAATTCATATTTTTGACCTATTTTCCTGTGTTTAAATACACAGCACTACATCTGTCCTTACAATGAGAGGATGAAAATGCTTTCTCCTCCAGCTGTCAGTCATTATCAGGATATACTTCAAATTGGCAGCATTATCATATATGTTGGGGTAAACATCAATAATGATCAATATGGAAAACTATATTGTGAGCATATTTTTTGCCATATTTCCCAGACCTCAAAATAGTACTTACAAGTCTCTGACCAGACAGCACTTCCAGCAGAGCCAAGAGCTTCACCCCATCTTTGATGTCCTCGAAAAGGTCGTTAACCTCTAGCGGTGGTTTATGCTGGTGGAGAGAAACACAGCTTTAACACATACATTTCTTATGCACTGATTATTAAATAATCAATCTTCTCACACCAGTACATTAATGCAACCACTTTCTCTGCATTTTTACTGCCTAGTGTGAAAGGTTATTGGTATTCTAAACCATTACCAGAACTGAGGCGAAACCAAATGCTGTTTGTGAGAAACAGGCTTGTTAGCAACAACCACAGAGCCTCCCTGCAGCTGAAAAGATGGTGCCTTTTCCTCAGAAGTGGCTTGGTGCCCAGTCCTGAGGCGATGCTTCTCGTTTAACCCTGTCTCCTGATATCATGTCCACACATTTGCAGAGTCGTGGAGCCTCCAAGATGAACGTCGGTAGTGGAATGACCGACTATATCACACAAGCAGCACGGCGAGGTGAACAGATGTGCATTTATTCAGCAGAATGAGGCTTTAATTAAAAGGAAATCTTACTATGGGAATTCTTTATTTGGCACCGTATACAGGCCATTTCACACTCAACATATTCTGTGACAGGATGCAGTTGGCTGGGTATTTGGGGCAAAGCAGTGTGAAGAGCCAAACGCATGGGCTGCTATTCTGTAAACAGCTTTCTGTTCATAACAGACGTACTGTGGAACAATGCTTCATGTTTCCATGTAATTATTACAATGTGAATTCAGCTGTTGGACGTTAACAGACACTTAAGATAGTATAGTTAAGAGAGTCTGATTTGTGCATCATTCAGGGTGTCTACATACACGTATCAGAGACTTAAATTTAACACATTTTAAGACCTTTTCGAGATAATTTTTAACCAAATTTAAGTTTTAGACAAATCATCCTTTTCTTATTGAAGCATTGCATTGCAAGTAAATCTAAAAGTAAGTAGTCTATGTGTGGTCCTGTGCAGAAGAAAGTTTTATGTCAGAACATGAGTATTAGAATGACTTCAGTTAATGAACATTCTGTCAAAGGTCAGTGCAAGTTTAAAGGCACTATTAGGTTCAGTGGTAGGTTTAAGGTTTTATAACTATAACGAGCTTTAAATAACAAAATTAATTAAAAGATGGATAAATCAAATTAGATAGAATGTTTGTGGCAATAAAAGACTGCACAAATTCAAATTTTAGACCATTTAATATTAGTGTATGTATAATATATTAGTTATTAACTAGACTACATTAGTTAGTAACTATGACGGCATATTAGGGCCACTTCAAATTCAACCTCACTTTCAAGCAGAAGGAGAGCAATGGTTATTCTCTGAGAATAAAGTCATAAATCTAATATAACATAAATTACCCCCTAATACATCATCATATCTAAGGCCTTATATTTATCAAATTGAATTTGATAAATATAAGAGATTTTGACAGTTTAATAACCTATAGATAGGGTTGGGTGATATATACAATAATGATATTTATTGCAATATAATTTAATATCATGATAAATATCATTATTGGAATACATGTTATGTATGTGTCTTTAGGGTTTAATTTGGTTACACTGTCAGCTAAAACACAAAAAGGTTCAAATGAAGTCAGCTTGTTGAATACGAATTATTTATGTTAAATATATTTTCATCTTGTTACTTTTCGTACATTTTGTTTTGTT
>JAPQRN010000016.1:1010853-1031192 GCA_037367275.1 Coranthus polyacanthus
GAAAACAAGACGAAAAACAACATAAAAGACCCAACAAGATGAAAACAATGTAAAAGACACAACAGGACACAACAAGACGAAAAAACGTAAAAGACACAACAAGACGAAAATAATGTAAAAGATGCAACAAAAGGAAAACAACATAAAAGACGCAACAGGACACAATAAGGCAAAAATGACGTAAAAGACACAACAAGATGAAAACAGTGTAAAAGACAAAATATAACAGAATTCTTATTCACTCGTAAAACAAACTAAAGCTAAACTGAAATCAAGAACCAAACTGAAAGGCAAAATATAACAGAATAAAAACAGATGAAAATGTCCAGACTATGAGAAGTCAGTGCATAATTAAAACTGGTTATTTTAGGCTCATAGTGTGGTTCCATACAGCATGTGAGCATGTGTTGTTGTGTCCTCAGTGCCATGCAATATACATGCATGATCCTGAAAAGCAGACAACGGCCTGCAGGGAAACTGTGCCCACCCTTTCACTCTCCATCTGTACAACCAAATCGCTGTCCCTACTGATAATGTTCATATACTCGCACATAAGAGTACGTGAATAACCAAACACCCACACACATGCCTACACAGTCACACACTGGCCACAGCAACCAAATGTGTAATACACAACAAATAACAAGTAAGCAACGTGTATTCATACATAGCATCAGATAAAAAGAGTCCAATCACAAAGTGCTTCTGAAAACACTAAGACAATAAAAACACAGTAAAAGAGAAACACAGTACGTCCCACAAACTGATTTCTGAAATGATTATCTTAACATGTTGGTTTCAACCATTATCCTCACCAAATTTGTGAGGTACCACTTATTCTTCAAAGTCAAAAGTCTGTCTATAGTCATATCAGCATTTTCCCCTAGTTTGTCAAAGAAATATGGATATTTTCACGTCAGTTTGGGCCATTAACATTACCATATCCATGTACAAAAATTTGGAAAAGCTACCACAAATAATAAAATAAATAATAATAACACCCAAAAAGCTTAACAACAAAACCTGCAGCTGAGTCCACTGAGGACCAACTGCAACCATTAAATCTGGGAAAAGTAAAGTAGTTAGCTTCGATGGTACCCACATCGATGGTTTTTTTATATTAATTTGGCTTAGGTGGTGCTCAAAATGGCTTGTTTTATGATGGTAGGGGAAAACCCTGGCCTGATATCTTTTGGTATCAAATTTCAATGCATAAGGAGCAAATGTCAATAGTTTCAGTGTTTGCAACTCAAATGTAGTAATAGGTTTATTTTTTATGTTGTAAAAAAGGCAAGTGTAGAAAAAAAGGCAATGGAGCAGGAAAATAAAATTCAAGATTTGTAATGGACTGTATTGTAATTTTCTGTTCGTTAAAATGGGAAATGGCGTCAAAAAAGCATTGTGTGGAACCGATATTGGAGTCAAGGTATTAGTACCCAGCCTTAGGTGTGCTCCTTTCCCATTAATACATCCAGAAAACTCTAACTATAAGTAGATGTGACAACAAACACATTTTCTTTTTGAATGTTTAAGAACCAAGGTAAATGTGTGTACTTAACTTTAACACTTTTATGCCAAATTCCCGGTATAGTTTGGGATTGATACCAAATTTAAATACCTAAGGAGTAATGCTTGGCAAAATACCAGAATAACTTGTATAGCATTTTTAATTTCCTATAAGGTATGGATTTTTCATATACTAACATAACTGAAACAACAGCTGTAATGCTTCAGTCAACAGCAAATGATATAATATTGTTCCCTGCTGTGCACTGTATTGAGAGGAGACCCATATTCACTGTGTGTATCTCCTTATTATTATAAATGTATAACATAAAAATGTAAACAATTAATATTTTGTTCTGAAAAGGAAGCTGTGGTAACACACTGTGCTAAAGGTATTGGTATTATCATTTATTTTAAAGTTCTATTATGTTGCAGATTGCACAATAAAAACTTTACTTTCTGCAACTTTTTCTTGCTTCCTGTTAAATCATATATTGAATGTTTTTGTAAGGCCATATATATAATAAGCCACAAATCCATGTAAAGGAGTCATGGGAAAAAAAATCGCCAGAAACTGCCAGGATCTAAAAAAATACTGTGATAATGACATCAGTATTTACAGTTAACTGGGCTAATTCATGTGTCATTTACAGTCTTATTATTATGAGAGGCCATCATTACTGCATGGTAAATCTCGTCTTGAAGTTAACTCTCTTGACAGGCGTAACGGGTCAGTAGTCTACAACACCAGGGACTGAAGAGAAGCTGGCGAATCACAATAAGCAATAAAAAATCTCTCTCTCGCTGAAGAAAGGTCAGTTTAACCACACAGCTTTCAACTTCCTTCAGATGTAATTGCTTTGGTGATTTGTTAAACGGCAGGCTGATGAGCTTATAACATCCGGTAAACTCCGAACCCTGTCGAGTGATTTACAATAGCCAGTGGGTGAAATTCACACTCACCTTCGCTAAATGAGAATTGATCCATTTTGTGAAGGTTCTCTTCTGCACCGCCTCTTGCTCATCTGCAAATGAAATGCACACAGAACATTTCATCAAAACATGATCGACTGTTATGTCACTGGTAGATGACAGACGTGAAAATGCAAAGGAAGATTTATGTTAATCAGAGATTTGTTTTAGCTGATGAAGTGTTTTTTAAGCAGTTGTAAAAAATATGGACATGGTTGTGTAAATAGCTTCCACAGAAACATACAGTGTAAAACACATTCATTAGGAATTAGGATCATGATATTTCTGATTAGAGCTCTGCGATGAACTGGTGACATGTCCAGGGTGTACCCCGCCTTCGCCCAATGTCAGCTGGGATCGGCTCCAGCCCCCCCGCGACCCTCCAGAGGATTAAGCGGTTACAGAAAATGAATGAATGATATTTCTGATTAGAAATTCTTAAATATAGCTTTTATGAAGTGATCAACATTTTTACACTAGAGCTATGTGATATGACAATATATATTTTGAATACACCCTTTAAGGTACTCTTTTCTGTCCCTGCTGCTGTCAGAGTTTCACACAGAAACAGGTACTTAATGATGAAATTCTGAAATTTCCATCATTTTGTACAGCAAAACTCACCCTCCAACTGACTTCATGGTACATTTAAGTGCACCTCGTAAATTCTGAAATCTATGCTCAGATGGCACAAACATTGTTTAAAAGAGTAATGTTTGTATTTATTTTCTTATTTTCCAGTGTTTAAATATGCAGGTCTACATCTGTCAGAACACTGAGAGAGCAAAATGCAGCTCATATTAACATTCTAAAGTTTAGCCAATGAATGCTCTTTCTTCGGGCTTCATTCATTACCAGGATCAGAGTTTACAGTATTCCGGCCACGTAGAAAAGCTACCGGACATATGTTTTAAATAATATGCAGAGTTGAGCCAATGCATTTCCAGTGTGTGTTACAGCACAACATGAAGTGTGCACAACCCTTTTACTCAGAAATGAATCATAAAATGTGTAAGCTATAATTTTTGTAATTAAACCACCGGTATACAGAAAATGATTTGAGCTTATTGGTAGCCACTTTGAGTTTCTATTATTATTTATTGTTGCCTGTCAACAAGCTGAAGAGACAGATTGAAAAAAAAAAGAAAAGACAAGTTAATTGACGTAATGTTAACTCCTTGGTGACTATTGTAGTCTGCAGATGTTAACTTACCCATATTACACAAACTGTAAAAAACGTTATGTTCTACAGAACTGAAGACACAACAAAGTCCCAAAACCAAAGGTCACCTCATGTTTTGCTTGTGACACACGTAGCCTCATACAGTTTGTACACCGCTGCAGGTGTAGCTGTAAAAGCGCACATGTTATACGTGTTAAGTTCTAATAAAGCATCCATGGTTGTTGGCCACCAAACACAATGACTTCCTCATTGTGCTAACAGTGGAGACAAAACCAAACCTCTGTAGGTATAAAAAAACAATCAGTCCTTGATAGAATTAAGAGGTTTGTACTTAAGCTGTCTTGACAACATACTTTGAGTTACAAAATTAGGGTATTTAATATATTTTTACTTAATTTATTGATTTATCTGACATATTTCCCCCTGGGTGTTTTGGATGCTGACATTTTTATTTGACGGACAAACGCACTTGACACGGCTAATGTAAACCCTGACCAGGACAATCTTCCTACTGGCAGCATTATCAAATTTTATATCATGACAAATATCGATACTGCTCAATATGGAAAAAATATACCAAGCTAATGTTTTTTGCCATATCACGCAGCTCTACCTCATACCACATCATTTTCAAAACACTGCCTCTGGGATGTCAAGTAGCTGTAGCTGCAGCAGCCCTGCATCAAGCATGTTTAGAAGTGTGACTTCACCAATGGCTGTGGGAGGTGAAAAACCGATGCTAATATAAAAGACGCTTCTGACTCTCAAAAAGAGGTCATATGAGGAGATTAGGGAATGAGTGGAGAGGACATTTCTGCCAACACATCTCCCAAACCCCCTCTGTTGTCAGTATTAACATACATGATTGTTTAGGTGGCCCCAGCCTCTTTTGTGGTCTATTAATATATTCAGCCACACAATGCCTCATGCATTATGCAGCATGTGTAACAAAACAATTCTTTTGCTATATTGATGCTGTTGTCACGGCGAGGACGTAACAGTCTGTCACGCATGCCGGTAGGTAGGTATAGGCTTGTGCTGCACACTGCACAGAGTGGCCATTTTTAAACATCCACCCTTAGAGGTACAGACAGTAGTCACGTGTGTAAGGAAGCAGTGCTATACATGGAGCAAAGACATCACGTTAACCTACAGGCAAATGCTTCATCACTGAGGCGCAAGGGATGCCCACTGAAGCATAGCACGCACACACACAAAAACTCACACACAGATGCAGCACACATACAGCTGGGGTAGTGCAGCACGAGTTAATACAGCAGAGATTCACCTACAAACCATTAGCATGTGCTGTGTCCCGTAATAGCGCACATGTAGAGACACTGCTGCCCTACTTACCACGCAGATACTGAAAAAATCCAGTCACCAGATTTAACGAAGTCTTCCTGACAGATACATCCTTATAGTGAGCCATTCTGCAACCCACTCTCCAGCTCTCTCCTTTTGCCTCTCATGAGTTCCCGGGTACATATATGTACATGCGTGAAAATCAAAATCCACAGTGAAAAAAGCACACACACACACACACACACAGCTGTCCTTCACAGCTTCTCTTTTCCTAGCAGGAAGCAAAACAGATCTGGCTGCCTGGTTTGAAAGCAAAAAAAAGAGCTGCTGGAGGCTGGGATGAAAACGTCCCCTCCTCCCTGACACTCTCTCATACACACACACACACACTGCCACACACACACACAAATGAGCAAGCAGAAAACTCAACAGACAAGGGTGATTTACAATCCCATCCTTCCTCCTTCCTGTGTTTTCCCATCCAGAGGAGCCATGCCTGTGTGGATGTTGTTGTGCACAGCCCCCACTGCGCTGCCTCGCTGTATCATCGTACCGTCTGAGGCTGGAGAGAGCTGAAGAGCGCAGATCCACCAATCAGCACACAGGAAGGGGTGATGTCACACCCTTGGCTGCATTATCCCAATTTAAGCTTGGTTTATGTGTATTTATATGGGTTTCTGTGTGCGTGTAAGATTTCATTAATCCTCTAAGACACAGGAAAAATCTTAAGACAATGATCACAAACGTAAATCTTTCATTCATCAATGCATTTCAATGCTTTATTACTATTACTACTTTATTACTATCTAATATGTAAAACAGTCCCCACAGGCCTATTGATTTTAAATAGACCAGAACAAAATTAAAAGACTGCTGCACAAAGCTCAACATGCTGCAACCAATCTTAATAATTAATGCTGAGGCTGGTGAAGGACATCTACCACCTGCTCCCTCACAGTGTCAACGCTACTGTGACGGCAAAGCAGACACACCCACCACACACAGGGATTCCCCTCGCTCACATGCACACACACACACACACACACACACGCACAAAACCTCCACAAAAGCCCTCTCTAGCCCCGTCCAGCCTGTTTATCACCAGACTCTCCTCTACTGAGTATAGCACACAATAGTGAATGAGAATACTAGCTTATCGTCTCCAGCAGAAAAGTCACTTTATTTTTTAAAGACCACCGGCGTACTAAAAGCCTTTCTGATATGCTAAAAATAGAGCCTGAGCTTGTGATTCTATTATTACTGCCCTATAGACTGCTGCTGGTGGAGCTGGCCCAGAAAAGCTATTTGGGTGAAAAAAAATTTTTTTTTCATCCTTTTAACATCAAAACAATGAAAGGTTAGAAGTAGCACCATTACATGATGTTGACAACTGTGTACACTGAGAACAATGAACTTCTAGAGAGATAGTGATGAATGGTCACATTTAACAGCAAAACACAGAATATGTTAAATCATTACACCTTGTAATAATTCAATGTAATTGAACCATTTTAAGTATTTCAAGTTCATCTTTTCAGAGCTGTGTTTAAAGTATGATTATTGATGTGTGCAATCAATGTTATTGATATTAAGTGAGTTTTATATAATTTGAATATTGTGAATATTGTGCACTATTGATGCTGTGAGTTTTATATATTGTTTACATAGTTATTATTACTGTTATATGTTATTGTGTTGGTTTTATTTATTTATTTATTTATTGTTAATGTGTTTATTTTTACTTATGTAAAGTGTTTTTGACTACCATGAAAAGTGCTCTATAAATAAAATCTATTGTCATTATTAATGCTATTATTATTATTATTATTATAAGTAAGCTGTTTCAAGAGGGCTGGCAACACCATTGGGTGTTGAGAGACCCTAAATAAAATCTGTTCCAAACATTATTTAAAGATTTAGTGTGTGATATATAGTGACATCTAGTGGTGAAGAGGCAGATTGCAACCACCCTTGTTAGAGCCAGTGTTTGTTTTTGTCTGTTCTGGGCTTTTTAGTTTAAGGGTATGATATTAACTCTGGTCCACATTCAAAAATAGTAGGTGATGGTAATGCGCCTTAATACTGAATGACACCAGTTCTAAAAAAGGAGAAGAGAAAGTCTATTCTGAGTTACTGTTGAAACGTGGAGGCGCAACATGGTGGACTCATGGCTGACACACTCCCTCTGTGGATATAAATAACTCATTCTCAGGAAAAAAAATGCTAACATTTTCATCTAAAAAGCCAACATGGCAACAGCTAAAACATCAGTTCAAAAACCAATGGGAGATGTCACAGTAGCCCCATCCACTTCTAATATACAGTCTATGGCATGGACACATCTAAAAAGGGAAAAAAATGATTAACACAAATATAATAGAAATAGAAATAAAAACTGACAGTTCTAACAAAGTCTTGTTGCCTCTAGGGCTAGGTTTTGAATGTCCATACTTTTTTGCACCAAAAGTTGTCAGAATTATGATACGTATTATAATTTGTATAATTTGATCAGACCATTCCTGATTCACAGGTCCAGTTTGTAAGATTTAGGGGGATTTAGAAGGATCTACCTGCAGAAATGGAAATATAATACTCAGAACTATGTTTCATAAGTGTTTAATCACGCGATAATGAGAATTGTTGTATTGTTAGCATACAAAGAGTCACATACATTTGCAGAGGGAGCAGCTTGCTCTTCACGGAGTCCACTGTGTTGCAGTGGCATGTTTCTACAGTAGCATTTTCTATTTTCCTTTTTATGGGTGGCATCCAGTGTTAAGGTGCATTACTCTCACCTACTATATTTGAATGTGGACAAGAGTTAGTATCCCTGTAACTAAAAAAGCCCAGAGCAGACAAAACAGAAGAGGGACATCCGCCTCTTTTATGGCCACTGTAGTGGAGGGGATTAGAATCTGCAAATTCACTGCTAAATGTCACTAAATATACATGGAATTATAACGCTATACCTTTAAATGAAATGCCCTATCTCACAATGTTAGAAAAAGAAATAAAAAGTCCCAGCCTCCACCATTTTTTCTGAATCTGCTCCAAAATGTAAAGGGTTCGTCCTTGGTCCATGCCCTACCTTTCCACGATGTACAGTTCCATATTTATTTAATTACTTTGAGTTTGATGTTCAGTGATTCTGATTTACTTATGTAGGTATTTATTACTTTGACTTAGATGTTCAGTTCAACAGTTATCCAGTTTCTAATAAAGTGAAATGTAATTTCAGACACACATAATGTGTTTTCAGTGTCAGTGTTTTTGGCGGGTGGGGCGGGGATGATATCAGCTTTTCCCTGTTCCAAACTATCATTATTATATTGGCCTATAAAAATCCACTATTGGTCGACCTCTGCCACCAAGTCTGATGTAATCCTGTTGTCAGACAGAGGGGCAGACAGCCAGACAGGCAGACAAACAAACACGACAGATCGTATAACGTCCTTAGTGGATGTAATTAAAAAGACAAATGAGCACTGTAAAAGTAGTCCTGATATTCCAGCTGCTCAGTCCCACATCCAGCTATAATATCTATTAAGGAGCTGTCCAGAGTCCTGAACTCAGTAAGACATTTCTGTCTGTGTAATAAGGTGTACTTACTGTATGTAGGTCACTCTTGACATACTGACTCTGACAAGCATGAAATCCTTATGTAAAACAGCTCCTCATCAAGTCATTATATCTTATCCAACTGATTTAATAAAGCCTGATGCAGTACTAGTGGGTAAGAGGCAATTAAAAGTGGACAGCCCCGGCAACAAACACCACACAGAGCATCAAACCACTTAAGCATTTGCAATTCACATGAGTAATGGAGTACTTAAGGTGATCTTAGGACAGATGATACCTTTGGCAATACTGTACTGAAGGTGCTTGGCTTCATTGGCCTGTGTTTGTCACCTGGGAATGCTGTAAAAGCCCATTCACTCTGTTGTTGTTCCATTTAGTCAGAGCAGCAGCCTTACTTAAGCTCTGACAGACCAGCAAACAAACAATCAGGCCGGACAAGAAACAGTGACGTAGCCAGACTTAAGCCAGTTTGTTATGACGTGTCTGACACCGAGGATTTATTACTTGCTGAATGGTTTCCTAATCTTCATATCAGTGTCATCTAATATTTAAAGCTACAGATAAAAATATAAGCAAAGAAGAGAGAAGATATGGTTTCTCTTCAACCACTACCTTCTGTAAAAAAGTATTCAAAACAGTCTTGGCAAAGCAATAGAGTGGTAATTAGAGTCTGCGTTCATTAGATCATATCAGTGTGATGTAGTCTGTCCCTGGCAGCTGTTACTGACACTGTGGAGTAGAAGCATCTCTTACAGCTGACAACATGCATGGTTGTCTTTCTTTAATCTGCTTTTAGTCCTGTCACATTTC
Source organism: Coranthus polyacanthus (assembly GCA_037367275.1). NCBI lineage: Eukaryota > Metazoa > Chordata > Actinopteri > Kurtiformes > Apogonidae > Coranthus > Coranthus polyacanthus. Next base: position 1,020,209 of record JAPQRN010000016.1, read on the forward strand.
TAAAAATTGGTAGGCTCTACAGTCACAGGAAAATCCACAAAATTACTATGATTAGAATCATCTGCCTGTCTGATATGAGATCTGGTTCCTTATTTATATTTCCTGTGAGGGCACTCACTTCAATATGAGGCGTCCCCACAAAATGTACCCGCCTATTTCTTCACATCCTGTTAGAAACACTAAAGCGAAACCTACAAGAGTCCTGTCATCATGCACACTTCACTAAGCAGCACACATGACTTGTACCCTGAGGTCATTTAAGGCTGCGAGGTGTTGCCAAACTATGCTAAAATTAAACAAATTTTGTGCGAAAGCGGCAACAAGTTCCCTCGAGTACAAAAATAGAGCTTAATGTATGTATGATCGTTTATTCTTAACTTTAAGGGCTAGAGATTTGCTTGCGCCAATAATTCCTCCAACTTTACTGACCATGCTCAAATCAAAATGAGAGTGAGGTGCCCTTCTCTGCAGGATGCCTTTAAAGACAGGAAGCGGCAAAAAAAGCCCTCACTTACTTGCTCATCATGTACAGAGCACCTACTGCTAGACTGATTTCTTCCAGATGTGACCTGATAAACTGAGAAACTACCACTTCCTGACATGAAACATGCGATAGTGGCTGGCATGGTAGGGTGGAAAGAAAAGTTCAGCAATTACATTTCTTTTTGTTAAACCACATTATATTAAAACTCAAGATTGAAACTGTTATTATTTCCTGGGCAGCTAAGAAAGCTTTGTGTGTGTACATGTTGGTGCACTAAAAATGCATTATGCATGTCTGAAATTAACAGTCTTTATTAGAGGCCAGATAAATGTGGAACTAAGTCATGGTATGTGTGATAAAGCTCAAAATGTGTAAAAACAACTGAATGACACTACGATATCTGTGTGACTATGCAAACTTAAACACAGAAGTATGTATTGTATGTGATGAAACAATGCACCGTGCTCTTAAATATATTGATATAAAGCGAATAGAAATAGCTCTACAGTGCACAGGAAACCAAGCCTCTATAGAGTAGGAACCAGGCAGCACTGGCACAACCACAGACAAATGTTTCATAACAGTAACTATGGAAACAAGTGATAAAAGTTACTGGCATACTGTAACCAGAAATATATCTAAAGTGAGCCGTGGATTTGAGTAGTGATGATAGTGGCCTAATGCCCTTGTAACAAAGGGGGGGACACCAACAAAAAGAGACTCCCGCTATCGATCCAGTCTCTCAGCAAGGGCAGAAAGGGTGTCAGGTTAAAGTCTTGTTCAGTGCATTGTCTGTGCATTCATGAGCCGCCGTTGTTTTGTGACTTGTGATTCAATTTCCTGATACTCATCAACTTGCCTCAAAACAAAAGAATCAACTAGAAGAAGACAGGGCTGGGCAATATGCCCAAAAATGTTATCATGATAAAAATGTTCAATCGATATCAATAAATAATCAAGTTAAATGGCATCAATCATAACTTCTTTCGAGTTTAAAGGCTGAATTCTTTAAACGGTTTGTTATGGCTTTAATTTATTCATTAAAGACAGAATGAGACAGAAACGACGAAAAAAATGCAACAAAATGAAAACAAGACAAATATGTAAAATGAACCAGACAAAAGCAATGTGAACGAAGTAAAAAAATAGAAAAACAGTGGAACAAGTGGAAAACAACATAAAAGTTGGTTATTTGTGGTTTTAGAGCTAATTTGAAACCTAGGACTTACGTTCCTGTGAGATGATCAAACAAAAAGCAAAAGATTTGTCTTAGAAACAAGATGAGCCATTTGGGACATGAAACTGTGAATGTGAAAATGCCTCTTTACAACAAATCTGACATCTAACTGATGTTTATGAAAACAAATTTAGGAGTGCTGTACAAAGGAGTGCTCCAAATCATGTGTTGAGAGATCAGGAATGGCATCCACCACTGATTATAACAAATCATATTACGCCGAATAACTTCCTCGTTACCTTTCTAGGACACCAAACAATGTAGCACGTCTTTTTGTACTTTAGTCACAAGATATCACAAGAATGAACATGTAATTTTCTTATTATTCCAAATGCAATTATGTGCTAAAATATAACATGGTGACAAAGAAACAATGTGCACATTAAATCAAATCACCAAAGTGTGATTTCATTATGCTTTCAAAGGCTAAAGTGTACTACATCACAATGTATAGCTGCAAACGATTAGTTACTTTTTGTCAATTTTGCACAATATTAGATATTAGGTTGCATTTTGTGCATTTTTATAACCCTATAGATGATAGGCATTTAACTTTTCTAATAATACACAAGCCAAAGTGACAATAAAAGAAAAAGGTGCAGTGTAACAGCAAAACACAAAAGCTCTACAGTGAAGAATATCCCATTGTTATAATTCTGGCAAGCAATAATAACGCTGTAAAAGTGTGATAAGACTTTTTCTCAGGGTATGCTTCAACACTCTTATGTGAGTGTGTATGGGTGTGTGTAAGCATGTGTGTGTGTGTGTGTGTGTGTGTGTGTGTGTGCGCGCGTGTGTGTGTGAGCGCTCAGCCTCGCAGAAGCCGGCAAACTTCAGATGGGCACGCAGCCCAGGCGTTGAATCAGCACAATATTACAGCAGCGCAGGAGGAGAGAATGATTTTGTCCGTAAGCTAGTCGGATACAAGAATGACACTTACCCTGCAGCTTTTGCATGACATTAGCGATGTCCACCGACGCTCGGCCGTACTGCCTTGGAGAGGCCATGTCGTCTCACTGCAGCTGTATTGACACCACGGTTCCCTGATGCTGAGAGCAGATCCTTCACAGCTGTCCTGAGTGGGACATCCCCTCTGCCCCTCCCTCCCTTCCTCCTTTCTCTCTCGTTCTAAATTCACTGCAGGACAGGGTCCAATTGAATCTCCGGTTTCATGCAGGGACAAGCAGGTTTACTATCCAATAGAAGCACGTTTTCAGTTCATTGCCTGCAAAAGAAAAGAGTGCTAAAAGAGTTTCAGCAAAGGCCACACCTATTGTCAAACAGTAACGTTACACCTTTTTGCTCATTGCTTATTAATTCACCAAAGGTTACTAAACTTGAGCTTATTTTCTTGTTCACAATTACACATTTATATTGAATGAGAATATGAATGTCTATACAGTATATATACATTTTCACCGACAAAATTTCATTTTTTCAAGGGTCAATAATATAATTTCTATGGTCATTCATAGAAGTGCACTAGTTAATTATTGTAAGAAAATTAAACAGCATCCCTTTACATCCTCTAATTGTTGATTATTTTCATATTCACTTCAAACCCTCCAGTTACGTTAAGTAAGTAAGTAAGTAAAATGGGTTGCTCTTCATTATAGAAATCACATTACAGGCACTGTGGAGAACACCTTTTTTCTACAGGTTTCTCAACAAGTTATATCTAAGACTTTTTAAGACCATTGTGACCCATTTCATCTTTTATTATGTGCCAATCTACAGTATACTGGCAACAAAAGTACAGAAGATGTAAGGAGGGGTCATAGAATTACTTAAAAAATCAATTAATTTATTCACATTTTTATTCCATCATTTCATTTTTCCCCACATACTTTTAATGTTGACACTGCACAATTTGCATTAGTGTTTACTGGTTCTGTGTAGCTTTCGTTTTGTAGTTTTGTTCCAATATGATCAAATCTTTCCCCAAAACACATTGAAAAGAGACTGAAGTTAATGCAACTTCATAACAGTAATACATTTCATAATCTAACCCATTTTTAAGACATGTTAAAATCAATTTTAAGACATTTTAAGGGTAAAGTTCAGATGATTGGATTTTAGACTTTTAAGGACCTATTAAGGACTATTAGAATACTTGTGGATTTGACACAGCTGACATTCATCCAAAATTGATTACAAAATTAACTGTTGGGACTGTGGGTATTTTTGTCCTAGCTTTTGTTTTGCTCTCAGCATGTGGTCACTGTAAAGTTTAGGTTAATTACTAATTTGGACACCAAACAATATACGTATTATGGTTTTCTGCATTTGGTCACAAGATGTCACAAGAAGTAATCCACATGAGATTATGTGCTATTTTGGAAAAAACATGGCAACAAAAGAGGCCACGTAGACACTAAATCAAATCATGTAAAATCCTGATCCTATTATGCTTTCAAAGGCTAAAAGTGTTAGGAATCCAAGAAGAAACAGGGCTATTCTTAGGCTTTGATCGATAAAGCAATGGTTTATGTGTTTTACAGAAGCAGAGTCAACTTTACTTTAACTTTAGCTTGGCTGTTAAAAAACCTCAATAAGGGCTGAAGGACTACAGGAAGATACAATTACACACATACAGCTAAATAAACATGACAAAGCTGACGTTTTCTGAAATATATTGCTGTTTAACAGACAAACGGATGTAGCTTAAGTAAGTTGACTTTAACAATCTACAACTAGCCTGTAAGGTTTACAAGTCAAATGGTTACTTTAACCTACTGTATACTGTAGTCTGCAAAATGATGCAATATATCAGGGAAGTCCAGACAACTCATCAGCGCCAAAAGGAAGTTAAATTGTGATTGAGAAAATATGTGTAATATAGCCAACTTACACACAAACGTCTCCTTCGGCTTTTGACTGCTTTAACATACTTGTACTTGTAGTTCGCTAGCTTAGCGAGATATTACACAACAGTTTCCTACTGAGAATATACTGTAAAAGTTAGATACCTGTGTAACAGTTTAAAGGTTGGGAGGCTGTGAAGTAACTTGCGCGAGCTGAACACGAGAGGAAGTTACTTGTAACACGACAAACCCAAAAAAGGAGCTAGCTTAAAATTACCCACGCGCACAAACATACAAACACAGTTTACCGTTTACCACAGCTTTCCCTAACAACCACCTCACAAACATTACACTATCCACAGTTGCATCTGACATTTCTTCTTACCACTTTCAGCGCAGCAGATCATGATAACTCCAGAAGAAGCGTCTGTGCGTGTGTTGCCTGGTTGCCATTGGCAACGCTGAAAATGAAACATGGTGGCGTGAGTTTGTCACCATAAGAAAAAGAAGAAGAAGAAGAAGAAGAAGAAGAGCGGGGTGCTGCTGGCAGCAAACTGCAGAAAACCTGCGATGGTAAAAGAGGAGGAGGGGGCGGAAATGTGCGCTCTGGTTCCTGTGCTCCTAATTTTTAGGGACAAAGGGGTTCATTATTTGGCTGAACAGATAGGAATCTCGGGCATCTCCCTGGCTCTCTCCCAACATTTGTTTTGTGATGCTTTTTAGAGTAAGCTTTATGCAGTGGCGGAATATAACTACATTTATACTTCTACTCTATTGCATTTCAGAGGGAAACATCATACTTTTTACCCTACAATTATTTGACATGAGTTATTTTTTACCTAAAACATGGTATGCTTATTTGAAATTATGCATAATAATAAATCAGAATAAATAACTAATCTATCCAGTAGTAGGGCAGCTCTGGTATGGTTGTAACCTTCAGCACGTGTCTCTCTTAATTTTTTAGCTACAGCTGTTAAACCTATATAAAAAGTACCCACATTTGTGTGCTACAAATATGCACCAATTCAAACTTTTGTAAGAATATCACAGAACTTGAGAGTTAATGTCAAATATATGATGTTCAAAGTATAAGCGTCAAGGGACGAAAGATGAAGCTGACTCCAAAGTCAATCCCCACAGACCCCATGTTAAAAATAAAAAATTACATTTACAGCCTGGTACAAAAAAGGGTTTTGGTCTATATAGCTAATTTCTCCATTCGTGACAAGTGTACAGGGAGTGAATTTTTACATATCTCACCTGTTTATATTATATTAAGACATAAAGTTATGCATAATTAAGAGTGTGGTCGGTGTGAGGTGGGTGTTGTCTCCGTCTACCCTGTGGACTTTGATTGACAACTAGCTCAGCTGCTTAGTTGGACATTTAGAGCCCCTGTTTATTGAATAAAACATTTTTTCCTAACAGACAGCTCTACTGTAGTTGTGTTTACAATGATACATCAACAACACTGTCAGAGGATTCTGTCATGAAGTTTATCGGTACTTTAACATGACACTGTCAATATATATATTTGTGTGTGTTGTGTCATGTTTATGTGACCTGCTATTTGTTCAAGATGATTTAAATGAGCTTAAGCAGACAATAAACAAACATATTAACAACAGTGATCATACAGAAGTACACATTACTCCATTAAATCCACCCATACAAAGACAAATTGTATTTGACTTTTCTTATTTCTGTGTAGGTCAATGGACAGATGAGAATATTGCAGAGGGAAGTGAAACTGACAGCAGTGTTTTTTTCTCCATTAACAGTGGATGTAATCTCATATTTAGTACATTGTTTGAAGATTTTCACAAACATTTAACATTTGGTTGTTAATATCACATTGAGACTTTTCCTCTCTGTTGTTCCTAAAATATGTTTTCTTTTTTTTTAAATAATTGGTCTTATATACTCAACAATATTCCATATTGTCAGCTGTGGCTTTAAAGCTCTTTTTGCTCCTTTGTTGCATGGTGTCAACAGACAGCACAATTTTGAATAAATGAACAAAACGTCTGTATGTACATTTTTGTAATATTTCACTGAGAACATTTCAGGGGTCCTGCTTCTACGTAGAGGGGGTCAGAGCTGCCAATTCCCATATGAATCTTAATTTTAAGTGTTTTGGCGCCATCTGCTGGACACTTAAATTTTCTGCAACTAGAAAGTTTACCTCATATACGTTTACCTCATATCATTAGATGACTTCTTGAACATCCTCTACAACATCAGGTTTTAATGTCTGTAACCTGACACATGTACATGTCAGTTTATAGTGATATGGTTTTATTATCAGCCTGAAAAATTAAAAATATTAGGCCAGGTAACCAAAGTGTTTAGACACAATAACGACTCTAATGCACAGATTTGAAATTTGATGTGTCAATTTATTGGAAGGGAAGACTTGTGCTCTATATCAGCTGTTGAGCTGCAGAGGAAAGTGTTTCTTTTTGTCAGCCGGTAAACTCTGAGAGCAGGAGTGAAGTGGGAACACAGCAACAATTGAAGGAAATCCTCATAGAGACTAGAGGCTTGATCGCCTGCAGACTCTGTAGTGGAGCTGGGTTAGATTTTCATGTGTTAGCTTATCCAGACCCTCCTCAGGACACTTGGAAATACTGCCAAGACTTTTTTTACGTCAGAAGGAAGTCATGATTTTTGAACGTTTAACCTTTCGTCCATACCAAGAATCTGCGTATAGTTCCAAAGAACATAAGTAACATAAAAAACACAACATACATATATAAAAAAAAATGCTAAACCAATACTGTTGAAACGTATTGATCCAAAGGAAATGATGCAAAAGGAAACAACCCTGTTTCCCAGAGTTATGTCCCACGCAGATAAGCAATGCACTTGCTAATTTTAAAGCCAGAAAGGGAAGGAAGTATGACTGCAGAGTTTCCTCTATGGTAAACTTTGAAGGAAAAAAAGCCAAAAGCTTGTCTTGGAAAAGCTTAGTTGTTCGTCTGTCTGCTCCGAGTCAGTTTGGAATAGAAACACCAGTTTGTAGTGGAATAATGGCACAAAATGAAACACATCCCTTTTTGGAAATATTAAACTCATTTAATCATGGTGAGTGTATTTAAAGTTATTTCTCATTTGGATTGAAGACCTAGGGACTTTTTTTTGTTTTGCAAAGCCTACTACATACAATTCTAAAGTTCTTCAATTAGTACAGTAATCTTGTTTATTAATTTCCAAAACTACAGAAATACTTATTGTTATAGATATTTTTAAATGCACTAAACTCTTAACCTCCACCAGGGTTAGCGTTACATTAGTGCCATGTTTAAACTGATGTAGTTTAGGTTGTGTTTCAGTCACATGTTAAACACAGAAACTAGAGGGTGTTCCCTTTCAGATGAAGTCTAATACATGCATATTGGCCTTACACTAATTCTATTACAACCCTAGCTTAGGGCTGGGGTTACATTTGAGCCATGTTTAAACTGATGTAGTTTAGGTTAGGTTTCAGCCACAAAAACTAGAGGAAATTCCAGTTCAAATCAAGTCTAACACATGCATGTTGCCATACATTATAACCCTAAGCTAGGGCTAGGGTTCCATAAAAAGAATAGATATTGAAAGGTTAAATGATGTTTAAGCAAATTTTTTAGTGGAGAACTCAATTAACTTTTCAGCATAATTTGCAGTTCGTCTGTATTCCATCTTAATTTTAGGAGGATTATTGAAGTAAATGATAAATTCTAGTTAAGTTTCGTGTTATGACACTAGCAATATGGTTAGTTTCTGCTTTGAAAGAATATAGACAGTGAACCCACACAGCAGGTATGATGTAAGATTTTATGTAACATGGTGCCCAGTATAGCAGCGCTCAGCAATACAAAATCAATAGATCAGAACAAACTTTCCTAAAACAGGTCTGTAAATACAATATGACATAACTTTTTTCTGTTGAGGCCTGAAGCCATCCTTCATGTCGATGCTACTACGATTTTATTTCTAACTTTAAACACAGCTACAGTAAAAATGCCATCTGGGAAAATAATCTTCCCTTTAGAACAACACAATGCATTGTGACTCATGTTCTCCCAAACATTTTCAACTGCCATTTTGATCCCACAATGTTTCCCTTTTTCTGAAACTCCACATTGACATTTTCTTTCCAGGCGATATGATTCTGGCCTTCTGTTTATCTGTGCTTGTGGGACTGCTGCTGGGTGCTTTAGTCTACGTTCTGTTGACATGGGCATCAAGGCGCACAGCCACAGCCAGGATCACCAGGCGCTACAGAAAAAAGAAATCTGGCACTTCACAAACACAAAACCCCATGAGCAGCCAAATGGGCCTTTACAGGAGCACTTTTCTGAGCGTCTACAGACAGCCTTCTCTGGAGCCGGTGGGCCCTCTGGGAACTAAGCCTGGGGCAGAGACGTCCACCTTTCGACCACTGGCCAAGAGAAGCAGACCTAGTCTGGATATGGGCGATGACACCCAGGTGAACATGCCTGATGACATGGTGGCTTCAAACGCATCGGATTCAGAATCACTTGTACCAAACAAAAGACATTCCTTCTGGTTGGGCAGCAACGCGCTTAAGGGCTTCCTCCCCTCACAGACATCCCCTCCTGCATATGATAGTGTCATTCACGCCTTTCAAGAGACTTGCACTTGAAGAAGAACTGGAAAAGATGAATATTCTGGAAAGACAGTGGATTGTCTACCTGTATTTTGCTCTTTAAACAGGACTGTTTCTCTGCATACTGAGAGATCATGCCATGTCTTTCATGCCTCTTTCAGTTAACTAATTTTGCTGCAAGATCAGATGCTTCCACAGCCATGACGCATCAGCTCAGGACTGTATTATGGGATGTAGACAGTTTATGACCACTGTGCGGCATCTTAGGCTATGTTCAGACTGCAGATAAAAATGTCTCAAATCTGATTTACTTGCTTATATGTGACTCAGATCTGTTTTTTCATGTCATTGTGAACAGCACAAATCACATGGAATCTGATCTTTTCAATTCTGACTCGGGCCACTTCCATATGTGGTCCTATGTGGTCGGATACAGGTCTGATTTTTTACAATGTGACCTCAGTCTGTACAGTCAGATCACAATTCATGCAACTTTTACATCAATCAAATGAGACTCTTCACAACTCTGCACTGGAGAGAGTCACGAGGACCATTTCACTGCAGAATGACTACTTGATAATGCTTACATATTTTACTTAAAAGTAAGGTTTGACACGACTTTTACTTGTAGTGGAGTATTTTCATGTATTAATTTTACTGAATAGATCTGATCGAAACACTTCTAACTTCACTGCTTTTGTGCATGTGACTCAGTTCATTAGCATGATCAGTTCACACTAGAATCTGTTATTGGCCACATATAAATAATGCTAATAATGTGAATAACCAAATAAATAAATAAATAAGATCAGATATGGCAGTGTGAATGTAGCAGTTTTGAAAATGTGAGATGCTGAAAGTAAAAGAAAGTAAAAGAAAGTGTATTTTTGCTCTGATCATATGGACATGAGGAAAACTCTGTGTGCTGGATAATTATCTAATGTCACAATAAAGGTAATGGTGATTTTATTTCTTCGCTTGTGCCTTTGTTTAAGAAGTAAATTAAGAATGCTCATCAGCGCTCATACTTTCAAAATAGGGGAGACCGGGTATGGCTGTAACAACTGTAACTCACTTAATATTTGAGCTACAGCTAAAACACACATTTGTCTACTACAACAAATAGCACAAATTCAAACTTCTGCAAGAATATCACAGACCTCAGGAGTTAATGTTAAATGCATGGTGTTCCTTTGTGATGACTTAGGTTGTAACACATGTTGTGGGAAGACAGAGGCCACACTATAACTATATGCCTCAAAAAAACGTTTATTGAGATAAAATAATTATTATAACTAGGGCAGAATTATATGCATAAAAAACATTTTGAGATTGCGATATGAGTCATGATTTTTTTTCCATTTCATTTTCACTAAAAAATGATTATGATGTGATTTTTGCTGGAGTCTATACAAAACAAGCATGTTCCCTTATGTCTGGAGAATATGGATTGTAGTCCGGGGCATCTCTGTAACACCACAATGCTACATGGTATGTTGTGATACAATTTACCTTTACCAGAAAACTTGACCATATTGCAATTTTAATAATATATTTTGATTAATTGCTCAGACCTACAATGTTCCTATATAAAGAACAATGTAGGTTTCACAAACAACATTTGTATTTGTTTGTGTGTGCCTAGTTGTGTAAGCACTGGGTACATCTATTAATTATTTATTTAATTATTTAAAATGATTTATTCATTCAAAGTGTTCTTGGTTGTATATAAGGGGATTGCGTAGGGGGCTTAGAAAGTACAATTTCTTCCATGTTTTTATCTGCAAATTTATAAGTACTAAACAAATACAGTCTTGGGAGGAAAATTTATTTTCTTATCT